>JAQGDQ010001511.1:0-37020 GCA_030141605.1 Tubiluchus corallicola | reverse complement strand
AGCGATATATCTTACTGCTAACATGATAGCAAGCAGAGTTAAACCAGGAAAACTTATGTTATACATGCAGTGCTATAGAAGAAGAAATGGCTGACATTGCAAATACCTTCTGAGCACAAACTTTACAATATAAAAGTCTCTTATCGAGAGATCGTGAACTTTCGGTAAGCCATCGCCTTAAACACTCGTGGTGAACGGCAGCAACATCGCCTTTACACGCGCACGGTTGAATTAACGGTCCCGCGTCTTGACGGTCATTGTCATAACATATCCAGCATTCTTTACTTATTGTGGAAGAAGCTCCTAGAGATATGAACAATTTTAAGCAACTATGACGCAATAATGTTGAGCTCATAGATAAGAAAAATGCACAGGCAATAATGCGTAAATGAGTTTAACATTACAGAGTTTCTGATGCTCAGAATAGAAGTGCATTTTTTTCAGTTGCAGAATGCAAAAACAATCTCTACTTGGACACTCCAGGTGTCTGATAAATTCTTTAGTTTCAGATGCAAAAATAAATTTCCAAAGTAGAAATATGAAATTCAATATGATTTCACTTTACGTGTTAAAAAACAAAAACAGACGAAGAGCAAAACATCTTCAGTTGAAATTAAACTTGATACAAAACTTGAATGCAAATGCGTGCATACACTTTTTCTCATTGAATGCAAATGCGTACACACTCTTTTTCTCATTGAATGCAAATGCATGCATGCACTTTTTCTCATTGAATGCAAATGCATGCATGCACTTTTTCTCATTGAATGCAAATGCATACACACACTTTTTCTCATTGAATGTAAATGCATGCACAAACTTTTTCTCATTGAATGCAAATGCGTGCACACACTTTTTCTCATTGAATGCAAATGCATGCACACACTTTTTCTCATTGAATGCTAATGCATGCACGCACTTTTTCTCATTGAATGCAAATGCATGCACACACTTTTTCTCATTGAATGCTAATGCATGCACGCACTTTTTCTCATTGAATGCAAATGCATACACATACTTTTTCTCAATGAATGCAAATGCATACACAAACTTTTTCTCATTGAATGCAAATGCATGCACACACTTTTTCTCATTGAATGCAAATGCATGCACACACTTTTTCTCATTGAATGCAAATGCATACACATACTTTTTCTCAATGAATGCAAATGCATACACAAACTTTTTCTCATTGAATGCAAATGCATGCACACACTTTTTCTCATTGAATGCTAATGCATGCACGCACTTTTTCTCATTGAATGCAAATGCATACACATACTTTTTCTCAATGAATGCAAATGCATACACAAACTTTTTCTCATTGAATGCAAATGCATGCACACACTTTTTCTCATTGAATGCTAATGCATGCACGCACTTTTTCTCATTGAATGCAAATGCATACACATACTTTTTCTCAATGAATGCAAATGCATACACAAACTTTTTCTCATTGAATGCAAATGCATGCACACACTTTTTCTCATTGAATGCTAATGCATGCACGCACTTTTTCTCATTGAATGCAAATGCATACACATACTTTTTCTCAATGAATGCAAATGCATACACAAACTTTTTCTCATTGAATGCAAATGCATGCACACACTTTTTCTCATTGAATGCAAATGCATGCACGCACTTTTTCTCATTGAATGCAAATGCATACACACACTTTTTCTCAATGAATGCAAATGCATACACAAACTTTTTCTCATTGAATGCAAATGCATGCACACACTTTTTCTCATTGAATGCTAATGCATGCACGCACTTTTTCTCATTGAATGCAAATGCATACACATACTTTTTCTCAATGAATGCAAATGCATACACAAACTTTTTCTCATTGAATGCAAATGCATGCACACACTTTTTCTCATTGAATGCTAATGCATGCACGCACTTTTTCTCATTGAATGCAAATGCATGCACGCACTTTTTCTCATTGAATGCTAATGCGTGCACAAACTTTTTCTCATTGAATTCAAATGCATACACACACTTTTTCTCATTGAATGCAAATGCATACACATACTTTTTCTCATTGAATCCAAATGCATGCCACATACGCACTTTTTCTCATTGAATCAAATGCATGCACACTTTTCTCATTGAATGTAAATGCATGCACACACTTTTCTCATTGAATGAAATGCATGCACACACTTTTCTCATTGAATGCAAATGCATGCACACACTTTTCTCATTGAATGCAAATGCATACACACACTTTTTCTCATTGAATGCAAATGCATGCACACACTTTCTCATTGAATGTAAATGCATGCACACACTTTTTCTCATTGAATGCAAATGCATGCACACACTTTTTCTCATTGAATGCAAATGCATGCACACAGTTTTTCTCATTGAATGTAAATGCATGCACAAACTTTTTCTCATTGAATGCAAATGCATACACGCACTTTTTCTCATTGAATGCAAATGCATGCACGGACTTCTTCTCATTGAATGCAAATGCATACACACACTTTTTCTCATTGAATGCAAATGCATGCACACACTTTTTCTCATTGAATGCAAATGCATGCACGCACTTTTTCTCATTGAATGCAAATGCATGCACACACTTTTTCTCATTGAATGCAAATGCATGCACACACTTTTTCTCATTGAATGCAAATGCATGCACACACTTTTTCTCATTGAATGCAAATGCATGCACACACTTTTTCTCATTGAATGCAAATGCATGCACGCACTTCTTCTCATTGAATGCAAATGCATACACACACTTTTTCTCATTGAATGCAAATGCATACACATACTTTTTCTCATTGAAATCAAATGCATGCACACACTTTTTCTCATTGAATGCAAATGCATGCACACACTTTTTCTCATTGAATGCAAATGCATACACGTACTTTTTCTCATTGAATGCAAATGCATACACGTACTTTTTCTGATTGAACGCACTTTTTCTCATTGAATGCAAATGCATGCACGCACTTTTTCTCATTGAATGCAAATGCATGCACGCACTTTTTCTCATTGAATGCAAATGCATGCACACACTTTTTCTCATTGAATGTAAATGCATGCACACACTTTTTCTCATTGAATGCAAATGCGTGCACACACTTTTTCTCATTGAATGCAAATGCATGCACACACTTTTTCTCATTGAATGCAAATGCATGTACACACTTTTTCTCATTGAATGCAAATGCGTGCACACACTTTTTCTCATTGAATGCAAATGCATGTACACACTTTTTCTCATTGAATGCAAATGCATGTACACACTTTTTCTCATTGAATGCAAATGCATGCACGCACTTTTTCTCATTGAATGCAAATGCATGCACGCACTTTTTCTCATTGAATGCAAATGCATACACGTACTTTTTCTCATTGAATGCAAATGCATACACGTACTTTTTCTCATTGAATGCAAATGCATGCACGCACTTTTTCTCATTGAATGCAAATGCATGCACGCACTTTTTCTCATTGAATGCAAATGCATGCACACACTTTTTCTCATTGAATGCAAATGCATGTACACACTTTTTCTCATTGATTGCAAATGCATGCACACACTTTTTCTCATTGAATACAAATGCATGCACACACTTTTTCTCATTGAATGCAAATGCATGCACACACTTTTTCTCATTGAATGCAAATGCATGCACACACTTTTTCTCATTGAATGCAAATGCGTGCACACACTTTTTCTCATTGAATGCAAATGCATGCACACACTTTTT
This sequence comes from Tubiluchus corallicola, assembly GCA_030141605.1. Lineage (NCBI taxonomy): Eukaryota > Metazoa > Priapulida > Priapulimorpha > Priapulimorphida > Tubiluchidae > Tubiluchus > Tubiluchus corallicola. Next base: position 33,277 of record JAQGDQ010001511.1, on the reverse strand, counting down.
CTCATTGAATACAAATGCATGCACGCACTTTTTCTCATTGAATGCAAATGCACGCACGCACTTTTTCTCATTGAATGCAAATGCACGCACACACTTCTTCTCATTGAATGCAAATGCATACACACACTTCTTCTCATTGAATGCAAATGCATGCACACACTTTTTCTCATTGAATGCAAATGCATACACACACTTTTTCTCATTGAATGCAAATGCGTGCATACACTTTTTCTCATTGAATACAAATGCATGCACGCACTTTTTCTCATTGAATGCAAATGCACGCACGCACTTTTTCTCATTGAATGCAAATGCATACACACACTTTTTCTCATTGAATGCAAATGCATACACACACTTTTTCTCATTGAATGCAAATGCACGCACGCACTTTTTCTCATTGAATGCAAATGCACGCACACACTTCTTCTCATTGAATGCAAATGCATACACGCACTTTTTCTCATTGAATGCAAATGCATACACACACTTTTTCTCATTGAATGCAAATGCATGCACACACTTTTTCTCATTGAATGCAAATGCACGCACACACTTTTTCTCATTGAATGCAAATGCATGCACACACTTTTTCTCATTGAATACAAATGCATGCACGCACTTTTTCTCATTGAATGCAAATGCACGCACGCACTTTTTCTCATTGAATGCAAATGCACGCACACACTTCTTCTCATTGAATGCAAATGCATACACACACTTCTTCTCATTGAATGCAAATGCATGCACACACTTTTTCTCATTGAATGCAAATGCATACACACACTTTTTCTCATTGAATGCAAATGCGTGCATACACTTTTTCTCATTGAATACAAATGCATGCACGCACTTTTTCTCATTGAATGCAAATGCACGCACGCACTTTTTCTCATTGAATGCAAATGCATACACACACTTTTTCTCATTGAATGCAAATGCATACACACACTTTTTCTCATTGAATGCAAATGCACGCACGCACTTTTTCTCATTGAATGCAAATGCACGCACACACTTCTTCTCATTGAATGCAAATGCATACACGCACTTTTTCTCATTGAATGCAAATGCATACACACACTTTTTCTCATTGAATGCAAATGCACGCACACACTTTTTCTCATTGAATGCAAATGCACGCACACACTTCTTCTCATTGAATGCAAATGCATACACACACTTTTTCTCATTGAATGCAAATGCATACACGCACTTTTTCTCATTGAATGCAAATGCACGCACACACTTTTTCTCATTGAATGCAAATGCACGCACACACTTTTTCTCATTGAATGCAAATGCACGCACACACTTTTTCTCATTGAATGCAAATGCATGCACACACTTTTTCTCATTGAATACAAATGCATGCACGCACTTTTTCTCATTGAATGCAAATGCACGCACGCACTTTTTCTCATTGAATGCAAATGCACGCACACACTTCTTCTCATTGAATGCAAATGCATACACACACTTTTTCTCATTGAATGCAAATGCATGCACACACTTTTTCTCATTGAATGCAAATGCATGCACACACTTTTTCTCATTGAATGCAAATGCGTGCATACACTTTTTCTCATTGAATACAAATGCATGCACGCACTTTTTCTCATTGAATGCAAATGCACGCACGCACTTTTTCTCATTGAATGCAAATGCATACACACACTTTTTCTCATTGAATGCAAATGCATACACACACTTTTTCTCATTGAATGCAAATGCATGCACACACTTTTTCTCATTGAATGCAAATGCATGCACACACTTTTTCTCATTGAATGTAAATGCATACACGCACTTTTTCTCATTGAATGCAAATGCATACACGCACTTTTTCTCATTGAATGCAAATGCATGCACACACTTTTTCTCATTGAATGCAAATGCACGCACGCACTTTTCCTCATTGAATACAAATGCATGCACGCACTTTTTCTCATTGAATGCAAATGCATACACACACTTTTTCTCATTGAATGCAAATGCATGCACACACTTTTTCTCATTGAATGCAAATGCATGCACGCACTTTTCCTCACTGAATGCAAATGCATGCACACACTTCTTCTCATTGAATGCAAATGCATGCACGCACTTTTCCTCACTGAATGCAAATGCATGCACACACTTTTTCTCATTGAAATCTCACCTGATGACGTAGACTGGTAGCTAACATGTCTTTTTTTCAGTAAACACTCTGACTCACTCCTCTCAGACTTTTCCCTCTGTTTCAGTATCTTCTGTGGATTTAATATCCACAACTGTTCCGGGCTGTAAAACAACACCAACAATTTATCCACAACTGTTCCGGGCTGTAAAACAACACCAACAATTTATCCACAACTGTTCCGGGCTGTAAAACAACACCAACAATTTATCCACAACTGTTCCGGGCTGTAAAACAACACCAACAATTTACTCCACAACTGTTCCGGGCTGTAAAACAACACCAACAATTTATCCACAACTGTTCCGGGCTGTAAAACAACACCAACAATTTACTCCACAACTGTTCCGGGCTGTAAAACAACACCAACAATTTACCACAACTGTTCCGGGCTGTAAAACAACACCAACAATTTACCACAACTGTTCCGGGCTGTAAAACAACACCAACAATTTACCACAACTGTTCCGGGCTGTAAAACAACACCAACAATTTACCACAACTGTTCCGGGCTGTAAAACAACACCAACAATTTATCCACAACTGTTCCGGGCTGTAAAACAACACCAACAATTTACTAATGTACTAAGCTGAATGGTAACTATATATTCAGGTTATTGTTAATAGTTAGCTAATTACGATCATTAAAAATAATTAATTATCAATTTTGACACCGCCGCTTCACCATACCTTCTCCAGTTCCATAAGCAGCAAGGAAACCACAGTGCTACTCCAATCTCGGCCACGCGAAACGCGATGTCGTACACATTGCGACCTCTGATCTCTAAACTGCAAACAAAAAAATCTGCATTGAATGGCACATCGAGAACACTGACTATTAAATTACTGACCAGGCTCAGCGTTGCTTAACTGTAGTAATAATAACCTCGTATTCACTAATCCCAACCTGTAATCTCTAAAATGCAAACAAAAAAATCTGCATTGAATGGCACATAGAGAACACTGACTATTAAATTACTGACCAGGCTCAGCGTTGCTTAACTGTAGTAATAATAACCCCGTATTCACTAATCCCAACCTTCAATCTCTAAAATGCAAACAAAAAAATCTGCATTGAATGGCACATAGAGAACACTGACTATTAAATTACTGACCAGGCTCAGCATTGCTTAACTGTAGTAATAATAACCCCGTATTCACTAATCCCAACCTTCAATCTCTAAAATGCAAACAAAAAAATCTGCATTGAATGGCACATAGAGAACACTGACTATTAAATTACTGACCAGGTTCAGTATTGCTTAACTGTAGTAATAATAATGTCATATTCGCTAATGCTAACTGCCAAATTACTGATCAGATTCAATGCTATTTTGACTGTGGCTAATTCACATTGATGTATCAAGAGAAAAATAATTATCTAGCAACAAGGTAGATACCTGTTGGATCAACCGAGGCAACAATTAGAATATGTATAACGATCAAAACATTTACATACCGATTAATTTGCAAAATGACAGTGCCTAAACCAGGGGTGTGCAAATTATCTGACTAGCCGGGCCACATTAAACTTTCCCGCAATTCCTGCGGGCCACAGGCAGTTTGATCAAGGAACCAAGTACAGAAAGGCCTAATAACGATTTTTTTGCATCCGACCTGCGTACATCATTGCTACTACACTACTACGCTTAAGAAACTATTTTAGAAGTTATTAAAACTTATATACAAACCATATATTTCTACTTTCAGGGCAGATAGTGGTAATTTCATCACAATGCATATTAGTAATGTGTAACACACAGTCTGTGTAGTACAGTGACATTAAGCTACAACCGTCTTGTAAGGGTTAATGGCATCCGATCTAATAGAAAAAACTACCCGCACTATCTTTGGGATCATGGCACGGACTTCAGCTGGATACACTCAATTAATCGCCCGGGCCGCACTTTCATTTGGTTGACAAATCTCTTCGCGGGCCGCACAAATTCTCTCGGCAGGCCGCAAGTGGTTCGTGGGCCGCACAAATTCTCTCGGCGGGCCGCAATTTGCACACCCCTGGTCTAGAAAATATCTACTACATTCACAGCACAAACAATCATAAAATCGGTGTGAAAGGACCCTTACTCTTTCTTCCATTTATCACCTAAGATGTCAAAAACGAGAAAGAGAACAATAAAGAGTTGAAGACCAGCTTGAGATATCAAACCCAGCCGTGACATGTGAAGCTGAATACTGTTAACAGACTTTGTAATGCCTCGACTCGACCAAGCACCATGTACCTGTAATGCAAACACAAACTGATAAAAAGTTTGAGAATTAAAAAAACAAATTATTACTTATAGTTAACACTAGGGGTGAGCATTCTTTAAAAGAAAGCGAATTCGAATCGAACCGAACTTCAGTGTTTCGAATTCGAACCTAATTCGAATTGAGATCGAACGATTTTCGAACAAGTTTTTGAACCGCTAGCAAAAATTAGTCTTACAAAGATCATGCATATCACTAGATTTTGTTCTGCAGCAAAATCACTAGTAATTTCTTTAAAATTGTGTGCATAAATCACAGCTAAATTATGCTAATTGCATGATGTTTCAATCGTTTTAGTGATAAAGAACATGTGTGATTGAAGTGCTAAATTATTCGAATCTATAGTTTTGGATTCGAATCGAGTTCGAACTAAAAAAACTCGTTCGAATCGAATTCGAGCATTCGATGCTCACCCCTAGTTAACACACATATTAGACTGATTAGCTCTGAAACAGTCTGTACAGCAGTAACACGAGTGGTCACTTGGTTAGACACAAAACACTGCGGAAGATGATCCATAATAACTCTTAATTAAGTTGCAAAATCTACCGAATTTGATGGACTTGACGAAAGTAATTTTCTACGCGATGGACGTTATTTTTGATCGTCCATTCACTAAAGGACACATTCCGATGGACATCCGTTTACTATTTCCATGGACTTGTTGAACGCAATGGACATACGTTGAACGACCATCTACCTACGTAACCTTGGACGTAACTACGAGCGTCCATTCACTAAACTAAAGGACACATTCCAATGGACATCCGTTTACTATTTCCATGGACTTGTTGAACGCAATGGACATACGTTGAACGACCATCTACCTACGTAACCTTGGACGTAACTACGATCGTCCATTCACTAAACTAAAGGACACATTCCAATGGACACCCGTTTACTATTTCCATGGACTTGTTGAACGCAATGGACATACGTTGAACGACCATCTACCTATGTAACCTTGGACGTAACTACGATCGTCCATTCACTAAACTAAAGGACACATTCAGATGGACATCCGTTTACTATTTCCATGGACTTGTTGAACGCAATGGACATACGTTGAACGACCATCTACCTACGTAACCTTGGACGTAACTACGAGCGTCCATTCACTAAACTAAAGGACACATTCCAATGGACACCCGTTTACTATTTTCATGGACTCGTTGGACGCAATGGACATACGTTGAACGACCATCTACCAAAGTAACCTTGGACGTAACTTCGAGCGTCCATTCACTAAACTAAAGGACACATTCCGATGGACATCCGTTTACTATTTCCATGGACTCGTTGGACGCAATGGACATACGTTGAACGACCATCTACCAACGTAACCTTGGACGTAACTACGATCGTCCATTCACTAAATTGAAGACTATTTTGTTGGATGTGATTTATGTGTGTTTACTATGTGTGTTTACTATGTGTGTTTACTATGTGTGTTTACTATGTGTGTTTACTATGTGTGTTTACTATGTGTGTTTACTATGTGTGTTTACTATGTGTGTTTACTATGTGTGTTTACTATGTGTGTTTACTATGTGTGTTTACTATGTGTGTTTACTATGTGTGTTTACTATGTGTGTTTACTATGTGTGTTTACTATGTGTGTTTACTATGTGTGTTTACTATGTGTATTTAAATGCAGTAGATGTCCATTTGGTATGTGTATTTAAATGCAGTAGATGTCCATTTGGTATGTGTATTTAAATGCAGTAGATGTCCATTTGGTATGTGTATTTAAATGCAGTAGATGTCCATTTGGTATGTGTATTTAAATGCAGTAGATGTCCATTTGGTATGTGTATTTAAATGCAGTAGATGTCCATTTGGTATGTGTATTTAAATGCAGTAGATGTCCATTTGGTATGTGTATTTAAATGCAGTAGATGTCCATTTGGTATGTGTATTTGAATGTAGTGGACACAATTTCGAGCGTCCATTCACAAAAACGAACGGACCTACGTAAGTGTTGACGTGGTGGGCTGAGCGTTTAGTACCCATTGGTCATCAATGTAAACGTTATGTACTTCATATATTATGCGCAAATCAACTTGAATACTTTTTGCAACGTGATTTTTATTCTAGCAACGTCCATCGCATCCACATTACATTCATCACGTCTATTCATTTAGTTCATTTAGAATTTGCCCAATAACGGCTAGACTCACAAATTTCATAAAAGTTACAAACTGTAAGAAATATAGAGATGCCTCTATAGGCTGAGTAACATGTGTATACAGCAGAGGTGTGCAAATTATCTGACTAGCCGGGCCACATTAAACATTCCCGCACTTCCTGTGGGCCACATGCAGTTTGGTCAAGGAGCCAAGTACAGTAGGACCTAATAACGATTTTTTTTGCATCCGATTTGCGCACATCATCACTACTGCATACTACACTCAAGAAACTATTTTAGAAGTTATTAAAATTTATATTAAAAACCATATATTTCGCCATGTCCGACAGTGACATTAAGTGACAACGGTCTTGTAAGGGTTAATGCCATCCGATCTAGAGGAAAAAACTACCCTATCTTTGCGATATTGGTGCAGACTTCAGCTGGATCGCCCGGGCCGCACTTTCATTACGTTGACAAACCTCTTCTCGGGCCGCACAAGATCTCTCGGCGGGCCGCAAGTGGCCCGTGGGCCGCAATTTGCACACCCCTGGTATACAGAATTGTTAGAAACCTTGATGCTTTCCTTTACTGTGATTTCACTTAAAATAGAATTTTTCGAATGTCTCCACGTTTTGAAAGGATGGTAAAAATCAGCAAATGAACTCACCCGAAAGTAAGTTTCCACTCCATAGATGAGAAAGCAGATGACAGACACAAACATTAGAAATGCAAATATGGAATTCACCATCGTTTTAAGAAGTCCCTGAAAACATGAAGACGTATTAGACTCGGAACTATACTCGTATCTCGGTTTGCTAGACCTCGCTTTTACGGACATCGAAAAATTCGGACAAAATCTGGACCGTTAAAAGTCCGGCATAATACGGATCCTCTCCGTTATTTCGCGAGCTGACCACTAGTTAGCGGGCCGTGTTGCTTACATCATTACATCAGTGTAACCACGTGTATATCTCTATAAAAACATAGAATCAGTTATGCGGAGATATTTTAGTCAATTGCCGACAGTTTTTATATACTTTTGCATAGAAGTGTCCCATACTAGAGGTTTTTGAGACAATTAAGCGACTGATTCTGCCGTGAGTCGAATACACAGCGCCTACTGTATTAGCTTAGTATCAGTAAATAAGGATAATCAGAAAATTCGACTGACATCTCCCGACTTTTGAATGGCAAACCGAGATACAAGTGTATGTAGATATTACTGTGAGTAATTCCAGGCAAAAGAGTAAAGAGCAAAATACATACTGTAATATATATTGATTTTTTACTACCAGTTGCAAATAAAAACTATCCATAAAATTTTGAGATGACCTTCTTCGAGTAGTTAGAATAGTAGCTGTATCATACTAGGTATTGTGAAAGGGAATTATGAAACTACCATGTGAAAAGCAACTAGAATCCTTGGAAAGCTTTAAAAGCCCTACCTCTCCGTGGAATGTTTTAGCTAGCACATTCCAAGCATTTTGTTAAACCTTACATATCTACTAACTGAGTGAGTACTACAGCATAAGAACTGGCAAAGAGAGTAGTCAAGTAGTCACTGCGTGTGCTTATCTGCAAGTTAAACAGTGCTAAACATATTCAAAAACTGGATAGCTGACCACCAAGCAAACTGTTCCCAAGCGGTTTAGACTACCGTACCGCCCTCAGCTACTTCTCTTGTTGAGTGAACATGTCACTCGTGATTATTCAATGTCTCGTTTTACAAATATCGCCAAAGTGAGTCAACACTGACGTACGGAGTCTCAATTGCTATAAAACCAAAGAGTTAATCGTACCTGAATTTCAGCATCTGTAATGAGCTCAGTTGCAATAAATTCTGCTGCCAGTAAACAATAAACAAAAACATTGAACACGGCAAAAGTGACGAGAGATTTGCTCAAGAATCTGGGACGATCTAACTGTAGATCTATCAGATGAAATGCCTACAAAAATACAACACAAAAAACATCAATTGTTAAAAATTTTACAAAACAGTAATTAGATCAGATGACATGTGATTTGATTAAAGATTTAATCGGTATCTCAGTGCCGGATTTACCCGCTTTTGAGCCCTAGGCCAAACTCATTAGTGGACCCCCAGATTCATAGAAATATTGTTGTTTCAAGCAAAACTGGACCCAATCTTAAATTGTAGGTCAAAACAATCTACTCTTTGAAATATTGAAAAGGAAACATACTTTTTTCAAAAATGACTTACGTGAAAGAATTATTACCACAAAAACACAATTTCACGTTCGCACCACTAGTTCTTTGCGGTTCACATGTATTTCGCCATTCGATAGTTAGAAGGGCGCACTAGCACTTGTATTTCGGCAACACATTGCACAAAAAAACAGATGTTGTACGTGTCACTTCAGATGTGTTAGTTTGTGAGGAACTACACACGTTCGACAGCTCACGCATGAGCACAGTGGCAAATTTGAAATTTGAATTTTTATTTTAAAACATGCATGACTTTACTACAATACAGCGACTATCTTACAGTAGCAAAGTAGTTCAATTTTCGCCTTAGCAAACACGTGCAACACGCTCGCGGAATATTTTTGCCGTTGAAAATTATGTTAGTTTGTGATGTCATCAACAGTTGGGCTTGCCTGCCATTAATTAAGAATTGTTTATTATTTAACTACCTATTGCCTATTATTTAATTACCAGAAACGCTTTTGCAATATAAATTGTGTTAACATTTTATATCAGAGTTGAAAATGGGGTAGTATATGGAAAACCATCCTGTCTGTATTTTAGCATACATTATATATTTTTACTGTATTTATTGCTATGGTCAAATGTCAGCAAATACTACATAATATCATAACATTACAATGTAGAAAATACGAACTTCAATACAATGTAGAAAATACGTACAGGGCATTCATACTCCCAGCCCTATACTTATTACACAGCGGCCATTTTGGTTTTGAATATATTATAGAAAAAAATACCAGCTGTATACTTGAAACAAGGTTATGCGTTAGCAGGCTACGTGACAAATTAGTTGTAGTAAGCTCACAGATACCCGTGGGCCCTAGACCAATGGTCTACTATGCCCACTGGTAAATTCCATCCTTTCTAAATTACACTATTATCTTACAAAGTACTTCACCTATCAGCTTATGGGACATAAACAACAGAAAACTATCTGATATTTGTAGAACTTAAACAATCGTTAAAGATTAAATAAAAATAATTGTGAAGGATTTTAGGTTATTTTATTACTTCAGTGTTCTCTCATTCTGTAAAACCCCCCCCCCCCCATACTGTCTTTTTTAACTGCATTCGTATGTACGTCTTGACTTGGCTTCTTTCTGTCATGCTCTACTGACAGAGCTAATTTACCTGGTCTGTTGGCAGTCTGTTCTTGGCTAAGAGAGTTGTTGTTGTTGTTGTTGTTGTTTGTCTCAGTTAAACCATTTATTTGTCAAGAGTAGTAGAGCCATGATGTAAGTTTATTTTGATTATTCAGTCTCACTTTATTATTAATTTCTTTGTTTCCTTTTTGGCTCAAATTAGTTTGTCATATTTTGTTATGATTTTTCTTACAGATAAAACGTAATAAAGCTACTCAAACATGAATTTTTTGACTTTGGGCATCATGAAGTAGTGTAGTAGTCTCTCACAATAATTAATTTCAGCATCAGTACCGCATATGATACCATCACTTTTTCATAATTTTCTTCAAAAATCAAATATCAACTTTAGTTTTCGATGCACTTAATAACAGACTGTCTGAACACACAAAAAATGAGCCAACTGCATTAAATTTAGTAAAAGAGAGTGTGACAAACCATCTATTATTTACGATATTTTTGTTTACTTGTTTGTCACCTTTTCATTTCACAGTCAAGTTCTTTATAGTGATAGTGGTAGCACTTGCTAGTGTAATTTGCTTACATTAAATTAGTCACTATAATAGTACTGTATTGTTAGCGTAATTAGTGTAGTAGTGTAGGAGTCCTACTAACACCCCCCTCGTCATGTGGTTGTGTTCTGCAATACCTGCAATACTCGCGGCTTATTTCAAATGTGTGAAACCCGTACAGGTATGAAGTGTACATGATACATACGTTACAGCTATAGTCTGAGACGTGCAACCTGGCAGTCAGTCGGCCGTTGTTGAAAGGCCTAGGTCACGTAAAATGACCATCGTCTGATGTTCACATGTCTGTGAAAAGACAGTCAAAAATGTCGATTAGCATCGTCGATGTTATAGTGCAGTAGACGTCACTATTTCTTTTGTCAACAGTCATTGCTTACAGTGCTGACGGGTCTATGTTGAGTACGTTGTTTTGGTTTGATGAGGTGGCTACCATTACCGTCATTATCCGAGGAGTCGTGAAAACCTGCGCTAAAGTTCATGGTGGACAGTCCATTGTTGGTGGAGCAAACCATAGTGGTAAATCCATGGATGTTACCCCACAGGTTAGCAGCTGCCGTTTCACACAATGTTCATGGAGTGTCTGGTAAGACAAGACTTTTGTACTTTTGCTCAGCGTTTGCTAGCTAGCATAATTCCGTTTCTATATGGTCATCGTTGGATTGCCGTCATCGAGAGTGCGTCATCATTTGCACGTGCTACCCCCACTAACACCTCCCTTCTCTATTATTAGTCTAGAGAATATATTTGCTGTACTGTGATTAATTGTTATTGTTAACTATTTCTTTTCTCCGGGTTAAAGTAGTAATCAATTAAATTTTGTTATATACAGCTTAATAGTTGGTTTGGTATTCTATCTACCATCGAATATTACTAGCTAATTAAGACTCCTAGGCTCGGGTTCCGCGTGCCCCCGTATGAAACAACAATGCCTTAGCCCGACTCCAGGATTCTAATAGTAAATTATCTAACTCTATAGAACCCCAGAACCACGTGTTACACCTCGTTTATAGGGCGGTCGTGCCTGCTTTTCAAGACATTGAGACTCAGAGTACGTAACCTATAGACATGGCGTCACAAGTGGTGGCAGCTTATGGTCTTATATAACTGCTTTTTACTCTGTGCCTTGTATAAGCCTTTAAATTAGGGAGAGGCATTTTGAACAAGTAGTTTTCTTGAACCTATTGCGGAAATTATATTCCGATGCAAACATGAACTTGGTATTTTTCACGTTGCATTTAGTACAGTTTCGTTTTGCTTAAATTTTGTGCTAGCTTTACATATTGTAGAGAAGCCAGGGTAGTGCTAATAGAACTTGTTTTGCACATAGCCTTACGGCCAGCAGACATAGATAGTTTTATTCACTGGCTGGCAATAATAATTTGACCCAGAAAAGATTAGTAAATCAGCCTGTAGTATAGTGATTATAATGTTGTACAGAAATTGTTGATATTCACTTTGCATGGTTGTAACATTTACCTGGTGGCGTGTGTTCACTTCTTGACTTATTGAAGTTTTGATTTGCTCTTTATAAGCATTAATGCCCATTTTTACTGGTCTAGTTGTTAACTGAACAGTGCTGTTAGTTTTTGCACATAACTTTGACAACTTTGAAGTCATTTCTTTGAATATTTGGTCCTTTGCTTACGCAATATTTACGTCAGCATGGCTAGTAAACTTTTTACAGCTGAAGAGTTGCGTAAAATGATCAAGGGTGAATTATTTGACATAGCAGGTGACATGGGTTTGGTTATAGACCCGAAAGCCAGAAAAGAAAACATTGTGCAATTAATTCTTGAAACACAACAGATTTCAATTTCAGATCCACTTGATTTTGCTCTGTCAAATATGCAATCATTATTAAATTCAGCAAAGCCAGCAAATGCAGCGACAGGTGTTGCAGGTCAAATAGAATTTGATAGGGCTGATGTTGCAAGTTCTACTCCTAAAGCGGCCCCAAATAAAGAATTTAAGGCTTTTAGCTCACCTACTGTATCAACTGCACCCCCTACTTTGCCTGAATTGGATCCATTTGCAGTTCAAGAACCTGTTCAAATGCCTATGTATGCGCATGCGCAGCCTGATATTAAATTATCAGAACAGGAACTAAAAATTAAACACCAACAGCTGATCTTAGAAACACAAAAAATTGAGCTGGAAAAACTGAAGTTACAAATGCAGACGACGTCTAATGTAGTAAACAATTTGCAAACAACAGTAAATGCTACACAAGACAAAAGCACAATAATCAAATTCAGAAATTTTGATGAAAAAACAGAAGACATTTTGTCGTTTTTAGATCAATTCGAAATCTGTATGCGAGTCAATAAAATCCCAATTGCGCAGTATGTTCCTAACTTGGCTAGAGTTCTGTCGGGTCGTGCTGCCTTAGCTTTGCAAGATGTTGATCAGTCTCAAATATTCAATTATGATGTTGTTAAGGTGCAAATTTTGAATGCATACAAATTGTCGAAGGATGCATATCGCACGGCATTCAGAAACATATTTAAACTGAAAAAGGAAACGCACAGAAGTTACTTTAACAGAGTGCGTAAAGCGGGCATGCAATGGCTTAAAGCAGCGAATGCAGAATCCAAAGAGCAAATTGGAGATCTCTTCTTTCTTGAACAAGCATTGTCTAAGCTCCCAGAAGACATGGTTTCTTATCTTCGTAGGCTACCTCACATGTCATACTTACAAATAGCGGAACAAGCAGACAACTATTGGAGCTCATTTAATGATGCAGCAGTTTTGCAGAAAAATGAATCATCTAAAAGGACACGTGGCAATGCTAAAAACAATGATTCGGATCATGAATCACAGGGCAATGCTCGCCCTAAATGTTACCATTGTGGGAAAACAGGGCATGTGAAGCTCGACTGCCCAGTGAAAAAGCAAGAGTCCACACAAGCTTTTCAAAATGACTCAAACAAGAAGCAAAAACCTAGAGGTGATTTCAAGAAACAATGCTATAGTGAAAACGAAAGTGAGGGAACCATTACTCCAAATTTCACACTTTCAAATACTCAAGATGGAGCATTACAAGAAAATCACGAGTTTGAGGTTATGATCAACAGTCGAATAGCAGTAGGCTTACGGGATACTGGCTCAGACGATAGCCTTATACGTCCTGAATTTGTAAAAAATGAACAGTATCTTGGAGAAACCGTTGGAATCCGCTGTTGTCATGGCGACCTTCGTCGAATTCCTCTAGCTAGGGTCCCTGTTTGTAGTCAGAAACTGAATGGTTGGCTCCTGGTAGCAGTTATTAAAGGACTCCCTTGCGACTTTTGTTTAGGTAATAATTACCTGACATCCATACAACCATTTGATTATGTAAAGAGTACTTCTCAACCTGCACAAGTTGCTCCTGAGAAACATCATATGAACGTTAGTAGTATGGATGAGACTTCTCATGTACCTTCTTTTGTTAAATTTGGCAAAGATGTACAGAAACCAAGTAGTAATGCCTTGACTGATTATAAAAGTCGAGCACTAAATAACAGTTTTCAAAGAAATCAGAAAGAAAAGTCATTGGTTATGACACGAGCGCAAACAGTTGAGCTTAGAGAGCAACTAAACAAAGAAACCAGTAGTGTAAAGTCAGAAACTGAATTTTCTTCCGAAATTAAGCAGTATGCATCACCAGAGGAAAACTACATGTTTGCCATAGTGTCTCGACACCAGCTGATAGAAGAACAGCAAAATGATGTAACCATAAAAAATCTTTTTGATCATGTGGTGAGTGGAGACACTGCGGTGCAAGATGGCAAAGGATATTTTCTAAAGCAAGGCATACTTTATCGGGCTAATAAACGAAAAATGGGGAAAACAGTTGATCAGTTGCTTGTTGTTCCTCAGTGTAGAAGGCAGCAAGTCCTACAACTAGCCCATGATTCAAAGGCTGGAGCTCATCTAGGTGTCAAGAAAACAAGGGATAGGATATTGTTCGAATATACTTGGCCAGGAATACACACTGCCATTAAAAAGTATATACAATCCTGCCCAATATGTCAAAAGACAGCAAGAGTCATGAAAGGAGACAGAGCCAAGCTCAAACCTCTTCCAGTAGTGGAAAAAGCTTTTCAGTCCCTCCAAATTGACCTTATTGGTCCACTGGCTAGAACCAAGAGTGGCAATAAGTGGGCACTGGTAATTGTGGATCAAGGTACCAGATACCCTGATGCTTTCCCTATCAAAAATACTGAGTCAGAGACTATAGCCAAGTGCTTACTCCAATTTATTAGTAGACATGGATGCCCAGAGTCAATCCAGTCAGACCAAGGCACCCAATTTTGTACTAATCTCATAAGGCAACTAGAACAAGCTTTCCACATCAAAGGGATTACATCTACTCCATATAATCCTCAATCTCAAGGCTTATGTGAGCGATTCAATGGAAGTCTAAAAAGATCCATTAAAAAGCTTACCCTGAGTGACAAAACCATGGAATGGGATGATCTGATCCCATTTGTTTTGTTTGCTTACCGTGAGGTACCACAAGAATCCCTGCGGTACAGCCCATTTGAGTTGGTTTATGGACACCAAGTAACTGGTCCAATGGCTCTTCTTCGGAAACGTTGGGGTTGTGACCAACCTACTAGTCCCCAAGACATTGATGATTATGTTGCCAATATCATTGATAAATTAGAAACGGTAACTCAGGAGGCACACGAAGCTTTGAGAAAAGCTAAAATCGGACAAAAAGACTGGTATGACCAGAAAGCTAGGTACCGAAATCTTGAAGTAGGACAGAAGGTATTAGTCTTATTGCCTACATCTCGTAAAAAGATGGAACGAACCTGGAAAGGCCCGTATGAGATTGCTGATAAAATCTCAGAACATGTGTACTCCGTTATCATTGGAGGTAAAAGCAGACAGGTCAAGCAATTCCATATTAATTTGCTCAAAGCTTGGATACCGCGTGAAGAAAGAAAAGCCCTTTATACGCAAACAATTCCCACACTTGACGTATTTACTGGTCAAGATGAATTGGAATTAGATCCTGAGCATGAAAGTGTGTCACCAATGCAACGGTCACAAATGGAAGACCACTGTTTTGCACCTACCTCTATTACACCTGCACAAACTGTGGAAGATGTAGTAATCCCTGATTACTTAACAGATAAGCAGAAGAATGAATTACGAACTACTCTGGAGAAGTTTACACCAACCTTTTCTGACATTCCTGGTAGGACAAACGTCGTAGAACATAAAATACAGTTAACTACTGACAATCCTGTTGTGCAGAAGCCATACAGAATTCCTCAGGCGCAAAAGGAAAGTGTGAGGCAAGAAATCATGGACATGGAAAGGCTGGGTGTAATAGTCAAGTCAGATAGTCCTTTTTCAAGTCCTGCAGTCATTGTGATCAAACGTGATCAATCGATTCGATTTTGTATTGATTTTAGGAAAATTAATTCAATTACAGTTTTTAATCCTTATCCTATCCCCAGGATGGATGAAACAGTTGATCAATTGCATGGAGCAATGTTCATTACTTGCTTGGACATGACAAAATATTACTGGCAGGTTAATCTTGAGGAAAATTCGAGGCCAATCACGGCATTTGTAACAGAGTTTGGTAAACATGAGTTTCAAGTTATGCCCTTTGGGTTGTGTAATTCTGCAGCAACAGCTCAATGTCTGGTAGATCGTGTTTTAGAACCAGTAATTGGCTTTGCGTCTGGTTACATAGACGATGTTATCATTTTCAGTCGTTCTTGGCAAGATCATCTCTATCATATCGAGCTAGTTCTTACTTGTCTGTCTAATGCAGGTTTGACAATCAAACCACTCAAGTGTAATTTCGCACTCCAAGAAACTCATTTCTTAGGCTATGTTGTTGGCAGAAATCTTTTGAAACCTCAGCCAGAGAAAATCCTCGCTATTCAGAACTATAAAAGACCAGAAACTAAAAAACAGGTCAGGTCATTTTTGGGTTTCGTAGGTTTCTATAGGCGTTTTATTCCTAATTTCTCTGCAATAGCAACACCATTACATACTTTGACAGAAAAAGACAAACCAAACATTGTACTATGGAATGCAGAGTGTGAGCAGAGCTTTACTACACTCAAAGATGCATTAAACTCAAATACAGTGTTACATGCACCAGATTTTGATAAGACTTTTTTCTTGACAACTGATGCTAGTGCAACAGGAATAGGCGGCCAACTTACACAAATGTCTGATGATAGACAAGAGGTTCCAATCACTTATTTGAGTAGGAAGCTAACCAAATATGAATGTAACTACTCAACAGTAGAAAAAGAACTTTTGGCTATAATTTTCTCTATTGAGAAATCGTCGTACTATCTTGTAGGTAGGCAGTTTGTGATTCGCACAGATGCACAATCATTAGCTTACTTAAAGCAGATGAAAAATGCCAATAGGCGAATAGCCAGATGGAATTTACTGCTACAAGAATACACTTTCACTGTAGTGCATATCAAAGGAAAAACAAATTATTGTGCAGACGCACTGAGTAGGCACTAAGTTCAAGTTGCCTTAGATGAAAATAAGATAGGAATGTGATTTCTTCCTAAATGACCTTGTTGTTTAAAGCATTTTATTTTATGCAATCATGTGTGACAACATCTCTGAATGTGAATGATAGTATTCTTCAAATGTTGTATTCTTTTCATTATTTTAAATCAAATATCCAGTGTGCTTTAGTTTGTGTAAAATGATCTTTTACAAGTGTGTTGAAGATCCATTTAAGTTTTGATATGCCATTTTTGTGTGACTGTATTATTTAGTAAAACTTTGTATTCAGTTAGTAAAAGTCGTTACTTGCTAATTTTCACCACTGTAATGGTTGGTAGTTGAAATTGACTGTTCAATAATTTTAAAAGTGGGATTCTGTTCTTTAAACATTCGTCCACACTTCTTCCGTTGTGGGGGGATCTGTGACAAACCATCTATTATTTACGATATTTTTGTTTACTTGTTTGTCACCTTTTCATTTCACAGTCAAGTTCTTTATAGTGATAGTGGTAGCACTTGCTAGTGTAATTTGCTTACATTAAATTAGTCACTATAATAGTACTGTATTGTTAGCGTAATTAGTGTAGTAGTGTAGGAGTCCTACTAACACCCCCCTCGTCATGTGGTTGTGTTCTGCAATACCTGCAATACTCGCGGCTTATTTCAAATGTGTGAAACCCGTACAGGTATGAAGTGTACATGATACATACGTTACAGCTATAGTCTGAGACGTGCAACCAGGCAGTCAGTCGGCCGTTGTTGAAAGGCCTAGGTCACGTAAAATGACCATCGTCTGATGTTCACATGTCTGTGAAAAGACAGTCAAAAATGTCGATTAGCATCGTCGATGTTATAGTGCAGTAGACGTCACTATTTCTTTTGTCAACAGTCATTGCTTACAGTGCTGACGGGTCTATGTTGAGTACGTTGTTTTGGTTTGATGAGGTGGCTACCATTACCGTCATTATCCGAGGAGTCGTGAAAACCTGCGCTAAAGTTCATGGTGGACAGTCCATTGTTGGTGGAGCAAACCATAGTGGTAAATCCATGGATGTTACCCCACAGGTTAGCAGCTGCCGTTTCACACAATGTTCATGGAGTGTCTGGTAAGACAAGACTTTTGTACTTTTGCTCAGCGTTTGCTAGCTAGCATAATTCCGTTTCTATATGGTCATCGTTGGATTGCCGTCATCGAGAGTGCGTCATCATTTGCACGTGCTACCCCCACTAACACCTCCCTTCTCTATTATTAGTCTAGAGAATATATTTGCTGTACTGTGATTAATTGTTATTGTTAACTATTTCTTTTCTCCGGGTTAAAGTAGTAATCAATTAAATTTTGTTATATACAGCTTAATAGTTGGTTTGGTATTCTATCTACCATCGAATATTACTAGCTAATTAAGACTCCTAGGCTCGGGTTCCGCGTGCCCCCGTATGAAACAACAATGCCTTAGCCCGACTCCAGGATTCTAATAGTAAATTATCTAACACTATAGAACCCCAGAACCACGTGTTACACCTCGTTTATAGGGCGGTCGTGCCTGCTTTTCAAGACATTGAGACTCAGAGTACGTAACCTATAGACATGGCGTCACAGAGAGCAAGCGTGTAATTAATAAACACTTTGATTGTAACGATCCATTCTAATTAGTCAAGTGTATTAAAAATTTAGTAAAAAAAATAGCTTACAAATAATAAACATTTTGGTCCTAATGAATAAAGTAAAACAACACTAATCAGATTCATGAGTTAAACTGATAAATTTGAAAGTATACGGTACTTAGGATAATGCTAAGTGTAAAAATGTTAATAAACTACTTACTTCTGCCCAGAGACAGACAACTAAAGATACTCCAGACAACACAAATGGATAATAAACTACTTACTTCTGCCCAGAGACAGACAACTAAAGATACTCCAGACAACACAAATGGATAATAAACTACTTACTTCTGCCTAGAGACAGACAACTAAAGATATTCCAGACAACACAAATGGATAATAAACTACTTACTTCTGCCCAGAGACAGACAACTAAAGATACTCCAGACAACACAAATGGATAATAAACTACTTACTTCTGCCCAGAGACAGACAACTAAAGATACTCCACACAACACAAATGGATAATAAACTACTTACTTCTGCCCAGAGACAGACAACTAAAGATACTCCAGACAACACAAATGGATAATAAACTACTTACTTCTGCCCAGAGACAGACAACTAAAGATACTCCAGACAACACAAATGGATAATAAACTACTTACTTCTGCCCAGAGACAGACAACTAAAGATACTCCAGACACCACAAATGGATAATAAACTACTTACTTCTGCCCAGAGACAGACAACTAAAGATACTCCAGACAACACAAATGGATAATAAACTACTTACTTCTGCCTGGATATTATCAAGACAAACTAAAGATACTCCAGACAACACAAATGGATAATACTACTTACTTCTGCCCAGAGACAGACAACTAAAGATACTCCAGACAACACAAATGGATAATAACTACTTACTTCTGCCCAGAAATAGATACTCCAAACACAAATGGATAATAAACTACTTACTTCTGCCCAGAGACAGACAACACAAATGGATAATAAACTACTTACTTCTGCCCAGAGACAGACAACTAAAGATACTCCACACAACACAAATGGATAATAAACTACTTACTTCTGCCCAGAGACAGACAACTAAAGATACTCCAGACAACACAAATGGATAATAAACTACTTACTTCTGCCCAGAGACAGACAACTAAAGATACTCCAGACAACACAAATGGATAATAAACTACTTACTTCTGCCCAGAGACAGACAACTAAAGATACTCCAGACAACACAAATGGATAATAGGCTGTCAAAAGCATGGATGCTGTTTCCACTCGGATGGTGTTCTGAAAAAACAAAACAACCATGAAACCTACGTCAGCTTATTAAAGGAAAACAGAACCAAATTTTAAACCATGGTGCAAAATGATCTAGTTAACGTATATAGTATTGAAAGACAAAATGCTGTTTGTTTAAAAATAAGTTTTGTGAAAGAATGATTACCGCAGAAGTTAGTTTTTTAATGTTACATATATTTCATCATTCGCTAGTTAGATGGGCGCTAGCTCCTACATCTCGAAAGCAAACTGAACAAAAAAGGCGTGTACGTTCAGTTGTGACATAGCACGCACATTGTGAAATCGTCTGTTGACGCAGCAATTAGCTTGAAATTTAAATTTTTAAACTTAAAATTTTCTAATTTGATGTAAATAACAGTCTATCTTTTTTGCCTTCAGAAAATTATTTTCGGTTGTGATATCATCTCTAGTAGCGCTAGCCAGCCATGAAGTATTTAGACTAATATTTCATTATTACAAACATTTTGGCATCATTATGGCTAGCAATATGTATATTTTTTACTGTACTTCAAAACAGGATAGAACTGAAATCATCCTGTTTTTATTTAAATTTTGCAAGTACACTCATATCTCGGTTTGTCAGACAAAAGCAGGGAGATGAAAGCGTCTAGTACGGGCCGCTCCTAACATACAAACTACAGATGTGTCGCATTACAGGTTGCTTTGTTGCATAAATGTAATGATGAAAACAAAGTGATGACCAACTAGCGGTCAGCACGGGAAACAACGAACCGTGTCGGTAGCATGCAGGACTTTTAACGGTCCAGATTTTGTCCGATTTTTCCGATATCCGTAAAACCGAGATACGAGTGCATTACTAATATATGAGCTTCATTCATTACATCATTCCATTTTAAGCACTAATGTTTTTTAATCACACGATTCACTTTAAATTTTCAGATTATTTCCATTACTTTTTTTATCTTCCACTGTGTGGTACAATCTAACAAGCCCTGCTTTTTGATTGCTCGCAACACATTTACCTTCGTGTATAAGTGAACAGTGTTTGAGGCTTTTCCTGTGCAGTATTTCTTATTTGTATTACCGTATTTTCCCGTGTATAAGAGACCCTTTTTTGCTCAGAATTTTCACTTTAAAAATAGGGGGTCTCTTATACATGGGAGTAAGTCTTTTCAATAAGATGCATAAATTGTGACACTAATGATTTTAAAGAAATAAGTGCTCTACAACTGTTTTGCGTGTCGCGTTCGACTATGAAGCGGTTGTAAGCAATACAAGCATCGTGACACAGGCATTATCTCCTCGTTTTCTCTTTTCCTGTTACAGGTTTGCAGGTACGCACTTTAATATATACCAGTACTCTTTTTCTACAACACATTAACTGGTTTTATTTTGTTTTCAGTACCGCACTGAGTTGAAAAAAGTTGTACTTTACCCTCTAAAAATGTCCGTCTGAAAAAACTTTTTTCCAGAATTTTTGCCTAAAAATTGAAGGGGTCTCTTATACACAAGGGTCTCTTATACACGGGAAAATACGGTATATCCATTGTAGGCCCTTTCACTAGATATTGTATACGTAACTATTGTAAATGTGTAATGTGAAATAAATGACTTATGACTAATTAGAAAAATGTTGTGTAGCACAAATAAACATACATGAAGAGATGAACAGACTGACACCAAAGAAACATTAAATAATTTTCTCCAATGGATAAGTGACAATTAGTTATACATAAAATCATTTACCTCTATCACACCGATACTATTTTTACCATCACATTTCCAAAAATTCACACATAATATCAAGACAGAAGAGCTATAGTTTTTTTAAACACTGGAAAAATTGCGAGTCTTAAGTGTATAGATTGAACAAACCGTAAAGTGCTCACTTTGGTAGAGAAGTAAATTCCTCGTATAGCAGTGGCAATGATCACGAAGATGTAGAGTAATTTTTGACTGGTTATACGGAGTGCGCTTGTCGTTGAGCATTTCATCATGTCTTCCCTGATACACATGCACTAGAAAACATGAACAAAATGAACAATTTCATTTCTCATCACTCATACAGCCGTACTTGCAACATGCACATTCCTATCAGAACACGCATACTGCCAGTCACAAACCAGCATTGAATAGCACAGCAGCACCTACTTAATGTTGCTGCTTGTGGTAAGACTAGAACTTGGCTTATTATCAAGACTATGTCTGCAAAATGAGCCACTGAATCAGCAGGGGTGTTTTGGCATTATCTAGCTGTTAATACATCGTATGCCATTGATATAAACAGTCAAAATCATTAAGATAAATGAAAACAAAAAAGCGAGAATTGAACCCAAACTGTCACCTTTCACTATCAGGCTCAGTGCTGCTTAACTACGGTCACGAAGCACACAGCTATTCACCTTGTCTCAAGAAAAACATGAGTATAACTAATAATGGAACAAACTCTGAATTGCAAAATTTTCAACATCAGGGACATTCTAATGTTTCCTCCGATTCAGCCATTTTTCAAACTGATAATCTTGAAATTTAGATAATTAATGTGTATTGCTAAAATATACAATGGTAACTATAGCAACTAGTGAAACAAGCAAACTTACAAGAATAATTTTAATTGACATAACATTGTTACAGAAAACTCTGTCTACAAAATTTCACAGAAAAGCTTCCACTTAAGTAGCTACTGGTGTTTAAAGGAAAGATCAAGCCTTTTAGGAGGTTAGGCTTATTTCAATGTTCGCAAAAAATCATAGAAAGGATTTAGTTATAAAACTGCAATAAGTGTCTCGTGTAATTAGTAAAATCAGTTTAAAGTCGCAATCACTTCATGCTTGGGTGCTGTCATCTTCAATATTCATTCTTCTTCCAATGACGTCATTTGTCGTGAAGAAAAGTAGGACACTGTCAATCTTCATCTAAAGTATAGCAAGCTTTTGCAAAAAAATAGACTGCTAATTTTGTAATACTTTTGTCTGAACATTAGGTAACCTGCAGAAGTTTGAATTAGTTTAAGCAGAGGGCGCTTACGGAAATCCACGCTGCGCTTATGAAGTCACTAGGTCTCCCAGTTACGTCATGATTTTCAAGTGAATGGCGGCAACCACCACGCCTGAAAATTTCTATTCAGAGGTAGTATATTTTAAATTTATGCATCATAGGCAGTTCTTTGCAAATTTCTTTATTATATTTTTCTAGATTTAAGTGAGAACAGTAAAATAAACCCAACATACTGAGTGACTTGTTCTTTCTTTTAGCACACCACAAACAGTTTAAGTGATAACAGTACAATAAACCCAACATTCTGAGTGACTTGTTCTTTCCTTTAGCACACCACAAACAGTTTAAGTGAGAACAGTAAAATAAACTCAACGTTCTGAATGACTTGTTCTTTCCCTTATTTACTTCGATATTGATAATTTAAACGGTTTTCTTAAAAAATTTCATATGGTAAACAAAAAACATGTAAATAAAAACAAACTGCACTCACCAGCTGTACGAGTGAGACAAATGAAAGAAAGTAAAATACGGCACTGAAGCTTATGAAGTATCTCATGTTTGCATCAGCACATGTCCCACCACTAAACTGAACCTAAAACATGTCACATATACAACATGGTCAGATGCAGGCTAGCAAGCTATACATTCTGCTCAAATGCAAAAACCGTGCATAAAACAATGAGCAGACACAAAGGTGAACTGCTCACAGCTGGTATCGAGAAAGCGGGTCAGAATACTAGCGGTAGTTGTAAGGTCTCAGAAAAGTAAAAAACCAATTTCAGCTAAGAAACTATAATGAAATTGCAGCAGAAAAGTTTATTAATAATCTCTCACTGCCAGTGTTAATATTTTGAATGAAGCTCCTTCGTATACATATATACTTATCTGCGGAAAAAATACTTTTAATAGGCCAATATAATAGAGATTCTTGTGGTCTCTATTATTTACTCAAATGTAAATACACACAGAATAATTGAACGGTACTGAGTATACGTGACACTTGGGCACAAGATATTTGGGCAAGGGACACTTGGGCAGGAGGTTTAGGCACAGGGCGCGAGATATTTGGACAAGGGACACTTGGGGTAGGAGACATTTGGGCAAGGGACACTTGGGCAGGAGGTTTAGGCACAGGGCCCGAGATATTTGGACAAGGGACACTTGGGGTAGGAGACATTTGGGCAAGGGACACTTGGGCAGGAGGTTTAGGCACAGGGCGCGAGATATTTGGGCAAGGGACACTTGGGTAGGAGACATTTGGGCAAGGGACACTTGGGTAGGAGACATTTAGGCACAGGGCACGAGATATTTGGACAAGGGACACTTGGGCACAAGACATTTGGGCAAGGGACACTCGGGCAGGAGATTTAGGCACAGGGCGCGAGATATTTGGGCAAGGGACACTTGGGCAGGAGACATTTAGGCACAGGGCACTAGACATTTGGGCAAGGGACACTTGGGCAGGAGATATGGGGACTCTTTGACAAGAGACATTTGTGCACCAGTAAAATTTAATGTTGTATTTAATTTTTTTTTATTTTTGTTTATTAAATTTTTAACGACTAAAATCTCAATATTTTTTCAGAATCGTATTAAATTAAACGTATGCAGTAACAAATGATATTATAACTATTAAAACCATTCAAGCTTTTGGAGTTTCTGTGTTTTCTACCTTAATTCGGTCTTTTCAAATTAAAGTTACTGTAAGGTTCAGTTCATTTTATAAAAATATGACATTTTCTCAAAAGAAAATTATGCTATGTCAATGATAACTCTTCCTTGCATCTCGATTGCCTGTTTCTGGTTCTAGCCATATTGTCCTGTTAGCTGCAGCATTTGAGCTTTTTTGCTAGCTGTCGTAAACTTTCTATGTACTTACTTTCTTTCTTTGAACTTAGAACTTCCTTTCAACTTTCTTTATATTTTAAGAATGTGAGTGTACTCAATATAAGTACTTCCTTATATATTTACAAAATAAGTATTTCTTTTCTTACAAAAACTTCGATGCTAATCAGGCAATGGATGAGAGAATTGCCACAACTTTAGCTTTCAATAGGCAGCATGATTTGTAACGCTACGCAGAAATAATGTATCTTTGGCAATCAAGTCATGCAGCAGGGCACTAGTGCATCAGTTTCTGACGTCCAAATATCCGAGCCTGAGATGTGCGGCCCCATGACCTACTTAGCCTATTTAAATATGTAAATCAGGGGTGTGCAAATTATCTGACTAGCAGGGCCACATTAAACTTTCCCACAATTCCTGCGGGCCACAGGCAGTTTGATCAAGGAGCCAAGTACAGAAAGGCCTAATAACGATTTTTTTGCATCCGACCTGCGTACATCATTACTACTACACTCAAGAAACTATTTTAGAAGTTATTAAAATTTATATACAAACCATATATTTCTACTTTCAGGACAAATAGTGGTAATTTCATTACAATGCATATTAGTAATGTGTATCACACAGTCTGTGTAGTACAGTGACATTAAGCTACAACCGTCTTGTAAGGGTTAATGGCATCCGATCTAGTAGAAAAAACTACCTGCACTATCTTTGGGATCGTGGCACAGACTTCAGCTGGCTACACTCAATTAATCGCTCGGGCCGCACTTTCATTAGGTTGACAAATCTCTTCGCGGCCGGGCCGCCCAAACTCTCTCGGCGGGCCGCAATTTGCACACCCCTGATGTAAATAAATGGAAACGTACCTCACACAGACAGATTCCATCGTGGCACATTCCATGACCTGAACAGTTATAGCTGGACTTGCACGTATTATCAGCCACTAGTCTTAGTGCCACTTCAAACATCTTTCATTCGGCTTTTGCACTGCTGTACAAGAACAATACTTATAATTTTATACACAGCCAAATTTTATTCAGAAGAATCATAAATCCACGTTCAGAGTCAACAGGAAAAGGTTAGGAATCCGACCAGAATTGGCGTTTCAGTCACTTTCTTCTGGTCTCAAACCTGTCCATGCGCAGCCACATCACAGGAATATCAGGAATGTGACAGATGAAACAAAAAATTAATGTAAAATTTGATTATATTTCAATTTCGTAACCTCTGATGAAGTAAGGAAGCAATAAATCTTTATTGAACTTTATTAGTTTGCTAGCGAAACTGCAATATCAATTATCTATGTTCAAGTCATGCTTAAACTTTAAAGACATTCACTTTTAATCAGATTTATCAAACCAACTTGAGACGTGAATTGCAATACTCCTCTTTTAGTGTTTTGGTTTGGCATATACTTAGCCGTTATTAGTAAAATGAAATCAACAAAAATTTCCCACGCCTATTCTGCATTTAGATTCATTATTTCTCTTGATCACTGATAACTAAAAAAAACTAGAACAAATTGCTCAAAGAGGAGCCAGTGAAACGCTCAACCTAAGTCTATTTGTTTGAAGCTAACAAAAACGCAGCTAATGACGAAATGTAAAACGCAAAAGTCTTTTTTGCAGTATTACCGTGTTTCACCTCTTCATAACCGAAAATCTTACATAATTTTGATTTTTCACTAAGACCAAATTACGAAATCCTATTCTACCATCACAACATTACTGGCTACTGACATCACAATTTTCTGACGCACCAGGCTAACTTGTAGGTCATTTGGCTTACTGGCTACGACCATAATACAAATGTCTATGTCTATGTTCACACCATAAAAGCATGTAAGGGAGGTGCACTATGCAAAGTCGTACGAAATTTTGGAATTCTCTCTATAGACTGCCACGACCACGTCTTCTAATTACATTTATCGAAAAATCTTTCTTCTCTCATTCTCCACTTCCTACACATCACTACCCCACATACGGTTAAGGCCTGCTGCTTACTTTGCAGCACTTGACCAAATGCTGTGAGTGAAAGTACTTACAAAATCTAGCTATAAATGTGTTGTCATTTATTAGGTGTAGCACACTGAATATCAGGAGTTCAAACCGTGATGAGTAATTTTTTTTTCCTGTTAACACAATTTCTGTGGTGAATAGTTTTTTTTTCTTTTAAAGGTTCTTAAGCTATTCTTGTAAAAATATAAGTGCAAGGAAATAAAAAACAATTTTGCAAAAATAAAAAAAACGTTAATTTAAAAAATCATTGATGTATTTTAAGCCTTCGATAATAATTTTAATTCGCTAGCCGGATAAAATGTAGTGCAATTCATCTCATCTCCTATTAATCTAATTCAATCACAATAAATGGAAAATTATACGACAAAATTACTAATCATAAGGCACCATGAGCCGGCGCAGCGTTCCTTACGACAAATCTAACGGTACAGGATGTTCCAAAAATGATCCACGCCTTCCGAAGGCGGCTGTACAGGAAAATATTGAGTATTAAAGAGCCAAAAAATTGAAATCTGGATCTATATAATTTAGGCTTACTAAACTCAATGACTTCTAATTTTTTTACAAACGTTTGGCAAATTATGGACAAATCGCTTGAAAATCATAAGACCTTTTCACACTAATTGATAAGTCATGTCACAGTTTAATGAAAGAGTGTTCATGGAAGCTAAAACCATTATTAAAGAGGCCATGAAAAGGAAATAAATAAAACGTAAAAAATTGGTTTCCACGTGGGTTCTGTATAGCCTAGATGCAAAAAATCTGAAATCCTAGTCATTTTAGTCATTTTCGAAATCTTGTAGTCTAAAATTCTTTTACAAACTTTCAAATATCGACATTTAAATAGAACGAATTAACTAACGAATACTTTTATTGAGAAATAAAAACACCTAACAATTACAAAGAGGTACAATTTATGTTTTTGTTTAATACAAAATTATTTAACATGTTTCCTATTTTTTCTTTTTGACACAAAGAATATTATTAATACAGTACATATTAAATTTCAGCACAAAAATGTTTGTTGATGACACAAATTTCTTTAAAGGAAGATAGGATGATTTTTCATATACTACTCCATTTTCAAGTACGGTAAAAGGCAAACCTTTTAGCATAATTAATACTGCAAAAGCGTTTCTAATAATTCAATAATAGATTATAAACTTAATTAACGGTGGGCGAGCCCAAGTATTGATGACATCACAAACTAACATAATTTTTAACAGCGAAAAAATATTCCACGAGCGTGTTGCACGTGTTTGCGAAAGTGAAAATTAAAGCACAATGATGCTGTAAGATATTCCGTGTGTTGTATTAAAACTAGGCATGTTTTAAGATAAAAATTCAAATTTCAAATTTACCGCTGTGCGCAGGCGTGAGCTACCGAATGTGTGTTGCTCGTCCACAAACTAGCACATCTTAATTGAGAGGTGCAGCACCTGCTTTATGTGCAATGGTTTCCAAAATGCAGACAGACGCTACTGCCATCTAACCAGCGAAAAGCTAAATGCATGTAACAGTGAAGAACTAGTGGCTCGAACTTGAAATTGTGTTGTGTGGTAATAATACTTTCACGTAAGTCAATTTTGAAAAAAATAGTATGTTCCCTTTCAATTGTTTGACCTACAGTTTAAGACTTGGTCCGATTTTGCTTTAATTCAGTTTACTGATTTATCAGTAACTATAAATTATACTGCTTTTTAAAGAAACGGTAATGTCGGAAAACTAATCTGATCGGTTTAAGTTCCCAACTGGTATGTTTTGCTACACTATTACGAACTCCTCCTGTGTTTAACAACTTCTTAATATTTCATCTAAAATAAATTTATGATGTAAATATCTTAATTTGTTTATATCTCACGCATGAAACTACGAGCTTAAACGAAAAGCTGCTATTTACTGATTTTAGTACTTTACTCATTTATTATCTCTGCATCCCAGGTTCGCGAAAGTTACTAATTAATGTTTCGTTTTTACAGCTAATGTTATTGTTAATTTATGTTATTACATGACGTACATACATAAAGTGTATAAAGTGTATACGTGTGATTTTCGTTAAAGTAATAACCTGTGAATGTATCACTAACAATTGTCAGTGACCGCCTTCCAAATAATTGTTGAGGAATATACTTGTTGAGGAACAGATACTTTTCGCCTCGAATGTACTGGCGAAATGAAGAGTCCTTCAGTTTCTCAAATGCCCATCGGAGAAATTTTGTCCACACGTGTGGCATGGGAGCCAAGCCAAATACTCCTACAAGTGGATTTAGGTCAACTCTGTCCTCTAAATTACGACCTCTGTCCGTTCTTCCAACAGTGGCTCCAGTCGTGAGTGTGACAGCACCTACTTCGGGATTATCATTGCAAAAGAGAAGAGCGGCTTTTATCCATCTGTAATAGAACCTAGATGGCGCTGTGTCATCTTCGAACATAATGCCATAGTGTCCGGGTTTTTTTGAAGGTATCCAACAAGTAAACCATTGCATATCAACCCCTTTATTGCTGTCATTAATTACTACTTTCTTTTTACCATAAGGCCACTCGAATGACTTAGCAATATCAACAGTTTCCTTGGATATTTCTTTTTTCCTATCAATACAAATCTTTAACTGCACTATATCACCGTCATATTCTACAGCGGCCAACGCGTTTAGCAGTCTTTCCAATGACCAAGGTCTATTCATCGTCAATACGGCAATCTCCAGATGGAATGGCTCATCTTTTGTGACGTCACCTGGTGTGGCGAGGATTGAACTTGACCGTTTTGAGTCATCATCAAACGTTTGTCGTTTGTTCTCAGATCGATTTAACGTTACGTAACTAATGATGGCGAACAACAGCACGACGAAGACGCGGCGAAAAATGCCTTTTCTGTGTTGACAAATTATCATGGCGCATTTTAACACGATCAGCTATTCAGAACAGTTAAAATAAAACAGAAGACTGCAGCACTTAACAAAGCACTTATACTCAGGTCATTAGTGCACTAACTGTGACCGTTATACAAGCCCTACTACGCACGACGACTATAAATTACTTAGCTTACAGACCTATTTGTTTGGAGTTGTTTGTAATTTATTTTTGAAATCATGACTTATTCAGCAGAAGAAATAATAACAAAAAATGAGGGAACACTGAATTTGATAAGGTACTTTTTGATTAGAATTGAGTCATGTATCTTGTTTGGCATATTTACATGCTAAGTTTGGCGTTTCTACTAGCTTCTATGCATATAAATTCTTCACGTATAAATTTCACGCACGTACTTCTTCCAATAAAACTACTCTTTCTTAAGGGTGGCTCTGGGCACGGATACTTGGTATTTATTACTTTATTTTATATAATATTTACTGTATTCATTATTTAATACTTTTTGTATTAACTTTATTAAATGACTAAGACAACAGCATTTATTCAAATCATTATTGTAAGTAAAATGGCTAAATGTTATAAGTGACAAAGATTGGTACGACAAATTCAGGGAAGAAATATGGATCAGGAAGATAGAACGTAGAAGTTTAACTAGGTGCGCCAGCTCTGAGATTGTCTGAAGACAAAGCACTTATTAAAGCGTTCCATATTCAATTCAACTATTCAAGAAGCCAAGTGGAGGCAGATTGTTCAGATGGATGGATTTTACACAAAATGTGTCTCAATGGAATAACCTTAGATTTGAAAAAAATTCATTGTGCAGAGCAGCACCGTTTGGCGGAAGAAGCTGGTAGGTGTAATGTCGTTGGACGACTGATACTGTTGCTATCCTCGACAGAAAACGGTCCGTCCTCCAACCTGAATGAAGCCACGCAGGAGAAAAAAATAAATTTACAGGTTTTACAGGTGTACAAAATTTCTGTTGTACAATGCCTAAAAAGTTTTTGCCATTTAAGAGGATAACTCTTACGAAATTTTAATTTAAAATGTGAAAATTAAGAAGCGACTGCAGTTGAGGCTCGGAGAGCTGGCTCTGTCCAGGCAGTTTGGAGACTTCTAGGATTCAATTTGCCATAAAAGTTGATGTCTGAGTACATGCGTCGAACTTGTGCCTCAACCAGATGGCTGGAGTAGGACCGCAGGCTCGTAAGGACTGCATCAACCAACGTAGCACGGTTGTTCCTCTTCCTTGAGACAACAGCAGATCGGGAAGCTCTTTGCGTCTCTCCACGTAGCTGCTCCTTCAAATGTACGAACCCTGCGAATTGTTAGACTGGCTATATCGTCCATACTGCCGAGACCATCGGCCCCTGCGAATTGTTAGACTGGCTATATCGTCCATACTGCCGAGACCTTTGTCAAACAAGCGAGTACAGCATGTAATGAACCCCTCTTTGCTCTTTCGTTGACTTTTTCGTGACATAGGTCTAGTGCCCCGTGAATAACATTCATTAAGGTCCTGGTTGCGCGAGTGGCAGTTTCTTGGGAGTGCTCACTCCAACGAAGATTGGTGATGATGATGATGATAGTGCCCAGATTTGGATGCGAAGAAACACGCATCCAGCCACACTGCCAAATGGCAAGAATGCCGAGCTGCCAAGAACGCCAAGCCGCCAAGAATGCCACTCAATCAAGAGTGCCAAGCCTAAGGTTGGCACCACCATTGATTTCACCCGGGGTCACCTGAAATTCAGCCATGCATTCGCAGTTCAGTCAGATGTCACCAATATTAAAAATTAATTTTGTGGTTGTTGTTTAACGTTTGCTAGTGATGTACAAAAAAAACAATGAGTAATAGTAAACTATTTTTCACTGGATTCTGTCGTAAATATTCAAGTTTAATAGTATACTACTTAGTATGTGTGCAAGTAACAAAATAAAAATAATGTAGTTTATTGAGCATCGCAAGTTTAAATCATTTGTACCTTCTGTGTTATAACAATTAACAGCTTTTACAAGCAATTGGTCTATCCAGATCCCTAGGCTTCATAAAAGTTCAACATATATTGAACCATTTTTTGCAAACTTTTGTAAAAGATTATTAAATTTAAAACGTAATTAAAGGCTAGAAAAGTGTGCACAGCAAGTTTTGTTGTTTCCTTGTATCAAATCATTAACAGAAATATTTATCTCGAAACAAGTTTATTTTTCACTAACTGTACAATCTTTACCTCCAAATCCAATGCAGATTAAACTATTGGCAAAATTCCAATGTTATCAAGCAGAACTTGAGCAAGTGAGAAAAACAACGTTGATATCGCAAAATAAACAGCAAAAGTTCTTCCTGAAAAATCCTGTATACATTTTTTTTGCACAGGTATGTCCAAACAATTATTCAAGTTTAACCATATTATGTGTGGTACAAAACTCCTAGCAACCAAGCTCACATCACCCATTTGTTGCACCGCCATAGCTTCATTGTACAAGAAAAGTTTTGCCACCTATTGGCAGCTATTGAATCATGTATTAAGAGCTACTGCACCAACATAACATCACATGTTTGTTTTGTTTCAGTCTGCAAGCAACTGTGTCTCTTGATAAAATGCAAGTTTAGCTTGAGCCTGTCAAACGTACAAGATGATAGCAAATGAAAATTTCCGACTTTAAAAGTGCAACTGATGATACATTCAGTAAATAATAACTCCAGTGAAAGATACATTTAAACAAAACTACAATTTCACATTATTTTACAAAAAAACACCTATAACGAAATACACTAAACTGTTTATCTGTCTAGCTAGCACATATATTGATTTTTTTTTAATTTACAAGACATATTGAAAATCAACTTTCAAAACACGAATTATGTACAAAGGAAATGATGACCATGTTATTTATACGAAAATATTCTCATATAGTAACCTTACCGTACTCATAGTAAAGCATTAACTCATTAAACTTCAATCAGTTCTTTGTGCTAACAATACTAGTCATTTCAAATGTCATTCTGTACAGCAAGATAAGTTGAAGTAAAAACATGGAAGAAAGAATAAAGCTACTTATGTCAAGGCTACAACTGGTAGAGTTACTTTCGTATTTTATATAGCATTTTCTAATTGAAATCATAAAATACACTTTTCATATTTCAACTCCACATAGACAAAATGCTTTATCATTAGGATTTACATAATAATAATGATGAATGAAAAAACACAAAAATGTTTAGCAGACGTTCTGTTGCCAGACAGGTAACAATGCACATTGTACTAATTAAAAACTTCCTGACTAATTTTCAGCGTCGGAAATGCAACAGGAACGAGATCAACACAAAACTGTAGCTTACCAGGCACTAAGACTAGTTTTTTTTCCAACCTAAACTTAGTCTCAAAATGATAAAAACTTTGGGTAAAAATGTAGCAGAAACAGAATAAACTAACTATCAGCAGGGCCTACTGTTTGAAGACAGAAAGTTACCGTCGGTCTTTGCTTCGTGACTTCCTGTGATCTTTGTGTCTGTAACACAATAAAGCGTTTGACGGATTAATAAGGATATTTTGTTAAAAACATTGTTTCACATGCGCTACAGTACGTCACTAATTAAAAACATTAACGAATTTTTTAATCAATGATTGCAATTAGACCGATGTTGACTTTAGTGCCTGAAAATCATAGATGAAAAACTTTATCTGCAA
>JAQGDQ010000239.1:0-342757 GCA_030141605.1 Tubiluchus corallicola | reverse complement strand
ATGGCTCTAAAGTTCAATAAAAACCACAAGTTCTATTTACAAAAAGAAATGAAACCGCTAGGATACAAATGTCTATAATAAAGTCTTATATGGAAGTATGTAAGTGTGAAAATGTATGAGGTTCGTCTTCGCAAAAAATCAGAGCTGTTCAGCTCACGTGCATTACACATTTTCAGTTCTGTTGTTTACATCTATATTTACTTATCTACTCAAATAAGAGTCTCAAATATATCTCAACCTCAAAAAATAGTCGGTAAAATTAAGCTTGCATACCTTGTAGCCATGTGGCACAAAGAATGAAAGGAATCTGATGTCATATTACTGATGTCAGAATAATAACAGTCTAACAGCTTGGATAAAATTAAGAACCTAAACAAATATAGACATATCATTCTCAAGTAGCATCACTAAGAAAAGTGAAAAGGCCGCAATTCTTCACCAAGTGTAAATAAATGTAGTTGAACAATTTTCCAGATTGAAAGTATACCCAATTTATTGCAAAAGTGAATGGCTTAAAATATTTCAAAAATAATTATTTAATTACTGATGGATCATTCCAGAGTCTAAATTGATAACAAAAAATAATCTAATTAGCTATGGCTTTAGCATGAGCAAACTAACACTTGAAAAGGCTGGTAAATCCAAATTTAGTACTGAGGTTTCACATTTCTTTTCTTTCAGTTAAATTGGTATCAAAAATTTCCATAACTGTCGTTTATTCCATTATTAACTATTATTCTCAAAAATCAAGACCACAAATATTTGTAATACCCTAGCAATTAATAGTTAAAGAGTATTCTGATGATTGGTAGACAAACTGTTTATTTTTGGGTTAATATTTGTTAAAACACTTTAGCATGTTGATGTACTGAAACTTGTTTTTAGATTAAATGAAAAGGTATCAAGATAACAGAACTGGTTTTTACACCTAAGCACTTACCTGCTGCTAGCAGTAATATTTTCAATCACAGGAAATGATTTAAGAGTCACTATTCGTGGCTCCTTTTGTTCGTATCTAGATAAAGCATGTTCTGTGAGAGTACCAGGCTCAGCTGCTATTTTCTGTAAGATTTGAAAAAATTCTAAATGCAAGTCTGTGATAAGTTCATGTGACACAATGCAAAATTCATTTGGAAATTTTAAGCTAACCAAACCAGTTTTTACGAGAGTTTCGTTATTAAGCAGAAAAATTAAGCAATCACTGTTTTAAATTGACTCATAAATACAAGAAACGAATTCGTCTATTTTTATTTATTTATTTTTTGTTTTATCTATTATTCATATAAGTAGATGTAGAACCACTTTAATTCCTACTACAGTAGACACCGCTTAATAGACTCACTTTGGGACCGACGTGCTTTGACTCAGATAACCGACTGAACCTATTAACCGATGGGTGTCGTATTACAGAAGTATGAGTCATCATTAGCTTATGATGCACTGCAAAGGTTTTAATGAATTTTAGAAACGAAGTAATGCCTAAATTCCTTTGTGCGCTTAAAAATTAGAAACAATATTTTACAATATTAATTTATATAAGTGAATAAGCAATAAATTAAAAAGTATACTTTTCTAAATCACTGACTTTTCTAAGTCTGTTTATTTGGAAAAATTACAAAAATTCCTTCAAAGTCGGCTGCCTAATTTTCTCGCTCAGAGGTTGTATATTTGAATAGAAGCGGTCTGTTCCAGGCGTTTGAGTCAGTTAAGTGATTTAGTCTATTAACCGTGAGTATATTAAGCGGCACCTACTGTATTAAGTAATTCCTCCTTAACAAAGTCATGTAACTCATAAAAACTGCTCCAGCACGCATCGAGTTAAAAATTTATTATGCCATCATAAGTGCCATAATCAAATGAGAAACGTTATATTTTCTAGCAGAAGAATTTAACTAAATTGATGGCAAGAAAAATGTGCTCTTAATAATTTAACAGCATACTGTCATCCGCAATGTCCACTTGATAGCACAATTTTGAGATTTCATAAATAACAATAATGGTACGTTTGAGATTAGTTCTTAATACTAACTAGACACAAATAATAAATGAACATAACATAACTACAGAAAACACTCGATAACAACTGATTACACTTTGTTCTAATTAGTTATATGCTTAATGTCAAGACATAGTTGGAAAAACAAAGAAATTATATTTGAAATATGAAAATGCTTATCCACTACAACATGGTAATACCCTAAAACTTACTTCATGATAAACTGAAGGTTGTGAAAGAACTGGTATCCGGAATGTTGATTTGGTTGATGACCCATTTTTACTGACCACCTACAATGATAATTAGTCAACGAGTCATGTATACACAGACTATAATCATTAACAGCTTAACATCAACTGGTAAATATAACTGAATCACTTATTTTAAAAATTGAATAAACAAGTTTCTATTAGTATAAATTGTTTGAAGGGCTCTTTTCACTTTTCTTAGTGATGCTACTTGAGAATGATATGTCTATATTTGTTTAGGTTCTTAATTTTATCCAAGCTGTTAGACTGTTATTATTCTGACATCAGTAATATGACATCAGATTCCTTTCATTCTTTGTGCCACATGGCTACAAGGTATGCAAGCTTAATTTTACCGACTATTTTTTGAGGTTGAGATATATTTGAGACTCTTATTTGAGTAGATAAGTAAATATAGATGTAAACAACAGAACTGAAAATGTGTAATGCACGTGAGCTGAACAGCTCTGATTTTTTGCAAAGACGAACCTCATACATTTTCACACTTACATACTTCCATATAAGACTTTATTATAGACATTTGTATCCTAGCGGTTTCATTTCTTTTTGTAAATAGAACTTGTGGTTTTTATTGAACTTTAGAGCCATTGTTAAACATCTGTTTTTTGCAGAGTGTCATTGCCAGGGGGAAATGCCGGTGCAAGCCTGTCAAATAGTAAGCTGTCTTCTAAGTCGTCTTCATTGCAATCTTGTGATAATCAACACACCCCAGTGACAAGGCACTATCGCATTGTTGTTGATTCTAGATTTCTTCTTTCTTTATTGCAGTGCTTATATTATGTTATGTAAGTGTATTAAAATGCATTTAGAATCTAGAATTAGACCAAGCATGCAGTGGTTCTAAAAATTTAAAATGCTATTTTAACACACTGTTCCTTGACTGCTTTATTCTCTAGACAAATATGAGGATAACTAAAATTTTGGTCGAGCCTTGACCCATCTAGATGGTGTTCTTGTTGTTGTTCTTCTTATTATTATTGTTTGGAATTGACCTTTCCAACGAAATCTAAAGTTCTTTGAATTTGCGATGTGTCATCGTGAAACTTCACATGAATATACTAAAATTAATTTTGGCCTGATGGAGTCGAATTTTCAGTTCGACATTTTGAATTCAAGATAACGGCTGTAACATCATTTTCAAAAAAGACCTAAGGCTTGGTCAAGTTGCATTTGGATAGAACTTTATAGGAATATACTAGCACTAATTACGCATTGAGTGACAAAGTCTGATTTTCGATCGGCCTTTTTGAGTTCAAGATGGCAGCAATAATATTATTTTCGAAAAAAGCATAAAGCTATGTTAATCCTAAATGGATCATCATATAACTTTATAAAAATATACTGAAACAAAATCCACATCAATTGATAGAATAGGACTTTCGATCTGCCATTTCGAATTCAAGTTGACAGCGATGACATCATTTTTGTAAATGCGTAAGACTCTGTCTGTCAACTTGCAACGGATCATCATGTAACTTTGCACAGATATACTAGAATGAATTCTTTATCGACAGGCTTGGTCACTGAATTCAAGGTGGCAGTGATAACAAGTGAGTACATTTTGGAAAAAGTGAAAAGTGTAAGACTGAAAATGCACAATAGTTCATCATGAGGTTTTACTGGAATATACTAGAATGAATTGTGCATGAATTGACTAAGTCAAAGTTTTTTATTAATTAATGTCTTATGACTAAAGCCTCGAATAAACCTTTTTCATGAGATTGCGCACAACTACAGCAAATGCAGCACTGGCTCATTCTCTGGTAGCCTGACCAATGATTTTGTATTGATTGTATCTGTAGGCATGCAGTTCAAGTTGCCACAGAACTTACACAAACGAACTTCTTGATTTACATTTTTTTATAATCTTAGGAAACTCATAATGTCAGCAAAAACCAGATTTGATTCTGCTTTAAATTGTCTGAGGGCATGCAAACTATTTGAAGGTTTCACGCACTCTATGAAAGTTGTTATGGTCACATCAACCTGTCGGTGAAATTGGTTTATGTTCTGTTGTAAATCGAACTTTGAATAATTTCATTTTGTGAAACTAGTTTCCGAACAGACATGAGGAAATGATACTTGCTGCTGTTTTATGAAATTGATCAACATTGGGATAGGATCATAAACACAGCGACAGTGAGTTTTGAAAAGTCTTTCAAATGGCCACTAATAATATAGGAAGAAGGT
The DNA here is from genome assembly GCA_030141605.1 of Tubiluchus corallicola. Taxonomy (NCBI): domain Eukaryota; kingdom Metazoa; phylum Priapulida; class Priapulimorpha; order Priapulimorphida; family Tubiluchidae; genus Tubiluchus; species Tubiluchus corallicola. The sequence goes on along the minus strand of JAQGDQ010000239.1, from coordinate 338,302 downwards.
TGGTTTCGGAATTTTTCACGTAAAAGAACATGTCTCAAGTATCAAAAAATTTACAGTGATTCAGAAAAATACATTGTTCAGCTATAAATTATACACTTATTGAATAAAAATAAGGTAAATGGTGGATAACTCACTTTTAGTAAAATTGATGCCATCTTTTTTATAATGGCTTGTTAATAGTTGCAGCACAATCTACTGAATTTTTCATTTTTTACACAAATCTTTTTCAACTATACTGTATTCTAACGTATATAACAATATAATAGCATAAAAGTTCTTATCTTTATTATCACCACTGATAATCTTTGTAGTCATTATTACAGCTAAAAATTGCTGGCAAAGTTCAATGAACAATATGGCAATCACAGGTAAATGAGTTGGGTTGCCTCGAAAGTGCTTTTTTCGAGATGCCACTGACAGGCATGGAGGTTTTGAAAAAGGTCTACTGAGAAAAACTTTGTACCTTAGTTTGTTTTTAATCTGTTGTCTTTCCAAAATGAAACTTCAAAGAGTTTTTAGAAAGATAGTTAGTATGCAATGTTAGTGGTTTAATGCACAGTTTTGTTAACACTCTACTATGAAGTCCTGTACAGAGTGCAATTTACAGTAGTTATTTCCATTTCAAAAATATGCCCATTTAATTGACAGTCACCATTTCATTTTGTAATCAAATTTTGTTTTATTCACTTTTGTGATTTTGATATTTTGAGCTCTTTTACATTTAATTATTTGTAGGTATAATGGTTTATCACTTGAAGTATTAAACGCTGTGAAGTTAATACATGCACGAGCAAGTCTAGAACTTTTAGCAGATGTTTTGATGGTAAAATGTTACTTTAATTTTCAAATATTAACATTGTGATACTAACTTAAAGGGCAAGGTATCATGTAAACATAAATTAAATGTAATACCTGCTAATAACGTAAGTGCCGGCACATGTATTTTTTGTGTGAAGTGAAAATAATCCATAAAGGCATAATAAAAACAGTAATATTTTTAGGTTACAAATGCAATGACAAACTCTTACAAACTAAAGACAACTGAGGCAGTAAAAGATGGTCCCATGGGAACTTCAACTGTATCAACAGCTGCAAGTCGCAGAGGGTCACTAACTTTACTAACAAATGCTTCTTTTAGGGCTAAGAAACTACCAGGTATGAGCTTTACTTTTTGTCAGTGTTGCTCTGTATTTGAATTTCGCTGTTGAAACTCAGGTTATCAGATGATTACAATTGTTCTAAGATGTTGTAACAAAAATATACTTAATAACAAGGTTTTTTGCTAGTATGTATGTAGTATCTGAAGGCAGCACTTTTTAAAGGTCATATTTAAGGTTTTTACATTGAGTTAAATTAAAAATCCCATCTATGATATCATTTTACTATATTTTTTTACGTTTTATGGTATCCCTCTCAAGAAAACTTTTGAAGTTATATGTGTCCTCAGAGCATTTAGTTTAGTTTGTAGTTTTTGCCCCAAGAATATTCAGAAAATAAGTACTAAACACTACTGCATGACAGTGGCTTTCTTAGTAAAGACAGTGCCTTGGCAATGCCTCTGACATCCTGAATGTGCCTAAGATATCCTTGATAATAGGCTAACTTTAAACCTCACTACAATCTACTTTAAATAGGTCCTGCCATTGAGTATTATATCCCCATTTGCAGTGTGGGTCTGTATGAAGAACAGTAATCGAATCACTGATAACTGCACTGCAAACTAGAAGTTCATTACTATTTAAAAAAAACTTAAATAAAAGTTTTACTGGTGCAGACATCACCAATTATTACTGCATAATGTCTATTGCATAAAATTATCAACAATATTATAGTCCGAACTATCTCAGTATTATTTTACCCCAGCACATTTGTGATATTACTAATTATAGCCTTCGAAATTCTGATCATGTTTAGTTGTTTATTGTTGCGGCAGAAGCATCTAAAAATAGTTTCTTCCCTTCTGCTGTGCATTTGGGATTGAGAGATTGCATTAAAAATTCATCTTCCGTAAATCTATTCTAGTGTTAGATTAAATCATACTTAAATTTTGTTAAAACTCCTAAGTTTTATTCGTTTGGTAAAAGCTCTTAACCAATCCATCACATCAGGACGCAGTTTGGATTTTGCAAAATTGTGCATAATTATATTAGAGAAACTAAGTGTTTTAACTTAAACTAAATTCAATATGTTCAGTTGATAATGTTATATTACTGTTCATTTGTTTACCTCATACTTATTAGAAAGTGACTGTCTTTTTCTGTCATGCACAATGATACGCTTCTCTAATTGTTACGTAGATAGTAACTATACACTTTGTCTTTCGAGTACTGCATTTGTGTTATCTTTGTAACAGAGAACTTTTTGTGTCAATTTTACTGTAGTGTCCAACGGTTGTAAAATAAATATGTTTAAAGTACCATAGCAGTTATGTAAAAAGACAAAAATTAACTTAAATGATTCATTTCTTTGCCAGTTTGTGAAAAAAATGGAAGTATCTGTCCGTTAATGACACATGCTAGAATCAAAGTTAGAGTTATCCATCAAAACAATCTCCTTGTAATATATGTTTTTCATAGAATTATATCCCTAATTTTAGGCATGCATATAAATCTGTACACATGTTTATGATAATGTACTGTTCTCAACTAGTGGCATAGGCCCTAATTTGAAATTTATTCAGTGGTATGGTACAACAGTTATTATATGGCACTTGCATCTGGGCTGTAATAACCAGATAATTAAGAAACAACCATTTTGCCATTGTAGTCTCTCAAAAGAGAATAAAAGTGATGGAGAACTGTGCAATCAAAATTTTTTGCTTCCATTTCAGATGATATAACACCAATTGTCAGTGATGATACAGCTTCAAGCAGTAAGCAGACTTTACTGGCATCAATTTCAGAAGAACATACCCCTGATGTTACTGAAAAACTGGAAAAATCATTCAGAGAGAAGGGCAAAGGGATTGGCTTAAAAATTGGAAACATAGCCAAACGGGTAGAAAAATCACGTTCGCGCAAAGAGGTTGGCACTGAACCTGAAACGCCAACACCTGCGCAGAACGGAGAAGTGAATAAAGCTGACATTACTACTGTTTGTCGTGGTAGTGTGTCTTTAGCTGAATCGTTAGAAATGACATCTAAAGACAAGCGAATTAGTGATAAATCGGTTAGGAAATCAGAAAGTTTTCCTGATGAAGACATGAAGAGGCCGCATATCGGTCGGGCATCCAGTGCAGAAGAAGGAAAAATTGCAAATACAAGTATTAAAGTTGAACGTAGTCACAGCGAAGAAGAAAAACGGCGATCATTAGATCTTATGAAACACAATCGTAGCTTATCAGAAGACAATAACCTGACCAGTAACGATCTCAAAACATGGACTGCTACAGATAAAAGTGAAACTTCCAGTATGTCATCTAGTCATAATGAAGATGGTAGGATCACAATTAGCTGGTCAGCTGATAGCCCGCGTAGACAAACAACTGCATAATCAATAACCAGCCCTAATGAGTGACTGCAAAGGTGTTGCCTCTGCAACTATTTTAGGCCATGTATGTTCGAATGTAACAATCAATTATGTGAGGTAAGTTATTAAAACTTTAATCATTGTTGTGTACATATTTTGGCTAATAAGCCAGCTTTATTTGCTGATGACTTTTATCTGGTATTTGGTATTGTCTAATTCAATATTTGTCATATTTTTTGCTGTGTATATCAGTAATTTAAGTTTATTTTTATAAAAAAGTTCAAATCATTGCTTGTGAGCTTACCCTCTTAGTGAGTCTGTACAGGAGACTAAGAGCATTTAGCAGCTTTAATTTGCATTTTATATTTGCCTCACTTAACTGCAATATTACATCTGCAGCATTTAGTCTAGTTTTAAAATTTTGGTGCTTTTGGCGTAAATCGTACATTTATGTCACTTCTATTAGTATTTAATTAAGTTGTTATTTGTTTCTTAAGCTACTATCATGGACATGTAACAGCAACAAAGTACCGATTCTTCTGCATAGCTAAGTAGCACCTGCAAAGCAATTATGAATTGCATCTCACTCTAGGGCATTTAAATTTAAACAATTAGAAAAACAATGAGGACTGATTGTATATTTATGGTGGACATATTTAATTGGTTGCAGCTTAAATACTGTTGATCTCAGTCATTAGAAATGATCAGTGTTCCTACTACAAGATTTCCTCGTGCTCTGAATGCAGAACCTAGTCCCTTCCTCATATAAACTAGGCTTTGTACAGTAATGGATTTTTCTTTTTTACGATTTGCTGCACGTGTATGGTAGATCTCATAAGAGTGTGATATCATTGAATTGTTAACTATTGTGTGATTGTAGAGTGTCCTATCTTGCTTCTTTCCTTTAAAATTCACCAAGTGTTTTTTCTCAGTTTTAAAGTTAGGAAGAAAATATGTTAGTAAACAGTGATTATTTTAGATTTTTCAGTTTTTAAGATTTCTCTCTAGGGTGCTTTGTCTTGACTGTTTGCAAAATATCAGTTAGTATAATAGTGATTAGCAAATTCCTATTGGAATTTCTGTGAGAAAATATGCAGGTATATGTAACTTGATAGCAATAACAGTGTAATCCTATTAGATTATGAGAGTCAGGTGTAGTTTTTGCCGTCTTATCATTTATTTAATTTTAATGTGTTAAAAATGTAACTGTGTTGGAATTGATTATCCCTGTTTACTCATTTGGACGAAATCCTGTTTCCATTAATTACTGTTTTTCTTGAGCAAACCTTTACTTCCAAACACTTTGAACTGTTCATTATTAATATATACTGACTCTATTTAAGCCGAAGAAATCATTATCACTTATCAAATATGGATTGCCTTGTAGTGAAGTTTTTCAGGACCTGAAATTTAATACGGGTTGTAAAAAAAATCAGCATTTGCTTTGAATGTATTCGTCTACAGCTATCGTTTTTAATGAAAGCTATTACAAGTTTTATCAAATTCAAGTTGGAGCTGAAATTGATGCCTAAAAGTTATTTTTTGAGAAAACAATTACCATGGTGCTTCCTAGGTTAATACTGTATTCTTCACTTAACCATATTTTATTATCAGCTGCAATTATTTACAGTGAACATTGTCAAATTTCAGATTACGGCTCTCATGTGAATTGAAGCTACTTGCACTGCTGTGAATTTATGTCAATTTTATCAAACACATTGCTGATAACAATGTCTAATACTTTAATAGTTGAGAATGTCTTTGTTATTTAATTCAGAGTTTAAATTAAACAAAGCTGCCGGTAAACTAGAACCTTATTTTAACTATAGCTGTGTTATACTGTGTACATTTTATTACTATTAAAATCTGTTCAACTGTTGAAAGTCTTGTGTTGCCTTGTATAATTTATAAAAGTTAACCAATAGGAAAGTTCTTACATGCCCCAGGTGGTTACAATATTGATAATTAGTTTACATTCTGTCATATAATTTCAAAGTGCTTACATCAAATGCCTTTCTCGGTGTGTGGACTATATTGGCAAATGGGGTAGTTTATGTTTATCATGTAATTACCTTGAGGGAGTGCAAGTTTTAGCACAAATGAAACTGCACTTGCAGAGACTGTGTTGCAGACATTCAGGTTCATTTGTTAATAAACTAAAATAATATTTGGACTTGCACTGGATTGACAGCACTGCAGAATTATGTTGTTAACTTGGAACACAGGTTGTTTGGAAACTAACGTAGTATTAGTATGTCTTACCTATATTGTTTGTAAACGTTTTACGTATTTTCTTAAGTATTACGACCCATTGCGGGTGTTTTTCAAAAATCTTTTTCCGGATGTACATATAGCACAGATAAGCAATGTTTATAAGCAAAGAACGTGATATTAATGATTGAGTACTGTAGAACTGAAGTGAACTACATGCTGTAATTCTGATTTGGCAAAAAATTTGATCTGCAGTTTTTGCAGTCGGGACTTTTTGGAACTTAGTACACTACTCGGTAGATTAATGAAGAGAAAACTTTTAATAGTAAGTTATGCATTTGGTTTATTAAATGTCTTCCACAGAACAGTCTTAGGAATACAATTAAAATAAGGCAAGGCAGAATTACAAATGAATTAGCCAAATGATTGAAAAAATAATTTATTGCACTATGTACACAATTATGCAAAAATACAAATAACAACTACAGCAAAAGTAAAAGTCAATGCAGCATTTATGTTGAGAACTGTGCCTGTCCATAAACTTGCATGCTCCGATGTGGAAAATGAACCTGTAAAAAGCTCCTGTATTAGTACTAAACTGCTAAACTAACTATCAAGACAAAATGCATAAACAATACAAACTACCAATGCAAAAAAACTTTGTTTACCTCACCTTTATCAATGTTGGGCAATTTTTCAGTTGCCAAATCTGTAATTACAGCAAGTTTTGCAGTCGATTTTCTTCGTGTAAAAAATGTTACACCTTCTAACTGTAACAAGAGAAACATACGTTATACATTGATATCAGCTGGGTCAAGTCCACAAACTTGCAAGAAATGCAAAATAAAACTGCTTAATTAAAGCAAGAGACATCAAAGGAGACCTATTTACCCTGTCACTTGCTTAATTTTATTTACATTTATGTAATTAAAAGTTAGTTTTTGATAACAAATGCAGTAAGCAAATGATTCCACTACAATTTTTTCTTAAAATAAACTAAAGCAATTTGTTCAGACAAAGAAGAATTGAAAAAGAGTCAACCAAATTACACTTAAAGTTGAAATTAGACAAAGACTAAATATCCTTTTTTTATTATTGAAATATTTGTGTTAATGTTATGTATGCCTTTAATGCAATCAGGCTCTTCAGCCAGTTTACTCTGGTATTACTATAACTGCATCAATTAAAAAAATGAATTTCAAAGTATGTGTACTTGCAGCTGCTTGTGATGGTTAGAAATTTTCTATAATACATTCAAAGTTCTACAAATTTTAATCCAAACCTTACTACTAACAAATTAGTCAAATAAATAAACTCAAACTACTGCGATCTTTTTTTAATATTTCTTTGATCTTCTCGGTGTGCACATTAATTGCTGATACATTACCTCTTTCACAGTCATTGGCTTAGTTAAAATGCTAATGACCACCATAGTTACGAGCTCCACACCAAATATAAGCATAGAATAGTAAGTAAAATGGAACACCGACAAAAATTTCACTATCCCAACTGGCCTGAAATCCACATCTCCACAGTGAGGTGCGGGAAATATCACGTCAATTAGCATTCGAGCAAAACCAAATACAAGTCCAACTACAAATCCTCCAAATGCTGCCTATATCAGAAATAGTATCATTGTACGAGTTATCTACAAACAAAAATAACTAACAACTGAACGTGTAATTTAAATTAAAAGATCTAAACAATAGATGCTAGAAACCAGTTTGGCTGTATCTTGTTGGGAAAGTACAATTGCTATCTATTTATAGTGCAAAGCTTCTCACTACAGCTTGTTTATGCATTTTAGAATTTTTTAAATACCCATTACCCAATTTTTTAAATACACAATGAGCCAATGACTGTCGTTGTTATAATACAAGACTTATTAAGAGGTATTTAGCTTTTAACGTTTATCCAAATTATCGACACAATGTGTTGAGTCAGGAAATTTCTAATAAACGGAAAAATAAACCTAACTGCTGTGTAAACTTAGAATTTGCAATGGAAATAAGAAACAAGGTAAAACGTTATAGCAAAATCATGCTAAACTGAAATCATTTTTACAGCAAAAACGACCTTTCATTTATTGTGTACAAACTAACAATATTTGATAAAAACATTCGTAAAGCCAGAACAATATCAATTACAAAATGAAACTTACTTTTTCATTTAATCTTGGCCACAAAACTGCAGTGATAAACAAAGTACTAACAGGCGTTGAAAGATAAGTAGTGACTGAGAAAATGTAATCCATTAATTCTCCACCTGCTGTTTTCTGCATTACAGGGACCCAAGCAAAACCAAATGCAGCAAGGAATACAACAAATATTCTAAAAATCCACAAATGCTTGTTAATTAACTTCACACTTCACAGCACAGTGCTGAAAACTTATTAGTATTTACAATATCTCTATAGTACAGCAGAACTAAAAAGAAAAAAGGACAGATCAGCTAAATAACTGCAAATAGTTTCACTACCTACCCTAAAGCAGTTAGGTAAAAAAAAGACAATCAAAAATTCTAATGATGACATTGGTTTTATTTATCAATTATCAATAATCGTTCTTCGTGTGCTTGTACATTCTAAAATATGGTACACTCCACCTATTGATGACAGGCACTCCTATTTGCCACTACTGCCTACAATGCCCACAATGCATCATCCCTCAAATCTAGAGTTGATATTTGCCTAAATATTTTTGCAATATATCTATATACATCAGTAGCTGACTCCCTCTAGGCTTTTTTGTCATTTCAAGAGTTTAGCGAAATGCTATATGAAGAGGAGAGTCTTTAGGTAGTCTCAGTACATATCCAATCCAATACAATCTTCTTACTTGGATTTGTTTACTCCATTGGTTCTTCTCCACCACATCATACATTATACACATTATACATATCATCTGGATATTCTGTCAAGCCATTTAATTCCTAATAATTTTCTGTACAGATGCCTTTGGAAAATGTCACTTCCCCCTTCTGTTGTTTAACTTTTACTGTCCATAGCTCAGCATTGCATAAAAACACAGGTTAAACTAAAAGCCGAATGGATTTAAACTTTCGTTTCAAGAGAAAGTCTACTGTTTTCAAAAACCGTTGTGAGATCTGAATAAGCAGAATGCTAGAATTATTCTTCGTCCTGTGTCAGCTTCTGTGTCTAATAAGCTACCAAGATATTCACATTTTTTCCATGACTTGTCGCCCCTTCGCTGAATGTAATATTGCACCGTCTTCGTATTGATGAACTTAAGATTAATGGTGGCTAATCATTTTTGGTTTTATCTCTTCCAATTACTCTATGTTAGTTGTAACGTAAGCTATGTCAGCTGCATACTGTGCAGAGATTAAAGATGAATGTCTGCCAAATGTTGCATAATTATGTTAAACCAGTATATTTGGTATAAAGTTTTCTGGATTAAGATCTGTACAGGTATGGTCATTCATTTCTTCACAAGGTATATAGCCATCATCTGTCACAGCCACAGCAAGATAAATAGTGAAAAGGACAGGGTTCCAGAAATAACCTTGAGGAACACCAACATTAGAACAGAATAGCTTCCTCATCTTTCCTTGATATCAGACTTGGATAGTGCTACTCAATATAATATGCCAGCGATAGTATCGCAAAGAAAATTTGTTCCACACTTTATTACCTCAGCATTACATTCACCTATCTCCAGACTATTGTTATTTTTTAGTGACTTTACAGCTATTTGTATTTCAATTCCTGTAAATTGATGAACCATTGCTCTGCATTCAGTTTGTATTAAAGATCGCTCATTAGTGCCATAGAGAGTTGTAATACTCACTAATAATCGACCACATCAAGAACTGTAGTTGATGGTTTTTCAAAAGTAAAAAAATTGTCAGCCTCAGTGATAGCTTGAAGCTGAAGAATCTGCGCCTCACTAAACAATTCATACAGCTGTTCATTCTATTTTGTTCTATTTAATGTAGTACAAATGCAGAGTTTTGTCACCATGCATATGCTCGTGCTTTCATTTTCGCATACAAGTAAAAAACTATCTTGTCAGCTACGGAGTGTCAAATATTCAATAAATTAATTTGGCTGAGTTTGGCAAAAGAAAATCTGATTCTACTTGGAACCAGATGAACAATAACACTCAGAAATATTAAGAGCAATTAGTGTTTTGAAAATACCTTCCAACAAATATTTCCTCTCTTTGACTTGCTTGAGGTCGAAGCTTTGTCCAAAGGTCTAATGTAAATATAGTGCCTGCACTATTGAATATGCTTGTGAGAGAACTCATCAAAGCTGAAAGCATTACAGCCATCATCACACCACGAAGACCTGCAAAACAATCAGCAAGAAAATCAAGCATTTTAACTTAGATATTGCAAACTCAATAGCTTGCATCCAGTCTGTAGATTCTTAGATGAGAAAAATAAATTACTCCATCATGCATTAGAAAGTTGCTGCACAATTATCAAGGCAAATTGCATTTTGAATATCAAAAGCTGCAACGTACCAGCAGGCATGATTCTAAGAACTAATAGTGGATATGCGATATCTGAACAACCGTATTTATTGTCACAGATTGCTGTACACAAATCAGGATCAGCACAACCTATGTCATCTGCAAAAATGCGATTCAGAATAGTATTTATTATTTAATACTTACAAAATAACACTCTATTATGTCCACTGAACAATTAAATTCACTCAAACCATAAAATAAAATTATGGATTGAAAAAATGCAAGCTGCATTAAAAGCATATTAAAATTAATAAAGACTATTGAAGATAAGAGTTGGCAGAATTTTCAAAAATGTATAATCTCAGAAGCACTTTGCAGAGCAGAATTTCGAATAATTTCACTACAGTAATATAGCTGGTTTAATTACCACACATTAAGAACGACATCAAGCTTAGAACAATTAGACTTATGGTCTAATTAATTGAAGGAAGCACTGAGTAACTGTGGACTAAACAGGATCATTTAGGGAAACACGCACTCGCAGTACAGACACTTAAGATTATTTCTGACAAAATTGGTTAATTATTTTTTAATTATATATGAAATGATAACATACTATTGAATCTCATTTAATCATAAAATTAAAAATGACTGTTTACAGTCTCAGCTCCAGTTCAAAGAAGCAGTAATTTCGTTTCTTACCTGGATAAAGGGCTCGACTAATCATTCCGGGAAAAATGAGAAGAAAAAGTGGAAGGACTTTTAAATAGCAAGCAAGTATTGACCCACCTTGAGCATGGTGCAGAGTTTTTGTTGCCAATCCTCTTTGTACAAGAATCTGGATACAAACAGCAAAAGAGTAAACACTACCCAGAAGTATGCAAAAATCTTTCAACTAAATTATATTGTAAAACAAATAAATTCATGATGACAAGAATAGTTGTGACAATTAATGAAAACATCCCACAATTAAAAAGAGGAAAAAACACAATGTTTCAAACTACTGCTGTAGTTTACCTTCAGGTGATAGAATAAGAAAGAAAGATGGAAAAGGGACGACATAAAATTACTAATACAATTTTTGGGCAGTAGCACAACCTTTTCATATTACTGACACAAAAATATCCCACTTAAAAACGCTTACAATCACATAGAAAAACAAAAAGTACAGCAAATAAAAAGCACAAAGGAAAAACACAGATGTATAAATCACTAGTCTCATTCACAGAACCGAGTAAGACACAACAGAAACTTGTGTCCTTTACTTTGAAATCGTAAAAGCAATCTTTCTACAAAGCCAAGAGACTCCCTTATTATTGAAAGTTCAAAGCTGATAATATTGACCTCAATTACCAAGTCTGCCGACCATTGTCCAACAATCTCCTAGTGCATAATTACTGAGCAACCAAAATGATGATTATGTAACTGCAGTATACTGATATAGCTTAAATTGCAGAAAACAGTATCATGCTAAGGAAACCTCACTTCACAATGTTACTGAACGTTTTTCGCAACACTGGAAATAAACAGGAAGAAATCAAACTACTTTTCGACTGGTTGACGCTAAACAACAAATTGAAACACACCTGATCACAACACCAGTACCAAATAGCACCAATAGTTGACCTAAACATGGTTCCAACAAAAGGATAGTCTGCAGTACGTGAATCCCTAACCAAATGAAATGCATCGTCTCTTGGATATCCACAAGAAGAGTTTGGATTCTCCAAAGTGCTGTTAGGTATAGCCTGTAAAATACAAAGCATATACAAGTATATTGCAAAATCTAAAAGATCCCATTATTATGCTTTCATAATCTACTTTCACTTAATCATTATAGACAATTCAGCTAATAGAACTTCTCTGTTATGCCTCACTATAAGAAAATTATAAGCAAATACATTTACAACACAGTTAAGAAAATTTGGTACAATTATCTTGCTTTTGAACTTTGTCAGGAGTTCAAATGTAAATCTTTAAGTTTTAGGTGAATATAAACAAATATTATGAGTAATAAGCAATTTTACGAGTTTAACAGATGTGAGAAAATACAGAGATATGTTAAAAAGCTATTTTTTAAAGCAGTATGTCACGTAAAATAAGAAACTACAGAAAAAAATGATAAGTAAAGCCATGCAGAACAGATTCAGCGTCATTAAACGTAGTTTAATAAATGCCAATAGTTAAACAAGCAGTTCCGAAGAAGACTGGAGGAAAATTGATACAGTTAGTGCTGGAGAAATTTTATAACTGATCCACATGAGAAAAATATTGCGAGATCAAGAAGGATGCGACTATTGCCAACTAAGTACATATAAATTCACAAGCAATTGACATAGTAAAGAAAAAAAAACAGCAAAAAATTATCCATAGGCTTGCCATCAAACAGAGAATTATACAAAGCGCTATCAAAATGAAAAACTTTTTGATAATAAATAATAAAAATAATAATCAATTCAGGATAAAAAAAACTATACAAAAAGTCTCAGAGCCTCAAAAAATACAATATAGACATGAGGTCTGTACATAAATCACTTAAAGCTTGTTTGAAGATTGATAAAAACTTAAAAAGTAAAAAAGTTAACTGAATTTCTGAAACTGCCCAGATGTTGGAACAAACAGTAGGAGTTGAAGCACTGAAAGTTCTTGACAAACAAACAGCCAGAATAAAAGAAGATGTCTAAAATTTTGTAGCTGTAATTGAGAAAGGAATTAATACAGTTCATTTAAGAAAATAATGCTTCTACCTATAAATAACTGGAGGGCGAAAAGAATACTAGCTTTCACAAATAATCTTCAGCTATCAGTTTACAAAAAAAAGGAAAACAAAAACAACCAAAACAAGCTATCAAAATTAAAAATGAGTACTCAGTCATAGTGCATGTAACTAACTAGTGCTATTACTAACAAGTAAATCAAGACAAAAATATTTTACATTTCTACTACAACATTAAAATTAGAAAGTTAGCAGCTGCTAGATTACCACCATATACTTCCGATATAGTTCTGCATAACCACCCACTTCAATAAAACCTAAACATAAGAATACTTTTTTAAGCATTTGCAGTTGTCATACCTGAGCAGAAAGCCCACCTTATACCGGTACAAAAACGCAATTTTTGAAGAAAATGCAAATATATCTAGACATTTTCTAGTGGCCAATTAATGCCAATGCCATACTATTTACTTTACCTTACATATTATATTTATAGTTGATTTTTGAGTCTGAGAACCAATGAGTCCTAAACTTGCATATATGTGTATATACTGTGTATATACACATATATACAAGTTTAGGGCTTATTGGTTCTTAGACTAAAAATAAACTACTATGTTTTATTATATTGACTTGACACTTAACTAATATATGCAATTATACTGTAATTGTTCGATCTAAAGCATACAATAAAGAAACATACTAAGTGTTGTAAGAATTGTAGCTCCCACAATCATTATCAGTGTTTGCAAACTATCTGTGTAGATCACTGCTTTCAAACCACCTGCAAATATTGACAGATATTCTAGGTTCTCTGCATTGAAACAAAAAATTAGAATCTCATATCAGTAATATAACAACAGTTTTGTGTCAAACAAAACTTGTACTACATCAGTGGATTACAATAGATATATTTGCATCTAATAATAGAAAACACTTTAATTAGCTACAAAAAAAAACAAAGCAACTTTAGTAGCTACAAAAACTAAATAAAAATGAAATATACATCAGAAATACATAAAATATGATTGACTGGAGAGATAGTAGTATCACCTATAACAGACACATTATTCAGAGAAACATCATGTGCACATTTTTAATTGTATTTAAAAACTTACTTAACAGAAAAACTTAATTTTGCTAAATAGTACCTGCAACGGTATATAAAGCTGTTATTGCTAATATACCAGCTATAGACCAATAGATATTCCAGGCTAAAGCTTGCTGGATAAACAATGCGCCAGCATATAAATCGACCTAAAATATAGTAGACCAAAGCATTAAAAACTACAAATATATTACAAAAAGTTCAGCTTTTAATAAAAATGGAAATCTACAATGCAAGACACCATATTACAAATTGCAGTTTGTTTTACGTAACTTAGAAAGGATTATGTTACCAAATCTGACACACAACACTTGAGATGAGTTATATACTTTAAGAATCTTAACGTAACATTAGTACAATAAAACCAAACTTTCTAGAACAAGATCAGAGTTTTAAGATAAAAGCTGTTTGCTATACTACAAGAGCTGTTTAGTCTGTAACACTGTGAGCTTTGATAATAATAAATCACTGAATTACAAAATTCCTGCATAGAACTAGTGTTTAAAATAAAGTTTTATTGCTCTACATAGCAGGTTTTGTAAATAAGTAGTAAGTAAAAAAGGGTAGGCACTAACAATAACCGTGTAAGATGAAAATTTATTCTTACCGATACTTTCACAAAAATATAAAGTAACAAAGCAATGAAGGACATGCACAGTCTCAGTCTCTCTCTTCCAAACCTTTTGTTCAGATATTCAGGTATCGTGCTAATCTGAAATACAAAAATGTAAAACTACAATCAGTTAATATTACAATCACTCAAACCTAAAAATAAATGAGCAAAGTATTGTTCTAATTGCTAAACAAATAATAACAACCACACTAAACTTCTTGAATCAAGAAAGTGTTATGGTAAATTGGACAAAAAGTAAATTAACTCATGGTTTTGGCTAAAATATTAGGTGAAGCTAAATAATTAATTACTAGCTTTTTCAAATCTAAATCTACTGAAACAGAAAAAATGGTTTTGTTAACTAAACAAAAGGCCACTGTGTATAGGTTAAACGCAGGCTGGTGCTTTATAATTTCAATGGCAGAAAAAACAGGTTGCAGCACAAAACAAGACAAATTAGTTACAAACAGACTTACTGCTGATCTGCAACATTATTATTATTATAATACCTAAAGGTCAAAAAAATTAAAACAATAAAAGAAGAATATGAAATTTGACCTACAAGTAATGACTTATACTATACTACAGGAAACTTCAAACTGAGAAAAAATTCTGCAATTTTAACTGTTTAAATGTGCAAAACGATCAAATTTGTGGGAATTACCGACCTACGATCTGCAAAATCTGCACATTTTTTTGCAAAATTCACAAAAACTGCAATAAGCACACCTCTATTGCAAGTGCACAGTAGGGGCCATGGGTTGTAGGTTACAGTACAGGCTTTGACTATGCATTCCAGTTAATGGATCTTCCAAGTTGTCTCAAATGAAGAAATTAATAATTAATGAATAATACATTAAAAACATCACTCACTTGTGCCGACAAATACGTAGGAAGAAAAATCCACCCTAATGCCAACAGACAAAAAATGGCCTGGAAAAGCAATTTCGCAAAGCTATAACGTTTAAATAATAAATTTAGTAATATAATTACAGACGTAGTTTTATTATAAACAATTACACATAAATCTAAATGATTTAAAATCTGTACATATCTGTCCAGCTGGCTAATATACAATAATTATTTAAACTGCATTTTTGGCTTACTCACTTGCAAACAAATCTGTAAACAAATCTTTTCCACTGTGAAGTCAGTCTCGTTCTCGTTGTACGTGTAATACAAAACTCAGCTATTTGCTCATTGTAAAAGGCAAACAAAACGTATTCTAAATTTTCACAAAATTTGGACACAATGACAAATGAAACGTAAGCGTGCCATCTGTAAACAGTTAGCCTATTATCATCATTTCGGGAGCACAAAGTAAAGGCTACGTAGAAAGTTGGTACATTAATGATTATTAGTGGATGGATTTATTAGCATTTTTCATTAGCAGCGTGTAGTTTCAGCATTGTGCAAAATATCATTGTGGTTGTTTTGTGGAATGTGTGGATCATGTGTGTTTTTTTAATATTGTGACATCACAATAAAGCACTATCACAGAGAAATTGTTGGATGACTTCAAGAACAAATGGGAAGGCATCATCCAAAACATAGCACGTGATTAAGGATTGCACAATAACCAGTTTACAAATATGTGGAAACAAAACGCAAGTACGCTGGCAATCGGCATGCAGTAAACGAGTAACTCAGTGCTGGAAATACCAAACTAGTTAATTTATACTCACATTGATTTCATACAGATAAGCAGCAATACCTGCCGCAGCTCCTTTTCCTGCTAGACCAATGAAGTGTTCGCTGCCAATGTTACTGGCAAACATTGACAAACCTGCCTACAAAAAAGCATAAATGTGCCCATTATGATGTCACGACACAGCATTAACAATTAACAGTATATGTGTATGTACAACACTGTACATTAAACAGAGATATTTTCTGTCATGCATGCTTCCTACCAATATCAATCTGCAAAATATTCACGGTTTTATTTGTTGATGCAGAAAAATTTGAAATGCTACTTACAGGCCACCACCTAATTGAATTATCTGCTAGAAAATAGCCAGCAACACTTGTGCGGTTTGCCTTCCACATAGCCTGAAATTGAATTGAAAGGGTACTTTTGAAATATTCTAGCTCAGCTTTCAATATCTTTGCCTTCAGCAAAGTCTACTTGGGAATTACGACAAAAAACAATTGTGACAAAAGGCAAAACTTATAAAGAAATGAGTAACCAAATTTACATAGCCTATAATATGAGAGTGAGCAGAATTTTGTTTCTAGGTTGCAGGCATTCCATTGCACGTATACTAGCATAAGGTGTACAAGAAAATACTAACATCTTTGGTGAATATTACACAAGTCAGTACTCTTCAATTGTACACCTCATATTAGTGTACCTGTAGTAACTATACCTGGAAACCAGGACTTATTAATATTACAAAATTATGATACCTGTATGCAGTGAAAATCGAAATACATGCACAGCAACATCCATTGAAAATGAAAAACACCAATTTGTTATTATACTAAAGCAAAAAACAAGTAAAAGAGTACTTACGTAAAGTCCCACCAGAATAACAGCTATGAAATATATTACTAATGTTACAAAATCCCATGGCTCTAACAAAATATTTTCCATTATTATGCTATGTATTCTTGCACAAGTTTAACAGCAAAAACAGCAAATATAAAATATAAATTATTCTTGTTAGCAGTGGCATTCACATGCTACACGTATCATAAAATATATTCTAAACACTGCAGCTTGGACTGGCCATAACTTTAACACAATTATACTAACTCACTGATATTGCATTTTATAGACTTTGATACAAGCCTAATAAATCGCACATTCTACAAATGACAAGGGCAAAATGCAGTATTTAAATAGTGCTACTTGCAGTACGAGCTATCATGTTATCGTTGAGCAAATATAGAATTATATAAGCAAAAATCTAAAACACAGAATATTTCTTCAAAATAATTTTGCAAATATATTTATAAATTTATTGAAATCCTGACACACAAGATATGGCAGTTCATTATACTGTAGTACAACTTTACTATTTTAATAACGTACAAGCGATGAGTAAAGTACAAACAAACTGAACCAGCAAATCAATAAATTTAAGTTTTTCTTCGTTTTTTAGGCATTGGTGGTGCCAGTCGCACATTTAAATTGGATTGAGGAGACACTAACAGTTGAACCTGATTAGTTACACAACTGTCTTCCTTTAAATGTCCACTAACTGATGGGACAGAATAGTTATCAGAATCGGCCAAATGTACACCAACAGAATCAGCAATACTCAATAAATCCTCATCAACATCTAGCGGTTTACAGTCAGATAGTTCTTGTTTTATGCTGATGATATTATTAATTTTACCCATGCTGTCATCATCTATAGCGTTAATGGTTGTCACAGATTCTTGACGAATAGCAGATGGTTCCTCATGTTCTATACTTGTTTCAATGTTAGCAAGTCCATCTAGAGGAAGTTGTATATGATCTGTGCTGCCATCCACATTCTCCTCACTGTCCTCATTAAAAGGAAAGTGAATGTCAGACAATGGCTCATCTTTCACCTTTACCAAAGATAACGAATCAGATTGATGCGAATCTAGTGGTGAGTTTTTCAGATGTTCATACTCTGCTAGCAATTGCTGAGAAGTGCACAGCACATTTTCATAATGTCCAATAATTCTTTCTATGTAAAAATCATGCATGTAAACTATGCTTCCAATACCAATTTCATGAAAAACCTGTTCAAGCACATCATCAAAACTAGTTATACCTGTCTGTTTTTCTCTGTCGACAGCTGCCCTCAACAAATTACACATATTTGAAAGATACTGATGGCAAATATCTGTCAATATTCTCACTATGACATCAGATGTATCATCAAAACCAATATGTGCCGTTATAGCAGCAACTGATCGTGTCAATATCTTTTTGACAATTTCGTAATTTAATTCAGGAAAAGCAACACCTTTCCCTTGGCAAAATGCACTATCTATGTTTGTTTTAACGTGACAAAACAATTCTGTCGACCTGCCCGGTATTTTACCCTCGTACTGTGGAATATTGGTAGAATAGAAAGGTTCTTTCAAAGTCTCTTCATCTTCCTTCTTAATACCAGCCAGTTGTGATTCCATATTTGTGATCAGACTTCTCATTTGGTTATTATACTTGATTAGTTTGATAGTATGCTCTACAAGAGGATCAATGGCAGTGCACTCGGGAGGAAGCAAACCTGGAGACTGTGTACTTTTGCTTGACGATGGCTGATGCAGGCGAGCACCTTCAATGTCCATTGGCCGGCATTTTATTATCTGTTCCCTCTCAATTGCAGCAATGCCTATAAAAAACGTGAAATACATTAACACATGCTGTTACAGCCAGGCATCCAAACTAATTTCATATACTAGTTCACTGGTATATGCCTTTAGTTTTTAGACAGTTAATCAGCTAATCACCTGTGAAATGAAACCACAATTGTTGAATTTTGAAACCAACATTGTCTGAAAGAAAGGAAAAGTGAAAAAGTCAGAATATGCTAGACTTTTTGGCCGAGTCTATTCTTTTGGACCTTTCTTTCAAAATCCAGTAAATGTGTGTTCATCCCATCATTAATATGGGATCATTAATTATTAATCATCCCATCGTTAATTCAGGCCCCCCTGAGTCTGATGACTTACATTTTATGAATGCTAACAATGGGTGTTCTTAGGCAAAATTTTCTGCTGCTGTTATGATCGTCATTACCCATGCACTATTACGACATTGTCGGCTTGATGACAAAGGTGGCTACAGTGTGATGACAGTGAGTTAATGTTGGCAATGGCTGCAGTGGAAATGATGATGATAGTGATGATCCTGCTTGTACTATTGTTTTACAATTGCAGAAGCTGTTGCTGAGTGCTCATTGCAGTGAGTTAGAATAGAAAACCATGTATTTATTATTTCATCTGCAGCAGAGTGACCAGCAAACTATTGGTACAGATAGAAGAAATGGATTATTTAAACATAAATTTTAAAATGTAATAGCAACGGTAAGTTGTAGGAAGTTCATCTACGATTCAAAATAAGCAAAGTGAGTGAAATATTCACACAGGCAACCTGAAGTTCTTCAGGATTTGGTTCATGGCCACTAAATGGGAACCACTGATATAGACAATGAGCACTCAGACTTCAATGTTTCAACTTAGTGTGCTAAGGCACGCAAAGACCTCACTGTTTTTTCTTATTAATTTTGGTTGTTTGTCAAAAAATCAGAGATATAAATCAGCAGTTTCAATATAAGGATGTTAAGCATCAGCAGTCAAATTATAACAATCAATGCTCACTTATAAAATAATAATAATTATTATTGTAATTAAAAGTGGAGTTCCCAATTTGGGAGCTGTGGGCAAAATGGGCAAGGATAAAAATCACCAAAAGTGTTCCTGGTACCAGATTTTTTTATTATTGGTTTTATATTGCTAATTCATACTGATAATAAGGTCCCCAATTTCATGTTCTAGTGAAGCCTGCAAACTTCAGTACAGCAAGAAAAATTAGCACACAAAAATAATGCTGATGCATGTGCAAAAATTTATTAAGATCATCTGTAGTCAAATCGCTTTATATGCCCACTTTGTGATTCTAAAAAAGCTAGGGTAAAAAGTTTGGCATTAGTGAGTTACATTAATACATGCATGGCTATGCAAATACAGACATTTTGTTTTGCCAGTACAGAGTCATAATCACGTACCAACAACACCTGAATGATTTTATATGTGAAACAAAAAAATCAATATATTTAACTGCTAGGGTGGGAAAATTTGTACAGAGAACTTTGTTATGTGTTTGTAGCCTTTAAAACTTTTGTGGTGAAAAAAAGAACCTATCACTTCTTTAACTGAAATAGATTTTCATTTAAATACGAATGGACACCCAGAATTGGCAACGTAGCACGTTTCCCATGTCATCAGTTACGCCACGTTGCAGGGTTGACCTAAGCCTGACTTAAGGTGTCGTTCCGAAGATTTTCACAAAGATGGCCCTAAATACTTGAGCATCACGCTCTTCTCACTCCTACATAGGGATAGGGTTACATATGCCTTTCTTATCTATAAGTTAAATATCGCATTTCAGGTTTATTTAGTTTTATTATCTAGAACTATAACTCCACAAACTTATCTGAGTAAAGGTACTTACTTTTCATTGTTCTGCTCTTTTCAAGATGTCCCAAAAGGCTTTTGCAGATATTTTTACTTTGCTTCTCAACGTAACATTTCGCTTTACCACTAGTTTTGACCACTAGTCTGGGGTGTAGTTGGTTTGGAGTTGGAGATTGTCTACTGTCTTCTGCTAAAATCATAAGAATTATCCTTTGAAATTTTGGTAAAACTCTAGCAAATTACGAAAGCAGTCACAGACAAAAGGCTTGAAGCGGTGATGAAAAAAATAACCTAGGATATAATGCCGCATTATCAGTCGTTTTTATACAGTACATTACCACTGTGCTTGGAGTTTTATTTCTTAGAGTGGTAAATGATTGGAATTCCCTCACCACATCGATATGGAGCACCACATCAGCAGGTCAATTAAAGAAGAAACTAGACAAATTGCGACAACCATCCAATGAAGTTCCATGATCCGTTCCAGCCTGAGTGGACTCTAAATGTTTTTTTAAAATACAACCCCTCTGCAACACCATTTCAGTTTATCATAAACCAACACATATGAGCCGTTTGCCATACCACCACTGACCTTCCTTCCTCACCATACCATGACAACTGCCGCTAGGCGGCACTTTGAGACAACTTTACAGAGATAACATAAATGTATGATGCGAGAGAGAAAATGTGCGATAAAACAATTAACAGAGATTTAACAAGAGAGACAACAATGGGCGAAAAGCCTACTCAGGCTTCGCCCTGTCGATCTATGGTAATCTACGGTAATTTATAGTCATACTCATAGACTTGCCCTAGACAATTCCAGACACTGTCTTTATGTGTACGTATATCATACTGTAGTCTGATATTGGTCTTATGAATGTTTTGTATAAAATAGCCATCATGTCAGTGTCCACATAGGTGAAAGAGCGTCTTATCATCCATAATCGTTTCCCAGCTCTTATGGATATTTCGTCAATGTGTTCATCAAACGTGAGAGACTGGTCAATTAAAACACCCAAGTATTTCAGTTTTGTTACTACTATTATTGGAATAGACTGATTTGTATCGCTGCGCATATAGTAGCCATGAGTTACATTGTCTTTCCCTAGATGTAGAACCTTACACTCTCCATGTTGAAAGGCATTTGCCACGTTTGTGACCACGAGTCTAATAAGTTAATATCATTTTGCAGTCTATGGTAGTCAATATTTGACTTCAATATCCTGTAGATTTTTGTATCATCGGCAAATATTTTCACTGATGAATTTAAGTTGTCTGGTAGGTCGTTGATGAACATAAGGAATAGTATAGGCTCTAATACATTTCCCTGTGGCACTCAGCTCCATGAAGATTTCTCAGAATTGAACGCATTGACAGCGGTCTTTAAGAAAGTCTTCTATCCAGTGGTAGAAGTTGCCAGAGATCCCATGTGCGGCAAGTTTTAACATGAGTTTTCTATGTGGAACTTTATGGAAAGCCTTCTGCAAATTGTAAAATATTGTCAACAGAAGACCCTTCATCTAGACTTCTTGCCAGTCATTTAAAGACTCAAGTAGGTTCAAAATGCAGTCCTGAACTTCCTTTTATGAATCCATATTGAGAGACAGTAATAAGCCTATTGACAATGAGAAGGTCGTAAATAGCATTTCTTATTACTTTCTCAAGAAGCTTACATATAATTGATGTCAAGCTTATCGGTCTGTATTCGGTTTTTAGTTCACGTTCCCCTTTCTTGAACAAAAAATCGGAGACACAATTGAATTCTTCCATGCTTGCGGTAATATGGGCGCCGCCAAAGGTTAAAAAATTTTATGCACAAGCAGCTGGGGGGGGGGGGGTTCTGGGGGAGCGCTGTAAGCTTTTTCCTATATTTAAGCACATTTTGGAGGCCTCAAATGAGATCTAAATTCTGGTACATAGACTTCCTCAAACGTGAACAATT
This sequence comes from Tubiluchus corallicola, assembly GCA_030141605.1. Taxonomy (NCBI): domain Eukaryota; kingdom Metazoa; phylum Priapulida; class Priapulimorpha; order Priapulimorphida; family Tubiluchidae; genus Tubiluchus; species Tubiluchus corallicola. Next base: position 315,682 of record JAQGDQ010000239.1, on the reverse strand, counting down.
CTGCTTTAATAAATGTATTTTACCTACATTTATCTAGGTAATATTCCCTGTATTCTATTGTAGTGTCAAGATTATCTATCCAGCAAAATGTTGATAGTCAAGCACAACTAATTTGAGACTGTTAAGTTTACAGCCCACCCACTAAACCCAGTTTACAGCCCAGCCCAACCAGTAATGCAAACACTGTTCATGCAAAATTTAATATGTTTGCTTATGTGCTCATTTTTCCCACTGGTCACAGCTAAATGCAATTTTACTGCATTATAGACCATTTTGCAGTTGCTAGAAGCTATTTCCTCAGGTTAGTTCACCTCAGACTCGTGACTCATAATTTCACTACTGCCGTGAAAGGGGGCCAACCCCCTAAATGCAAAAATACAGTTGCAGTTAGCTAAAAACTGTCCAGACAACGGAAATCAATAAGAGAATCGACGTTATGTAATATACATAAACATAACTTCACCATGTAAATGAGCTTACTGCTCGGGGACTGCACAAACAAACAAGTGGTTGGTATGTTTCTTAGTTTACTGGTAAAAAACTTTATTTAGCCATAAAAATGTTTCTTAAGAAATTCTGAGGATGCACCTGCCTCAGTGCATCTGCCTGCCAGCGCCAATGTGTGGTAATTTGCCCTCATTAATTGATTTTTTAAAAATACATACTAATGGTGCTTTTAAACTTGCTACTAATTGTTTTATGGCAAATGGGTGAATACCATCTGGTCCCATGGATGAATCAGGTTTGCGATCACAGTTAGGGCTTTGGATACATTCTCTTCAGTAATGCAAAGTGTTGATCTGCGTTCGTACGAGTTCGTACAGGTCGATCATCTTCTCCTGGAAAACACTAACGAAATATTCGTTAAGTAGTTCAGCCTTACATGCATCATCAGCAACTTCCTTTCCATTTTCCTTTAATGGAGGGACCTTATCGTGTTTCTTTAAATTGTCGTTGACATACACCCAAAAGCATTTGGAATGGCATTTTATTAACATTACTAGTCGTTTTTCATAATTTTTCTTTGCTTTCCTTACAGTTCGAGTGGTAGAATTTCTTTGTCAAGCGTATAAGTTGAAACTAATAAGATCTTGCCTAACACAGTATAATCTCAATCTAGCACATTTGGATTTTATAGCTTGAAGAGCTTCTTTTGTCATCCAGGCTGGTTTAAGTTTAACAGTTTTACTCAACATAGTAACAGGTGTAAACTGGTTCAGTGTTTCCGTAAATTTGAAAAAGAAGTAGTACCAGGCTTGTTGGGTAGGCTTATATGTTAATGCTTCCTGCCAATTTGACTGTAGGAATGTGTTATTCAATTGGTTGTAGTTTGCTTTAAAAAAATTCTTTCAAGAAAAATGAGCTTTTGTTTTGGCAAAAAAATCGGCAAATATGTCAAATTTAAGAGAAGTTATGGTCAATTTTTCCAAGTGGTTCCTTAATGTTTACATCACAAATTACATTACATTAATTTGTAAAACTTAAATCCAAGCAGCTGGGATTTTGCCCATGACCGTAACGAGTGTTAACAGTAACATGTTGGTATAGTAGATTTTTGCATACAGTATCCATGAATTGAGCTTCTAAAAGTGTGTAACTCAGGTCGCGCTTAGCTATGTTGCTCCAGTGGGTAGCAGTGAGTTGTGTCATATTGAAGCCTGCTACAATAATTATTTTGGTATTCTTACAGTACGACATGTCATCAAACACGTTTAGAACTAATTGATTGTTGTCTGCAGTCGAAGACACACTCCTATAAATGCATCCTGTAATATTTATTAGATCTAAAAGTCGTTAGTTGAATCGAAACACTTTCATTGAAATTATAATTATTGAAAAGATCTGCATCACTCACTGTATCCCTGACAAAAATTATTACACCATGTCCTGCATTCCAGTGATCTGTGTCAACAAATGGCATGTAATAACTAGGAAGGTTGAAATACTCAGGTGTTATATGAAATGAAGAATTTTTTAGTTTAACTTCTACTATGCAGGTTACATTTGGTGTTTTCAAAGCTACTCGTTACTTAATGAATTGTGCAGTCACACGTTGGTCCAGTTAAATTGGAAGTATTAATATTATGGCATGAAATTTCAAAACTGTGGTTAATAGATGAGTCAACTCTTTTTACAATATTTACATTACTATTTTGAACTTGATGATGAAGATATTGTATTTTGCAGTGGTTACTCCATTCCAGGCCCTTGCAACTCTCCTGGCACTTGATGTGCTGTTGGCTAAAGCCTGCCTTGTTCCACTATCAGCTACTTTCTCTAGTTCTAGATCTATCTATACATTTTAACCATTCTTCAAAACTTATTAGAGATTCTTTTATTAATCATGTTTTATTGTAACACTATAAAGAGATAAAATAAATTGAAATTGAATTGAAAAAAATTACTTGAGATGTTTGTGGAATCTTTGGACTTTGGCACAATACTTGATGAAATGACCAACTTAACTTGTGTTTATGGATGGTTTGTACTAATACTTTGTAGCAGATCATTTGGTTCTAAATCAGAAGAATGTGTTGAACTGTTGTTATTAAAAATAAGTGTAAGCATGATCATCAATTTTTTACTCCAAAAGTCGGGTTCGTAAGATAAAGCTTAAAACTAAACGATTTCGTATATAGAAACGCCGGGACAATAGTGTTAGTATAAACTCAGCTAACATAGATATCGCTAAGTAATTAAATGCAAAATAGCACTACAGCAGAAAAATGAAAAACAACTAAATTTACCATAACAGGATAACGGCATTAAAATAGTGATGATGCTGCCATCTGTAGCGAAATTTTTTTCTTTTATATTCATTACGTAAATCTGCCATGGATGCGGGCTTCATCATAGATATAGTGTATCATCTAACGACAGTGGTGAGATCACAGAATTTTAGATGCGTTCTATTCGCAAGCAGCTTCAAAAAAATTTGTTGGCCTGCCCTGTATAGAATTAAATGATCCAGACACTACTATAAAATTTTAATTAGGCAATGACAGTGACATAGCACGTGTGCTGATTTAGTTTTCACTATTTTAAAAGAAGCACGAATTTTGTAGCAACATACGTTTTTTTCTTGCCAGTCGATGAGGTGCTTTGGCACAGTGTACTTACAATATGTGGTTTCAAGGCTTATATATTAAATTTTGCTAAATTTATTAATAAATTGGTAAAACTTTAGTAAACTTTAATAATTTTTGCCATCTTTGGTCTTTAACAATGTCATTGATAACTGGGCTAATCCATTGGAAAATGCTGCATAAGTTCGTTTTTGTGCAGTTTGTCATGCGCACATTTGTTTGTTTTACTACAGTACTATTTATTTTTTTTATTTGTATATTGAATTCTTTATTAAATTTAGACGAATGAACTTATATGACAATGATCAATAATTGCTTGTCTTTGAAACAAAATTAATCGAGAATAACATCATTGAATTCATATCACGTAAATTAATCAACATTGTTATATTGTTATGTAATATTGTTTCAATTATTTGCTTAACGTAAAATAATAATCATCAATTACAACAGCTGATATTTCTAACCCCGATTTTTCATACCCAAAATTACATTATTAATTTTGTGCGTTGTGCTACGCATAGTTAAAGTTGTTATTAAATCGTCTTTGGAAGTAAGATGAACGTGAGTAATATGAAAAAATGCACCTTTATAACTAAAAGATAATTATCATTAAAAACGTGCGTTTATTGCTACATATGCAGGAAAATTAAAACAATGCTTATATGCACGACAGGAGTCAAAAACTGTAAAGTCAGACGCAGAGCACATTTAACAAAATAACACAGCGATCAGAAAAAGTGATAACTATAGGTAAATAAAAAATTTGTTAGAATTAATAAAGATCCTCGGCATGCAAAAAAGGATTATCTTAAGTAAAATTCTCTTACAAGCAGTCTCATATACAAAGACAAATGTTTGTTGGCGGCACCACAGTTAAGTTTCAAAAATACCAGTTAACTTTTAAACTTTCAATAAGTCAAGTTTAATAACACTTACTGAAACCAGCTCAATATATTTCAGTTACGCCGATAAAATTTTTATTTTGCTACACACGTTAATAGTGGATTATACACCTATTCAGTACTAACTTTCATACTGAGCGTCTACCTGCACGCCACTTTGTAGCAAAAAGGGTGTATGCAGCTTTTAATTACAACAGCACTGCAGTTTAGTAAATTATACATATACTCGTAAATATTTGTACGTAAAGCTCAAGACACACAAGCTTTTTGTCCTTTTTGTTTTTAGATAAGTCTATACTCAAAAATTTTAAAAACAATAATTTAGTTATGTCTAATGTCCCCAAATGCACATACTCTTACTTCATACATTCTAACTAATTCCATAATCTAAAATGTAAAATAAATAATCAAGCATAGTATATATATATATATATTTAATACTAGCTTCAGTTTTAAAATTAGCAAGGAAAACCTAGGTTTTATAGAGGGTAATACTACATAAGTAATACGGTAAATCAATAATTATTTGTTTAATAAGGAATAAAATATTTAATTGCTACGATCATATATTATAATACACAAGTGAGCAATAATCCAGCAATTAACTAATGTTATCAGCAAACATTAACATAAATGCCTAGGGACAGTTGTGAGCGACCTTGAGTAAACTGTAAAGCAAAGCAGCACAGGTACTACATAATTTAATATTGATACGCTGATAATAAAAATTAATGCCCAATCAATACCCGTTACATCTCTCCTTTTCTCTCTCCCTCTGCTACCATTACACAAAATAACGTTAATGCTCCCGTCCAGAAGACAGGTAAAGCAGTTTTACAATCTAAGGTGGATTTAAATTTTGAAAAATATACCCGCAAAACAAATTGAAAGCAGTATTCTTTCCTTACTGTAGCGTGGTATCTCACATATTACCAATGTACACATAGAAAATGGACTAATAGATAGGCCGTTTTTTTCTACGAAAAGTAACATTACAACATTAAAAAAATGCATACACAATAACCAAACTCAATAGCACCATTCCATTTGAGCTGTAGCAAGAGAAGCCACTCTACAAATGAAAAGAACTTTATTCAATTTAAAAATTCTTGGTGACATTAAAATACCATTATCACGTCAGTATCACATTTTTTTAAAATAAAAAAAGCAAAACATTCTGTATTCTTGTTGATTTCTTAAACCAGATACTATAAATTTCCTAGCTAGCCTCACCAAAGCTATAAGCTGCTAACTTCCAGCTTGCCAAATATACTTTTTTTATAATTATGTGACAAATTCTTATCAGTAATCACTCTAAGCATTTCTCTAAACTACAAGTCAAACAGATAATGTGGCTGATGCTTATAAACTGTCTATCAACATGTGCTCTTCAAAGCATTTACATTCCATAATATTAAGACCAGATTTGAAACATAGTCTCGTTACAAAAAACAACCTGGTCCCACATTACTCTATACTCCAATCTAGTAACATAAACACATACTAAACATTCACAAACTCTGGCAATAATGGCTGTCTGAAATTACGAAAAGGATGAAATAAAATCTGGATTTTGTCAGCCTACATCAGTTTATTAAACTAGTTTACTCTCACTCTCAGGGATAAGGAAGTTAAACTAAACAACTGCTAAATAACTCAACAAGTTACATACTAAAGTAAAATAATAATCGTATAATTGTATTACTATACGTGTGCAGTACACAATATACCGTAAAAGATTTGTACTATGTACACATTTAATTTAGTGGCTGTCCAATATCGCAAAAAAAGATAATTTAAAGACAATGAAACAATCGAGGTGAAATACAAGTCACATCCCAGCATTTTAACAACCAAGTGGTCACAAAATGAAGCATGAAGCCTGCTTCTCAAACATTTCTGGTACAAACATACTAAATATTGTAAACTACACAACCACAATGGCACAAACTAAAGTAATTACATATGTATAGCTAGACTAACAATTTCAAAAGTACATGTAAACAAACAATGGCAATTTATGAATTAAAAAGCGATGTAGCACTTGTACACACTTTACAGAACCTGCAAACTTGTGCTAGCCTAATGGTACTACTGTGCTAAACTGCAAAATGCTGTATAATTATTATCAAAGTTTAATAGACAAAGAACTCTTTCCAAAAACTCACACTGTTGGAGTATTATGTTCTTGTTTTTAAAAATGACTAAAACTTATAGTGAAATAGTGCAATCAATCATGCTAATTCAAATAGCTAGCTAACATGCAGCATCCATAAATTGGTACATGTACTTTGCTGACAAAGATTAAAACATAAAACTGAGTACCTATTATATCATGCTTTTACAGAAAAAGAAATTATGTTAAAGACAAATAATATGGAAGCCCATTAAAATATCAACATTAACTAAGTAGTATTTTTATACCACACAACCAAAATATAGTAGTCACTAAAATAACATGCAAAAATCTTAACACACACAAATATTAATGTTTGCGAGCTCTGTCTATAATCTCAGTAGATTCGTACCGGGCATTATAATTTATGTTTTGTGGAAAGACTTGAAAACAGCAGCATTCACGGCGGTCCTGGAATGAAAAGGTCTATAACAAGTGATCTAGAAATATCAAGTGTGACGTTACATATGTATTGCTACAGGACAAGACAGACACCGTGAAAAAAACATAATAATAATTATTATTGTTATGACAATTAAGAAATGTGCACCACTACAGATTTTCTACAAAGTGAGGCTAAAATTATTTAAATAAAATGGTCTATAATTCTAAAATATAAGACATCGATCTGCATATATTACTAGAGCAGTCACCTGAAGAGTCAATTACAAAGTATGTGTAGATCTAATAACCAGCTCTATGCAAATTATAAACGAAAATATATGTACATGTAACACAACTGCAAAGATAATCTTTAAATTATCTGGTATCACATTGTACAATATAGTTCTATTCTATATGTAAATGTATGCCAAATAAATAAAATTATTTCTAAAGAAAACTACAATCACTTATCTACTATTTATTAACTAGTGGAATTATAACTAGACATGCAATTTACACAGTCTCATGAAAACAAATATCATAAAGTTCCTAAGTGGTGTCCCAAGTTGAAACTTATGTGTTGCTGATGTTTTTAATCTCATTAAACTGGTTCAATAAACTTTCTTGCATAATGTATGCAAATCTACAGTAAAATTTCAGAGAATGATGAGTTAACAACTAGTCAGTGGTACATGCAGCAAGAGCTTGTGATGCCCAGAGTGGCATTTAAGTTTGATAATGAAAATCATCATGTAGGAAAACTTTAGATTTGGCAATTGCAATAAGTTATGGAAATAAATTGATAAAGTAAAAAAGTACAAGTAGGACTCGTTTATCTTACAGTACGGTTCTGAGATCGAAAAAATATGAATAATTGAGAAAGTCCAGATAATCAGATCATGTTAGATGGCTTTGTTTAATCAAGGTCCTCCAATATTAATTTATCAAAGGCTTTGGCATATTACAAATTAATATTGAATCTCAAACTATTGAAAGTTTCCACTTTAATGGCCTTATTAGCTAAAGGCTATTTATTAAGTTTTTAATCTGCATTGTTAGTATCATCAAGGCAGCTAAGTGCAGCCCACACCCCTATTCTACGAATTGCATTCCCAAGCGATTTTTTTGCATTGTTTAGCAGGCAAAATGAGCGATTTTATTTCAGGCAAAGGTGTCTTCTATCCCACTGCAATCGTATTTTTGTGAGATGTTAAGATTAAATTAACAATTGGTGGAAAATCAGGTAAAATATTTCAAAATTGGGTGAAAACGTGGTTACCATTAAAATCGGGAGTCCCCCAACAAATTGGAATGTCTAGCTCCATGCCCAAGAAACCCTCACTGTACTAAATGATCTCATTAAATGAACTCAGCATTTCAGTTTCGGAAACTACTTCGTTATAGATCCCCACTGTGTTGCAGACCCAGTTACTGTATAAAGTCTGCGGATCTCTGCCTGCCGTTATTCACGCTAGTGTAGTTCACGTTACAATTGATGCACATACCATAATTAGGGCGCCTTTTAATTAATTTTTCTTCAGAAAAGTTAATTTTCTTCAACAAAGCAACAGAAAGGTGAGCATAAGAACACCTCAAGACACTTTGCATCAGTATTAAAGTTTGTTAGTAATAAGGTTAACGGTTAACATAGATAAAAGCTACAAATTTCAATTTTTGTTATCTAGTCCAGATATGTTGGTCCGGATAATTTTGATAATTAATAGGTCATACTGTGCTAAAAAAATCTGTTTGTGAAAAAATAAATTCACCCTATATGCTTCAAAAGTTACAATGCTCAAAGGCTTCTTCAAATGTTAATGAAGGAAAGAGCCTGATTATAAAATTTAATGTTTTTCGTAGTTCTCAAAACGTGTACTGCACACAAACTTTGAAAGCAACAACAAACTATGTTACAAATATTACAATATACTAAATCACTAATTATCATCTTTGTTGATGCACTGTTGCTTTGTTGCACTCGACAGGAAGCATTGTGTTGTCAATGTCATGGAAATTAAATTTCTTGGGTGTTTTGCCTTTCTACCGCTCCGACAAAATCAACTTTTTCAGTGCACTTGATCAATGTGCAGCCGATGAAAAATGCAACCCGAGACGTACCTCCCTTCCCTCCTCTTCCCACAGCTGGCTGTTCTTGAACATTAACATAGTAGCTGCCGTAATCTAACAAATGTAGCAGTTAGTGCTTGCTCTCATAGAATTATAACAATATTTTCATTTTTGATGTTCTAGGTGCCGTAGTGCCTAGAATGTCACAAGCAATGAACACAGAAAGACAGAAGATGGGTAGAAAAGCAGATTGGTACAAGTCCACAATGCTGCAATGCCTAATATACTTTGTTTGAGATTGGGAATAGTGTTGAAGTTGACTAAAAAAACAAAAAACTTAATTACCATTGAAAATAATTCATGAGTTCACGTATAATCAAAGATTAAGAAATTAAAATCAGATCTAATTAATCTTCACTGAGAGAAGGTCGCGGAAGTCGCAAAATGATCTCTTTCATAAATGCAGCGGCAGCCAATGCTGCATATGGCTGCCACTCTTTTCCCTTTGTACCATTAACATAATCAGCTATTCCTCTTATAAATGCATAACAGTCGATTCTGCTGCCATAGACAGACTCAGTAACAGCATCAAAATCTTGATCATATGCTGCTACACCGGCTGTAACAGCAAATGCCTGCCTCATTCGTTCCTCTTTGACAACAGCATTACCAGAGACGACACGACCAAAGTGAATGACAGGAATGCCTGCCTTGCGTGCATCATACACATCATCAGGAGCTTCTGGATGTGAAACCTCGATCAGGTTATTGCTGCCTACATTCATAAAAAGCCGATCAAGATCTACACTGGGCCTGTCAAAGCTAGCTTCTTCCGACTTCAACTTATTGATACCATCGCATAGGTAAGCATTCCAAGGAGCATCAGCAGGATTGCTCTCATAATCCCGCACAAGGTTTGCTGCAATAGTCTGAATGCATAAATCAGCAGGACACCAAGTTTTTGTATCCCATTCAATGTTTCCTGTATGTTCATTTTCTCTTCGCTCTTCGCAATAAATATACATTGGGCTGTTGGCAAATTCTGGAGCAGAAACAACAACATCACCCAGTCTAATATGTTTTTTATAGTCAGTGTAATGTGGCACACCACCGCCTACTCCTACCAGGAACACGTATTCTATTTTTTGGAATGTTCCCAGAAGCCTTGTAGTAGTATTGCCTGCAGCTATCATGGCTGACCGTGTATGACCTACTGAAGGTAACTTTGTGCAGACAACTCTATGAGAACCAATGTCACCCAAGGTGTAAACGTTTGCTTCTCCTTCGGTTTTATAGCGTACAAAAGTTTGTTGATTTTCAATCATTGCATCAACAGCTACCTTTTCTGGATATAAAGCAGTTATGATAGCTATGGTAGGTTGTTCTATCTGGGCCACTTTAGGCATTTGTTTGACCATTTTCACATCAGCATCAAATTTTACCACACGCATCCATGTCAAATTATCCATCTGTTTAATGAGATTCTTTCTTTCCAAATTCTGCAACATTTCCGTAATTTCATCCTCAGATCCAGTGACATTCTGCTGAAGATCTGCAATTGACAATGCATTTGGATAAGCAAGTTCAATTAGCTCAAGTAATCTGTCCTCAGAAGCAATTTGCATGAAATTGAAATCATCCTTCTCTTCTCTAGGGCTTACAGGGGCTTCTACCAATTCTTCTTGTTGTGTCATTTCTACTTCAATTTTGTAGGGATCCATAAATTTCAACTGCATCATCTTCATTATTTTCTTGATGAAACCCACATAATCTCTAGGAAAGTCATTTGGCCTAACAAGTTCCTTAAAAAATTCATGAGCATCTTTCATCCTTTCATCCTGACTGACACCATCTTTATACCAAAACCGAAGTATTCTGCTTTCTTTGGTAAGCAATGTATCTGATCTAGCTGCATCTTGCAAATACACTTTGAACTGCAGAACAAGGTGAGGTGGATCAGCTTCCAGCAGTGCATCTTGGTTCACATCCTTGTTAATTACAATGCCTTTATGAGCACCACCAGCAACATGAAGCACTTTACTTTCATCAGTTTGTTTCTTCACCCTTTGCATGAGAAGAGTAGTAGAAAGCTTACTCTTTTTCTTAGGAGTAAGTACAATTTTTTCTTCTGCAGATTCTGCCATGACTGTTTTCTCTGTGTAATGCCAAGACTAGCAAGTAATTACCATGGTGACTTGTGTGCCTTAAAATAAAAATCATTTGTTGGTTACAAACTTGTTTAATGCACATTCCAAGTCAAGTAAACTTTTCCTGACTTGCCATTGCACAACAAAGTAGAACAAGTTACAGATAATTTTTATTTTACTTTTAACTTTTAGTACAGTGTGCTATTTCAAACATTTGGGATTAGCTCAATTTTTTGCCAAAATTGATTTCTATGGTCTATTGATTAAATCAACTTGGAGGTGCTGAATTCAAAACTGATAGGTAGATGCCATTTTTTTCATGCAAAGCTTTGGCTTCCATCTCAGATTTAAAAATGACTGCCAGTAACACTTAAAAATAAGCTTGTTGCTCAACGTTTCCTAGGGTTTGACGTATGTCCAATTTTTTTTGTGAGTCTGGCGGTATGGTGGTGGTAGACAGGCATCAATTATTTTTCAAAAAGTGGGCATAGCTTAAAATAGCTTTGACTGGGGTCAAAATGTCAAAATTAGGGCAACTGTCAACTCCTCTTATAGAACTGTGCTAGAAATTGTGTATCTGCACAGCTAGGTAGAAGTAAGAAGTGGGTAGGGCCAGGTCATACGACACAGGCGATCGTCTAAAATATATTTCCATGACAGTAACTGAGAATGTATAGCAGCTCGAATCTTGGAAACTTATATTGCAAGACTTGGAATAACCCAGACTGATGTGCATTGATCTTAAACAAAATAGGTCAAGGTCAGTGGATATTATGCAGTTTTTGCTATAATGTCTAATACAGCAAGCCCTTTAACGATGCTAATGCGTTCCAGCAAAATGAGGCGTTAAACGAAGCTAAAACTTCAATAAAAAATATTGTAAAAAAAGACACGTTCCAGAGCCAAAAATCAGTGCTGCTTAAATCACATAAATTAAATGTTTTATGGGTTTTACTCCTTGTTCTTGCTTGAAACCACCTATATATATCTTACTAATCTAGCTAGCGGTTTCTTTTTCGTTAATATTTAAGTGTAGGCAACAGTTAAACAATAAACACTGCAGCAGAGTTAATGCCAATTGCTAGGTGATCTTGGGAATTTCGTCTAAGCCTGATTACTATAGTAACAGGTTGCAGGCAAAATTTTTTGCTCCCAGGTCTCACTTGCTATAAATGGCTAGCATTTAGTGGTCTGTCGGGAAGCAACAACTTGTATAATGATTGCATTGTTTACGTTACCAGTGCATTTTTAGAACAGAATAACGCAATATGTACTGTTTTAATGCATCATATTAGGTTTCGAGCAAAGTAAACAAATCGTCATTAAAAGGAAACAGTGCGTCATTAAGTAAAAAAAAGGTGTCAAATGATCAGCGTCGTTAAAACAAGTCGTTAAGCAAACACTTACTGTAACTCACAAATTACAGCTTCAAAAATCATGCAATTTAGAGGATATACACCTATAGTGGTGCAAACTTTGTTGACCTTCGATAAAAGGATCATGATCAGCAGACATTTTTCAGGTCTTAGCATAATAATGTAAAAATTACAGCAACCACGTACTCCTGTTACTGTTCTAGTTGCATTACATTGCAGGTTAAGTCATATTTTAGAATCTTCAGTTATCTTTCTGCTTACCAGGACAAAACTCAGAGCTCTTTTGACATTTAGTGTGAGTGACAGTGTCGTGCATTTGGAATAAAGTGTGATGAATTAATGGTAAATAAATCTGGTGTTCCACTTACCAACCTCTTTGTAGATCAATCAATGGAACAACTGTGTATTGAATCAGTGTATTGTGACGGGAATCACACAAAATGAAAATGCACTTTATAGGTTTTTCTTGATTGCCCTTAATCTGATCAATCCAATACAAGATTTTTATGACAATTGTTTGCCTGCAAAACAAACTTGTCAACCAAAGAGCACTATCAGTTAAGTCATTCCACAGCAATATGCAGATTCCACAATTCAGATGGAATTAAAGACAGCATCCTAAAACAATGCTGATAGTAACATTTTCTTCTGCAAAGCAACAAAGCTTGTGAATATAGTATCTAATATAGAAGTACAGGAAACTGTCAAGAAAGATATTCTTTTCAGAGATGACAAAGGTACAAATAAGTTTGAAGAAGTTTGTATCACAGCACCTGGTTTCATCGAATGCATCGTCACAAAACAATATGGGATCCCATGAAGAAAACAAGGTTGAAGACATTCAGCACATGTCACGAAAAATTAAGGTGCATGGTTGACAATGAAACTGATAAAATGGAGAGAAGATTGTTAATTATTTGCAAGACTGCTTGCCATTCAACAACCCCGTCGAACTATGAGCCACTCATTAAGTTTAAGCGAAACAACTGGAAAGGATGAATTTTCTACCATCCCAAGGTCAATATTTTCCATTGGTCTTCTTATGAGACTGATATTTCCCAACTGATAAGAAATGCATTTGCCCATACAGTATTATTGAAGAACACATAGTAGAGAACTTTAGAGAATCTGAAGGATGCACTGCAACAACTAATATCAGAGAACAGGAGAAGAGTCAGAAAAACTGACTGATACCCACTGCCCTTCCCCCCTTGACCAGTGGTCACTGATCCCACACTGTTGTATGTCCCCCACCCAGGGCTAACAACCCTGTGAGTTTGGTGACCCTAGCTTATAAGGCTTACGTGTTAAGGTGACGGAGTATAATTAAGTAATAACTCAATGACAAACAGTAAGATTTTGCCATAGCAAAATCTTAATAAACTATTTAGATATGTTAGAGCATAGGAATAATAAAACAAAGTTTATGTTGGCTTAAGTTATACACTTTTGTACAGAAAACAAAGTAGGGCAGTTGGCAATCATGACTAAACTAGACTAAAATAATATGAGACTGTTATAGTATCGAACATAATTAGTAACGCTGAAACATGGACTAATATGGCAAAGATAGAAATACAACAATTGGAGACAATACAAGCATAATCACTAAAGAAAATATTAGGTCAAAGCCGAAGTACACCCTACTAGGGTTTATTAATAGAAACACGAAATGGCCAATCGAGAAACAAATACAGAGCAAAAAATTAATGTGGTACTTTAATTTGCAGCACTCCGATGATAACTGTCTAGCAAAATGAATACTGAAGGAGCAAATTATAAGAGAATATCCAAAATGTTGGTATGAATATTTAATGAAAATAGAGGATGAAAATGAAGTTGATATAGATAAAACAAAGTAATAATGTTGAAACAGTCAACATGGAAAAAACAGGTAAAGAAAGCTATACAAATAAAGATAAAGGAGCAATACCAGCAAGCAGTAACAAATAAAACAAAATTAAGGTTCTTATCATTAATTAGCCCTGAAAGAGGAAACTACATATCCAACTGCAACTTACGGGATTTTAGTGCTATAATGAAAGTGCAATTAAATGTGGTAGAAGTAAAAGCAAATTATAAGAATAAGTATATTAATAACTTAGAATTCCCATTATGTACTGTAGTGCACAAGATACAACAGAGCCTTTGTTTGAGTGTGTCAAATTAACTAAAATAAGAAAGTGGAATGTAACAAGCAGGAATGTATCCAGCTTGAATAGTGAAGTACTAAAAAAAGTAAGCCAGTACATCAAGGCAGCAATGGAATACTGAAATGATATGAGAGTATAATGTTTGGATGTATAAGAATAGCAGCGAATCTGAAGTGCAAACCGAAATAGGAAAAAATCTGTGAAGTGTGACTTCACAGGCACATTTGTGCAGGCCCGTTCAATAGCAAGGAATATATGGTCCTGAGTACCAGCAAGCACAACTTACTGGTACACACAGTCGCTGCATAATGCAAGGCCGTAGTCGGCGGTCCGGCCATGGCCGGACCACTTTTTCTGCCGTACGTGCCTAGACATCTCTCCTTCATTATTTATAATGACAACGATAAAGCACATAATCAGTCAGTCTCTCGGATATATTCGGCTATTTCCGTGAACTTAAACCTGCGATGCGATCAATCTATTCCAAAATTGTGATTCTTGTCAGGATACTACTAGTGATTCTGGCTACAAATTCTACAAGTGAAAGGACATTCTCAGCCCTGCGTAGAGTAAAAACTTATTTGCGGAGTACGATGACTCAAATTAGACTGAACAATCTCATGACTTTGCATGTACATATGGATAGAACAGACGCTCTCGACCTGAAGGTAATTGCGAACGAGTTTACTGCTAGAAATGAGCGGCGCACATGTTTGTTTGGGAAGTTTTAATCAATCATGTCATCATTGAGTATGTGTAGTGCTCTATTATATTATAACTCTGTATTATAAATTATAATATACTCTTCTATATGTTGCTGCTGTATTCTTTTTCTACCTGTTCCGTATCTGTGGCCGGACCACTTTTCAAAAGCCGACTACGGCCCTGTAATGACGCTCGCTGAGAAAATTTGCCCGAAGCTCTTTTTAACCTTTCAGTAAGTTCACACTTTGGTTCTTTTTTTGTGAAGCGTTGTGAAGAGATTTCCTAGAGGCTGTGGTGCACAGTAATAGATAAAAAATATCGCTCTCTGCTAACACCCAAATGAAAATGTTTTATAAAATCGCTCAATCTTAGTCTGTTCTCGCGACGCTAACAGTAAGTTTTTTAAAATTATTTTTTATAAAAAGAAGATATGTTTCAACTTTTCTTTACATTAGTGTACAGATAAAGAATGCATCTTTCGATTGTAGCCCTACCTTCAGCGACATTTCCGATTTAGGCGATGTGAGAGTGCCTAAAAAAAGAACCACTTAAACTGCAATCTACCCTAAAATAACCCAATTCCCAACTTTATGACAGCAATAAAAATTACATTTCAAAAACAAAGAATAAGAAAATTTAAGCAAAAATATAAAACCCACCTAAAACCACAGCTTCAACTGTGCAACGTCAAAGAGGGTATATCTTTTGCGTCATAAAACATTCGTCAACCTTGGTCGTGTTGCTACTCGAAGTTAGTGTCGTACACGCAGAAAAACGTTCATGACTTCTACAGTACCAATAGTAAAAAAATTATTTACTGTCGAAATTTTACAAAAAACAATATTAGCAGCTGTTTGCTTTCCGACAGTTTAAAGAGAATGAAACAAAATAAAAAATTCTCAAGCAATTCACACAATGTAAGTTGAAACACATTTTTACGGTTTATGCATCTAGGCTGACATCTGAAACACACACATTGTCAGAAATGCAAGCTGAATATTGTGTGGGCATGCACACACTACACAGCTGCATCTCAAACTGTTTTACTTGGCGTTTCAAGGACGTATACAAAGTATATTACGACACAAGGTTTTTCAAGCAATTTAGATTGTTGTTTACAGAATTTTTACAATGCTGAGAATTTCAAGAGTTAATGTCAATATAATTATGCTGAATTTGCTTAAATTGCTACACACTCTGCACATTCGTTATGTAACTTAATCCAAGTTTGACACAGAATAATAACCCAAATTTCGTTGATAAATCTCTAGGAATTTCTAGGATATGTACTCATCTCAGTTATATTACTGATTTTTATATTGAAACTGTTTTCCAGACTACAATGTCGATTTCATTTAAGTGTTTAAGTACTTCAGCTGCAAGCATTGTTCACTAATTATTAAGGTTTGTATGCAGACTGCCAGATCATTGAATAAGTTGCATGTGGAAGGACCACTGTTTCCTCTCCATTTTCTTAGTATTTGTAATACTACAACTATGAAAAATTAATGAGAAATAAATAAACTGGGATTTTATGAAAGCATTGAGGTTTTAAATTTACTTTTGTATCTAGCAGCTTTCCTAACCGAAATAGTATATTGTCCTGTTTGCAACTGCTTTACATATGAAGGAGACACGTTAAGAAAGTCCAATTTTACATCTATGTAGACTCCCAAGGAGTTTGATTGCACTATAGCTCGAACACTTTATTGTGGTATTATTTAGATGAAAAAATTTTCCGTCACTGGAAATGTACGTTTTGCTTAGGTAAAAACACTTTGAAATTTGTCAGGGTTTGCTGTCGCCAAAATTATTTTCGAACCAGGTTACGTTTTAAATGGTTTTGTTAGTGCTTTCTTAACTTTGCCAAGTGATGATTAAGTACTAAGCACTTCGTCCAGTACTAAGGCACTACGTATTATCATCAGCATAATTATAGAATCTAATTGGCTAATTTGGCTGAAAAGAGGTAGTTTCTGCAACATTAAAACACAAAAGGCCCGAGTATGTGCTCTTGCATAATACCTTTCATTACATATAACCAATACAAAGTTTTTTCTGAAAATTTGGCTGAAAAGAGGTCGTTTCTGCAACACTAAAACACAAAAGGCCGAGTATGTGCTCTTCCATAATACCTTTCATTACATATAATCAATACAAAGTTTTTTCGAACATCTAAAAATTTACCAAATGCTGATTGCTTTTCCTAACATGAGCAATACTGCTATGATCTGTGTATTGTGACAGCACGTCTGGCAAGTTATCACATCTACATAAGGGGATCTAATAATTCACTGTCTTGCCTGCTTTAATGAAGAAAAAACAAAGGAAAACGTTTACAATAACATCACCATCCCATTTTCATTTAGTGGGACTACTTTCTGGACCATTGGCACATTTGATGATAGGAAACGTAATTTTTAAACGTAAAATTTAATTACGATACAACAGGAGACGATGTTGTAATTTTACTAAGGCATAAAGTATTCACTTGAAATCAAAAGGTTTCTATTATATTTTTTGCAAAAGTCACAAGGTGACAGCGCTGGAAAATCACATATTTACGATTACAAGAAGCCTTTCCTTTTCAAAGGTTTCCTGCATAGTTTGTTACCTTTTTCCGGTGACGTCTTTTATCTCTCTTTTTTAACGTTAATGCATTAGTAAAATAAGACTTTATTATTACTTATGAAATTTTTTTAGTGTTATATAACTGAAAACCATATATTTACTGTTGTTACTATCCCAATTGAAACTAGTTGTTTCTCTGACCAGGAGTGCGAATCTTCCTGAACGATGAAAGTCAGTAGCTGACCTGTGGCCTTACGGCATCCGTAACTTTAACAAATACGCATCTGTATCGCAATATACAACACCTTATTGCTACCAGGGAGACGAATTCGTACTTACGGTAGCAGTAGTGCATAAGCGCTTAACCCACTAGTCACCAGTCATTGTTTAATCTAAGTAAAGCACCTCTAAATGCTTAATAGTTAATAGTATAATACTGAATTTTTTGCTCATAAAGTCATGTTCATCAGTGCTGCCATTTATAGATTATATCACTCACAAACCTTAATTCAATGAAGAAGTTACTCTAGTCAGAGATAATTTTAAGAGATATTAAGCAATAAAAATAATAATTGTTTTATCATAAAAAAAGGCAGTGACTAAAGGTACAGATCCATATCCGGATCTGCAGCAACTAAAAATACCGGTCCATGTCTCGAAAGCATTCACTAGAAAATACGGATCGTCATACCGTGAAAGATATTGACGAAAAACTATGGATAACGGGAGCTCTGAGTTTCTGTCATTTTAGGTTAGATTATTGGCGAGGAGTCAATAACATTTGATTTTATGAATGAATATAAAATAGGAAATTGACATTTAGTTAACATTCTCAATGTTATTTGTGAAAAAATTTGGAGCAAAAAATTTATGGTAACATCCAAAACATACATGAAAAGCATACTAACAGAATGCATTATCCACCTTTTTTACTTTCAGTAATAATTCAATAATATAGGATTACCGTTGCATAATAAAAAATTCTTCAATGCGATATTCATTCTCCGACAAGCCAGCTATAAAATCTTGCAAAAAATTGCTATGCGATATTCATTCTCTGACCAGCCAGCAATAAAATCTTGCAAATTGCTAACTAGACTATATAAAAGAGCTTCCACCAGCACACAAACAGCCTGGTAATGTGGCACTACAAATGCATTAATGGTACTATAATGATGACAGATATTTGCTATGTAATGATCCCCAATCAACAATTGGCAGCATTGAGTGTGTTTAGTGCATTACATGTGACATCTGCACTCTGAATTCAGAACTTTTATACTAAGCCAATGCAAACTCATGTTGAGTAACTGCAATCTGAGAAACATGCTTATATAACCAAAGAAAGATAATTAGTTACACAGCAGTGATGCTGGATTTTAGCTTTTGTCTTTAACTTCTAGCTTTTCCATACCAAACTGAATAAAAGTTTGATTTATTCTATTTGCTATGGAAAACAAGCTGAAAAATTGATTTGTCACTTTTGCTACACTAACTAAGATATTGCAAGACTCCTGAATGTTCACTATTGACTTTATAAACTTGTTCATTATCATCAGCAATAAATCGGACTACCGTTAAATACTAATACTTCAAAGCAAAACATCATATTTGTATTTTGCTGTAATAATCGATTCTTTAATTATAGGTATTGAAAACATTTGAGAATGTAACTACATTATGTACTGACCAGTGATGGTATTTGGAGTTGTGTTAAACTTGAGCAAAACACAGCGTTTGCTGCTTGGTGTCTTTGTGTTGCTTCTTGTTGTGTTAATATGGGTTGCTTCTTCAGAATTGACACGTGTAAGCATGAAACTTTGTTCTGAAAAACATTTGCTACTCAGTTAAGCTCACTAGTGGTGCACCAGACCCCAGGCAGGTCAGGATTTTTTTACTGGACCTGGTTTGATCGATAGAATGTATTCTTTTGTTTACAAGGCTGGATTAACAATCAACATGCTTATTAATAGTTAACAGAATACAGGATCTCCCAATAATGCTTGAGCTGACACTTTCAACATTACCAAAACAGTGAAGTTGTTGCATGGTATATAAATTATGATTATCATTGTTTATAGGTAATAAATTTTCCATGAAATGTTAACTCTCAAATGGCTGCAACTGCTTTCATGTAAGTTGGCTTTGATGCCAGTAATGTGAGCTTAAGAAAAGTGTTTGTATTACCAATGTAGAATAACAGACTATACACACGTTACTGGCTACATAATAATAACTTTTGCTATCCATTTTGTGTCCATTTTCAACATGTGTTTCATCAAAAATTCATTTTAAGTCCTTTTTGTAATTGTGAATCTGTCACTGAAGAATTTACTGAGTTTCATAGACAGCAAGTGTAATAATTTTCAGTTATTCCTGCAGTAATGAAAATAGATTAATACGCTACAATATTATGGTTATAGCTGTTGCCAGAAATGCAAGGCTTACTTTACTTTAACTGTATGTGTGCATTATACAAAGCTAAGAAGTTTTTTACACGTTTAGTACGGTATTTGTTTTGATCAGTCTTATGTACCAGCATTTGGCATTGTTATATTATTATACATGTATAGTAAGAAGTTAATGAAATCTTAAAGAAAAGGAATTTCTTTTTTAAGTGATTATTTCTATGCATCACTTTGCTAGACTAGATCAGACACTAATTCAATTTTTCGCCAATTTACTGAATTAGATCCAGGCCAGGAAAATCTTACCGGACTGAAGAATGTAGTTCGTGGGACACTTCTTCTGGCAGAGGGACACAAATTTTTTCTTAAATTTTTTTCTTACAATTTTAATAGAAAAAAGTTTCGATGTTTTCCTGTTTTCCACTCGTTATTAGTAGAAACAACTAAACTGTTCCACATTCTAATAATTACCAAAATTACAACGTAATTATTACTTGGGGTAATATTTTTTCTGTGCATCTGCATACGCTGCAATTTGTCCTTGCGTACTGCATGATTTATATCACACTCCTCAAAAGCTTGACAATTACAAAATGTGCAAGCATAATGTATGTGCATAGTAATTATGCATTAACTCTAACTGAACTATTATAATAGTGATCTCGTTTTATAAATAGGCTTGCTGCTATAAAGATCAGATTTATTGATTTTTGCAGCAACCCAATTAAACTTCCAAGCCTCACGAGTCAGCTGTATTAAAATTCACTTCATAATAAGCGTTGTCTCACTGACTCACTGAATTGTAATTAGCTTCAAATTATACTATTATAGTCACCATACCAACTCATTTTGCCACCTAGTCATGTTATGTGCTAATATCTTAAAAACCTCACGGTTAGTTACTTTTTCACAGTCAAAAAACTTCCTTCAGTAATTAAGCAACATCTGACATAACAAGTGCGTGATTGGTGAGATATTTTTCAAAATTATTGTTTGAAGTTGAGTCCTAGCGAAGTGATAAAAATTGTGAGCCAAACAAAATAAAGGTCTTCTTTCTTAGTATACAGTTCTATGAAACTCTATGCAACAGTATTTAAGATAAGGCAAAATTATCTTGCTAAGCATCGGAGTTTTAAATCATTTAACTGCACGTGGTCTGGTCTGTATATAAACTACTAATTAATACTATAAGTCAGTGTGTGACAATAACTGAAATAATGTTTGAAGATGGCAACTGTATTATCAATGAGGATACATGTAAGTGGTGCAAATTCTAATAAAATTGGCTTTTTGTAAGTCCAGCTTTTCAAATCTTCATGGAGGCCTTTGCTGTAACCCCCTCCCCCTCCACACAAAACTAAGTTGATCCTAGATACTTTATAAAAGTCTCTGGGCTTGGACTGTCACCAGGACACCAGCTTTCAGTCCCAAGAACATTTTTAAGATTTTCTGCCTCTGGTTAAACCTAGCTGGGTGTGCACTTAAGAGTAACACTTTGAGTCAAGCCAATTGTTCAGCCTGCATCTGGCTCTTGTAATGTGAAATTCGAATACCTGGTGCATCACTGGAACTAGCTTGTATTGTTTTGTTAAATCTGTTAATTGCAATTCTGTATCGTGCATTGTATTATATGCATTGAAATCTACCTCCAGCTAAATGCTTCCAGCTTGAATTGTTTTCTTACAAATTAGTTAATTGATATTTTGTATGCATTTAATATATATATGTTGCAGTACATCTTCAGTGAGGATGCTGGCTTGAATTTCAACAAACCATTTTTTACGACTTACTTTAAAACATCATTGTTTATGCTGTATTTGACTGGCTTCATATTCTGGAAACCATGGCGACAGCAGTGTGGATACTCTTCACAGACGATTACTGAGAGTGAACGAACTACTGCTGATACTGAACAGCTTATAGTACATAATTTACTTATTTTATTATTGGATTTAGCATATTAACTGAATGCATCTGTATGCAACCGAGAGCTTGAGAGTTTAAGGCCTAAAGTGCTTAAAGTGCAATTAATTGAGTAAGGGGTCTCATGACAAACAGAGCAAAAAACAAACTAGAACGTCTGGTGGAGTTTACAGCGCTCCCTCAGTAGAGCTCATGGCTTATATTGGACAAAAACCAATGCATTTTCCTTGATTTTAGGTGTTTTTTGTCTATAATGGTCGAAAAAATCTATTCAGTAAACAGTTTTTCAGCTGTTTTTTTGCGATCAAGGATACAAATTTAGGTTTTAATTCAAGAACAGCAATTGCTTTTTAATCAGTGGATTAACTAGTTTTCATGAGCTAGCTTTTATACATTACCCAATATAAGTCTTGGCCTATTAAAATTGTTCAGCCATGAGGAATCACTGTGCAAACGAAGTACAGCAAGGTGCACTAGCTTCAGTTTATATATTGACATACTTCTGCCAAAGACATCCACGTCAACTGATTACAGCTAAATTTTGTTGCATCATAGTGCACATTTCTTGCACCTAATTTTTCAAGTCTAAAGCAAAATAAGTTAATACGCGATAAAATGAGCTAACTCATTATCCCTGTACAAAACTTCTCAAAGAACATTTTTCTTTTTTCCTGAAATGTTGCAATAAAAATCTGTTGCAGCATTATTATCACGAAGGGGTAGCAGCAACTCGTGTACTGTTCAATTTTGCTAACTGAAAGACAGAAATTGTGTTACTAACATGTATAATGGAAGCCTTATAGCTAACTAAATGATGAGAAAACTAAAAGTGCAATACAGCGAGACACTGTTTTTCTTTAGGTGCGAGGGGTCTGTAATTTCGGGTTCCGGGTTTGTGACCCTAACAGACCCGATGCGCTGCCTAGGCCTGAGCTCAGCCAGCTAGTTTCTTCAATCATAATCCTGGGTTTATTTGTTTAAGTCTTATAGCTAAGGCTGTCGTTAATGTTTTTGGCATCTTAGAATGCAATGCTGCTTTAAAATTGACATCATTTTATGCAAGCTTAAAAATTGATTTAGATTTTTTTCAACACAAACATTTGGTTTTGTTTTTAACGATATTTGTATTGAAGCCAGCAAAACTCATTTAAAGGAAAAGCCACCTCTCTCGGGAGCTTATTTTAATATTTGAGAAAAATGTTTCTCAAATATAATATTTGAGAAGAAAGTTTCAACAATAAAGTTGTGATATGCACCTTGCGTAATTAGTAAAATCAATTTAAATTTGCGATCATTTCACACGGGGTCAAATGGCGTCATCCAGTTACCGTGCAGTATAAACACTTATCCCGCCAGTTGTTTGAGCAATCGTTTTTTTCAGGTGCAGTTACAATTATCAGCTATAAGCAATCCAAAACGTTAAACTAGAGATTATTAATACTATTTTTTGCTTTTGTTGAATCTTGCTGCAGACCATTCAATCAAAAACAGTTACTGATGGTAGCATAGTAATGTGGAATCAACCCCACTGTAAGAGAGTAATTATTTTAACATGCTAAGACTGAACTCTGTAAACTGCCTGCATATGCTTGAGGAATTACATGTTCATGCGACTGCAAATAGGACAATTGCTGTACCTGATCAACTTGTTGGTCTTTAAGAAATTTCACTTTTTACCCAATATTCGTTAATTTTGTTACAATGAGCATTTGCAGGCAAAAACAGCCAATGGGTCTATTAGGAAGAGTTCTTAAACTTTAAAATGCTCACATTTTTGTGTCAAGATCATTTTTGGGTTGTGTGCACTTTTAGTAAAATTATTAAGTGTTTTAGCTGTTTTGTTCAGTAAATGAAGTGTTTTTCATGGGTTACCAGCCGATTTTTCTCAAGTAAAATTATTTGCCTACTTAAAACAAAAACAGCCAGCTTCTTCAAATAGCTAATGAAATATTCAACTGGAATATGTTATTTATGCAAATGCTGGACATAAACTTTTTGTGCCTTAATGATATTTGTAAAAAAAAAATGTGCAAAATTTCATGCAGCAGCAAGCCACAGCTTAGCTGGAACAATAGGTTGCCATTGTGTTTGTGATATGCAGCGGCTATGTTCATTATCCTGCTGTAGCTTATAACAACACTGCCAGAATGGGCATTGCCAAAGTTGGCATTGCTATGGTTACTGAGCAATTTTTTGTTTGCCATGTAGGGGCTAGTTAAAGAAACAATGCAAGTTTGTAATTGCACTACTTGCAGTCGTATGTTATCCGAAAGTTGACAAAAATTTGATAATAATATAAAAGTAAACATATTTTAAGGATTAATCCTGTGGATTAAAGTTATCTAAGCACTTTAAAGTTGTTGCTAATTCATCCGATGACTAATTTTTACATAAACGTAGTTAAATACATTGCTAGAATACTGGAACTTCTGAGTAAACTGTAGTAGTTTCGCTACTTGTACCTTCATAGGTTTGGTTTCACACTGTCCTCCAGCTCTCATCATTTTTTTTCCAATCCACCCGCAGCGAGGTTCTCCGGTGATGGGAAATAAGAAATATTTAAATTTCTTTTGCATTTTTAAGCAAGGCGTTTTATACATGTATTATGTACAATAATTTCAACATTTTTAGATGTGTATTGAAATAGAAAGAATTTTGTTCGAGGGTTAATTCCTTCTTTTCACCTCATAGGTAATATTTGCAGCCGTAACTAGAGCACCAAGTGGTGTACACAATTTGAAATATTGAAAATTACACAGTTTTCACACTTTTTATCATTGCAAACGGGAAGTGCAAAATCTACAAAAAACATTCACTTCTAACTATTCTGTGGCAGCAAAGTAGAAAAATTTGTTGTTATAAATATTGTTGTTTACTGCACACAAACCCAATTTTCATTTAGTAACTCAGTGAGTTTTTTGTTTTCTCCTTTATTGACAACAAATGCTGAAAACACACTGAAAAACAGTAATAAATGAGACGAATAGTTGTTGCGTTGAAACTTTAAGTAAAAATTTGAGTGCAGTGTTCAATGGAACATAATTTGATGTATTTTCCTGATGCATAAAGCTAGAATATTGGTACCATCATGATGCAACCGAATTTATTTTTGTCTTTTGAAGTTTACAGTTTTATACCCAAATTATATGTTTTAATTTGGCATTGGACCACAAAATTTAGCATGAAAATGCCAAATTTTGGAATTAATGACAGCCTTAATCATACTGTTGTTCTGCTTTGGAGTCCTTGCCCTCGAGCAAGTGACTTTTTCATTTTCATTGTTTTGGTGGAGAAAAAGGCACCTGGGATGAGCAATGCCAGACCTCATAAATGTGTTTAGTCATGAGCAGTGCACCTTAGTGTGGTAGCCAGCATAATTTTAGGCACTCTTTCGGGGTAGAGAAAGTATTAAGATGAACAGACAAGGTTATTGAAAAAATAAATATTAAGGAAATTAATATTTTCTTGTTGAACGTTTTTTATTTCTGAGGCCAAAGAAATGTGAAAAAGTCGGGACTGAAGCTTGGATTACAGTGGAACTGAAATTTGTGAAACTACAGTAGGAAGGAAATGTGTGTCTTAGCTTTTTCACATTTTCTTCTTTTTTGTTGAATTAGATGCCAAAATTATGATAAATAATTTTTTTGATTCATTACAACTTTAGTAACAACTTTAACCTTGCAGTTAATATTATAGATAATTAGGCTTAATAATTTTCTTGCAGAGTGAACCTCGTTACATACCTGTTGAGTATAGCGATTCAGAAAGAAACAGTGGTACCGAATCAGATGATTCCCGTATGTTGATTTTGTATTGCTAATTGGATATCAAAAGTTCTGACATTTTGCTGAATTAAATGCTACATTCGTTGCGAAACGCTAAATGAAAATATGTTATAAAATCTTACATAACTGTAAAAAGTGTGCATCTAATAAACTGTTACCTTTTACCAGTTGGTGCAAATGCTCGATCAGTTCGATTCAGCAAGGTAATTGAAGTACGGCAGTTGTCAGAGTCCCAAGCAGAAGAAGCCAATTTAGCTCGTTTGTCTTATACAGCTTCCGTACGTGCTGAGGAAGTTATGAAACGCGTCAACGGAAAATTATCTATAACACAGGTGGCAAAGTTAGCCTTTTTCTTTTGCATCTTGGTAAGTCCAACATGCTGACCTGATCTAAGTCAACTGCAATAGTAACATTAGAAAGTCTTCAATAAAATTCGTGATTAAAGGATATGTAACAATATTCCCAGTGAATTAATAAAAGCCGTATCGTATCATATTGGTATTCAGATTTAAATATAAAAAATTGATATTCTGAATATATTAGGAAAAACGTCAATCTTTGCAACAATTAACAGCTAATTAATGAAGAAAAACATATGTATAGCACAGCTTTTTTGGCTGAGTAATTCATGGTTGGGTCACATTTCTTGTGTTAGCTACAAACATCTTTTCCATAACTTTAAGATACTGTTGACTATAATATATTAGTTATCTGTGTTACTGTTACTGTTACTGCTGCTATTTATGTTGATCACTGTTCATCACTGTTTTGCACAAAATGTGCTGTTTGTAAAATTTGTTTCTTTTTCATAGTTGCTTCTAAATTCTGATGTAATGTTTGCCAAACATCTTTACATAATTGACAATAGACAGTAGTATATGTTTACAGTTTACAAGGACATGAGTTGCTTTTTTATTTATTTTGTTCTTATTTGCCTTCTTTCAGTGGTTTCTAGCTAATATGTCATACCAGGAAGCAATAGCATATACTCAAGCAGGTGTTGTGAATTTGCTGTCAAGTCTATCTGCATTCTTTACTTTAGTACTTGCAGCAATGTTTCCAAGTACACCAGCAGACAGATTTTCTATATCCAAGCTCTTGGCTGTGCTTGTAAGGTAGAACATACACTAGTTAAATTGGTTTTTTGAAATAACAACAATCGTGAAAAAGTGTTTTCAGACTAAATTAATAATTGTTGGTGTAATATTGTCTTGACATAATTAATAGCATCATAATTTACTTTTTGGTACATTGTTAAGCAAAGAATATTCTGGTGAGCTTGAGCGATGGGTTGTATTTAAGTTTCAGTTTGAAACAGAATTCTTACATTTTGCCTGCAGAAAGCTTATGGGATTATTAATTTTTCTTAACATCATGTTAAGTTTTTTGTGATTGTTTGGATTAAGTTTGGTAATAATTTAAACCTTTTTCTCTGTAAAAATTTGTCCCAGATTATGCATTGTGCTGCCTTTAAAGCTAGCGTAAAGTAAACTAACACCGATGTTACTAGAATTTGGTTTTGGATGTGAAAACAAATCTCTCACAAAACCTTTGGCAAATAAAAGAAAGACCATTTTTTCACATACCTTAAGTTTGGAAATTGTTTCTGTTGGTTCACAATGTTGCATTTCCATCACCACTTTGCAATCTGACTATACAGCAAGCTAAATCTTTGTTTTGCAGTATCAGTGGTGTTATCCTGGTTTGCTTTGCTGACATCCATGTTGAAGGAGCTGTCCCTAGTGGTGCCATTTGGGCATTGTGCAGTGCCATCTTCTACGCAATTTATCTCGTGTTACTGAAAAAGAAGGCTGAAAATGAAGATCGACTTGATATTGCAATGTTCTTTGGTCAGTTTCTTATATTGTCACGTACGATTGTGCTCTTGTTGTCTGCCAAAAGTATCCCATTTATAGATGTCATTGAGCTGCTCTGACCTTTAAAAAAATTCACATTTACTCAGTTGTAAGTTGAGTTGCGTGTGATTTCAATTTTGCTAAATTACAAATTTTGTGAAAAATTGTCCCCAAAAACATTTTTGATGTGTTTAGGCAGACACCAAAGAGTATAGCTTTTCCTGCCTTTAATAGCTAGTTCTTAAAACTGTTAATGAAATTATATGTCGTGTCATATGTAGTATTTGATGGCTTTGTATTTAGGATTTGTTGGGCTGTTCAACTTTCTGTTATTGTGGCCAGGATTTCTCATTCTGCATTATACAGGAAAAGAACCATTTGAATGGCCTAATCGAGAACAGTGGGTGTTTCTATGTGTAAATGGAATTATTGGGACAGTATTATCGGAATTCTTGTGGCTTTGGTATGTATAATGCTTAAAATTAAATTTTATCTGTATGTTTTAAACTTCTTTGTATTTAACATTTTCTGTGAAACTTTTATATTCAATATTTTTTCAAACTCCTAACAAAGTTTTAGTGTTATAGATTAATATACATCTTTTGGATTATTCGGTATTACCCCCTGAAATAGTGTTTTTGGGAGCCATGTTTCAGCACATGTTCACAGGATAAGCAAATTAGGTTGTTCTGTGTTTGATTTATCAGATTTAATGTTATCAAGTGTTAGACATCAGCATATAGAACTGAAATGAATTATTGAATGGAATTAAAATTTACTTTCTCCATCAGATTACAAAATATACATTAACTACATCCAGTCTATCATAAGAGTACAATGGTATATACAGATAAATGAGGCTACTATACTACTAATACTATATACTACTAATGTAAGTGAAGTGGATAGAGGATAGCTAGCTGACCTACTTTATCTTGCAGTACATGGAATTACACCTGGAACGCTCACCGCTAGCAATTGAACTATGGACAAAGTTATTGCTTTATGATGAGCATACATCATGTAAACCTAGCAGTAAAATTATTTACCTTTAACTACTTGCATTGATGCCAGTATTATAAACTGACGTATTTTTCTAGGGGTTGTTTTCTGACTACTTCTCTGCTTGCTACATTGGCATTGAGCCTGACAATTCCTGCTACAATTCTGGCTGACGTGTTGATGAAACACGTAAGAAACTGTTTTTGAATTTTATATATTATTGCATAACTTCAACAAATATTATTTTACAATTTGAAAGCTAATTAATGTGATAATAGTGTATCTACAATCAGGTTGACTACCTCTATTAAAGCACACAATGGCTAACAATTCTAACACCCTGATTTGGTTTCAACTTTTAGAAAAAAAATTCTCGACTTTACTCCCACAAATCAGGAAAGCAGTCATATGTGCTGAAAATATACCAGATGTGACCACAAATTGTATAATGTCTGTAGAAAAGTAGAGCCAGTTTTTGAATAGGTTTTCTCTTTGTAGATTTAAAGATACTTTTCTTCCAATCATTAAGCTGTAAAGCAGCAATAAAAATTTAATGTTTTTGACGTTTAATGTGTTTTGTTTAATTATCTTCAGAACGAAGAATAATGCAAAAAAGCCACTAAAATCACAAAGTATATAAAGTGACATTAGCTTAAATTTAATTTTAGTCTCAAATTTTGTCCTTCAGATGATTGAATGATTTAGTTGCAGTGCTGGTTCATTATGTCATTGTTGAATGGCGTATAGTAAAATTTATTGAAGAGAAGCAGCTTCCACTTGGTGTTTACCTTACTTTTTCTATATATTAACTACTCCCTGTATTGTTTGGATTCTCCATACATGAAATGTAGCAGCCAGAATCGCTTAAGATGGGAAATTTTTGTGTGATTTTGATTGTTTTGCACTGCATTAATGGAGAAGCTCTATTGATCAATGTACAGTGAGAAACAATATTTTGCTTGTCTGCTAACAATGGTTGTGACCAAAATAAAAATTGAAAATGAATGCAAGGCTGCTGAACTAAAACATAAACTTATGACTTTATTTAAGTACAGCATAAAAAATTTTAGCACATAGTGCATCAAGGTATGTTGTGCATTAACTTGTCAACAAGGATTAGAGAAGTTCATTAATTTTTCTCAGAAAAAAATGTTAAATACAAACCTAATAGTGTAAGTCAAAGTAGTTACTATTGTAGGATTTGGAAGTTTTAATTGAATTAGCTCTACTGTTCCCTGATTTACTTTTGAGAATAGCAGCTGTATTTTCAAATCTTAGTTACATAACTCCAGATGAGAACAATTGGAGTCTTTCTGTTGCAGGTGATCTATCAATGGGAATTTTTTGTCGGAGCCATTCCAGTGTTTTTGTCATTTGTAGCTGTAGGGATTTTAGCTAGCTATGAAACATGGGATCCTGTATTAATTTACTTGAAGAAATTTGTGCACTGCATTTGCAAGCGCCATGTCCACATTCCTACAAGGTAAATCATTGTTCTTGTTACCTGTTAATTTGATGACCATTGCAGCACTTCTTAGATTTTCTAATTCAAATTAAACAGATGTAAGAACCAAGTTTAGCCACATTTTATAAAAGAAAGGTAAATTATTAGGTCGGTGCATTTTGGTAAATTAAACAGCAGTTCATCCTAAGCACATTGATAGTTATTAATTGGATGAAAAGTACAAGATTTCCTAAAAAATTTTAATGCAAATTAAACAGCTTTGAAAAATAAAAGTAATAAATTTATTCAAAAAAAGTTAGATGTCCAAGTGAATTTGATATATTAAATTAAAGTAAAGGAGATAAAGATAATGAATTGTAAGGTAACTGGTATATACTCGTATTCTATATAAAATAAACAAAAGCTTAATACTCATGAAAACAAAATGATCAGAACATTATTTCATGGTTTTGTAAGAATTTTGTTCTTTGACACTATGAATATTTAGTCATTTTTAATAGTCCCAGTTTTCCATACAGTCTGTCACTCTGCAAACTGGGATCCAGCACAACTGCAGGACACTTTTAATGTGGTGAAACCTGAACCGACTGAAGTTTACTGGCATTTGAAAGATAAAGCATTAAAGCTTCAGTGTTTATGCTTGAAAAGGGCAGGTGAATGTACAATAGCTATCAAGAAAAATTGAAGCATGCACTTTTGTGGGTTAATTGGAAATTTACTACACTTTTCTTTAAAAAGAACTTCTAAATTAGGTTATTCTAAGCTAAAACTTTTGCATCTATCATAAAAGTTGAAAATCATCTGAGCAGTTATTGGTAGTCACATATTTTTATATGCAAAAGGATAATGGCATTTTAGTATTATTATTTCATATTTACGGTGTAAATTATCTTGTAAAGCAATCTTTTTTTTATTTTGTCATTCGTATAGATTGAGAGACATTGATCATGAACAGAAAGAAAGTCTCATCAACTCCAACATTCATGAATCTTGACATTAGTAGCAGCTAACCAGACTTTTCTAGCTTCTAGTTACCACACTTCCTCTTGAAGACTTGAGGCAAAATTTTATGCTAGTATTCATTTACTGCATTTTTATACTCTTAATTAGCTGTGTGTGATGGAAGTTTGACAAGTGATTCATTCAGCTGGTGTTTCTTATGTTGATTTTGAGATTTTTTTATTGTAAAACAAAACAGTTGGTGATCAGCATTTTTTTATTTTTGCCACATTTTCATTTCAAGTTATGAAAATCCTGTTTAAAGATTACACACAGAAAATGATGTGCAATATATATTTTTGTGTCAGAAGTGATCTTACAGCTAAACAACTGAAGCGATAAGTGGGGGCCTATTAACCAATAGGCTAACTAGGCTATAGCCTAAGACACTGAAGTTTGAGTCACACTTTAGAAAAAATTCTTATTCTCCTTGGAAAATGTGTGTACTTTCATATTCATGTAAAGGGCACATTTTATAACACACCACAGGCAGTTACTGAGCTCAGCTTTTACATAAGTGCCACACAACGAACAGGTGCAAGGTATTACACAACAAGCAGTTGCGCGGCCTGCTGGAATATAAGCGCTATGCAATTACGTGTAATTAATAATGACTACGTAGTAGAAACTAGGTTAATAGTGTTTCTTATACTCTCAAGTAAGTGTTTAATCTGCTTATTACATAAGCAACCATAAATTCATAATAGAGATGGGCATGACAGAGAACTGCCAGCTTAGAGCATCCTAAAGTGTTGATATGCCCCTGGCGATAAGATCGCAACTGGTCAACTTTTGCTGCTGTACTTATAAACAAAGTCTGATTGTTTGTACAGTAGGCGCCGCTTAATAGACTCACTTTGGGATCGACGTGTTTTAACCCAATTAATCGACTGAACCTATTAAACGATGGGTGTAGTATTACAGGTATAGAAGTATGAGTCATCAGCTTACTATGCACTGCAAAGGTTTTTAATGAACTTTAGAAATGAACTAATGCCTTAATTCCTTTGTGCAGTTAAAAATTAGAAAAAATATTTTAAAATATTAATTTATATTAGTGAATTAGCAATAAGTTAAAAAGTATACTCTTCTAAATCACAGACTTTTCTAAGTCTATTCATTTGCAAAAATTACAAAAATTGCTTCAAGGTCGGCGGCTTCATTTTCTTGCGAAGAACTTTGCCCACAAATTCTCTTAATTACTCACTTACTTTGCTCTTATTTGCAGTACAATGTTTAGTCTTGTAAGTCACAATGAATACCAGCTGGTTACTGTACCTGCATCTTTGACTGTTAACTGATTAAGCCTCAAAGCATGATTTGCAACGAGAGCATCAAAAGGAAACTGCTTGACAAGTGATTAAATGGTTAGCTTCCAGAAATTCTTTGGGCAACAGTGGGCGAGCGGATAACAGATTCAAAGCAAAACCGCCAAGCTAGTGTATTAGCATATGATAAACGTACCTGCTTACAAACAAAACGGTACTTAACATGATTGTTTCTGCATGCATGGTGCACAAAAGGGAAGCAAAGATGAAATAAAAGTAGGAAAGATTCTTTGAGCACATACAAATATCTTATTTTAAGTAGGTGAAGGAAAAATATTGAGTCAATTAAGCGGAGTTATTTGAGCCAATTACCGATAGTTTTTATGTATATTTCAATTGAAGCAGCCCGTTCCAGGCATTTTTGAGTCAATTGAGCGATTGAGTCTATTAACCGTGAGTCTATTAAGCGGCACCTACTGTATTTAAAAACATAACCTCTGCATACATCTTAAATTTATTAGTCAGAAATTATTGTTGTACTCATTGTTCTTCCATGATTATATGGAAAATTTTGCTTATAACAAATTTGTGTGATCCACAAATTTGTGTAAAAATAATAGTTATTTGCTTAAACTGACATTTTTGAAATTCTGCTTGCAGCACAATATAATTAGTAATAAGTTATTGTATTTGTTAATGTTCCTGACTTATGGCTTTAACTCATTCAAATTTTAAGTGACTAACTTGTAATTCCATGTAGAAACAAACTGTAGAGAAAATTTAAGAAAATAAATTTATTTCAGTTTTCTTAGCTTCACCTGAATTGCTGTAATTGATCATCACATAGGGCAAACTATAAGTTGATTAGTTTTAACATGTACTTACCTTTTACTAATACTTCGCTTTTACTGCAACAACATTCATTTGTTTTTGTATTTGACTTTGAGAGAAGTTCGTGATTGTGATTGTTTATCCACGATATACTGTTTTTTCTAACTTTGGATCCTGTAGAATTAGAATTATGATAATTATATTTTTGTTACAGGTTTTGTCAGCATTATGACTTGTAAACAAATGAAAAAAATCATTAATTGAGATGCAACTTCATAAAGTGTCGTCTTCTAATTATAATTTAAATTGGGAACTACTAGTATGTGTCATAATCAGTAAATTACAGTTCTGTGGATTAATTTATGTGAATTAAGAAATATGCTAATTGGTGATTATTTATATAATCTGTAAATAACAGGAAATAGGTTTGTTGCTGTACATATTTAGTTTATGTATATTTATTATTACTGTGCGTAGGATAGCTATTGTACGGTCATTGCAGAACACATTCTGTTGAGTTTCATAGTGATTTACTCCAATCGGCAGTTTTACTAGTAGTTTACCAAAACACGAGTTGTTACTATTGTCACTGGCCTATTGTTAATAATTGTACAGTTAAAAATTAGTTATTGTAATTAAATCAAAATTTGTTTATTATGTTGACTACTAATACCTTGACAAAATAACACTCAACAGTTTTTGAAATGCGTGCATTTATCTTGCTTCTACTTTTTACTGTTTGGTTAAATGTTATAATAAAATAACATCTTAACATCTTCATAGCCAGTAAAATTTGCAGTAGTCATGATATACAGGGTAAATGAATGTCCTAATGGGCGTAAATGGGTTTCTGATTTAAAAAATGTGCTTTATAAATGTACATTTTTCATATACAACACATCACTTTCAGTCAATGCTTATAATAATCATACCAATAAAATATTCTGTGTTTAATATTTTTTTATTGGTTAAACTTTTAAGCTAGATTACAAGTACTGTACAGTAACATTTGGCAATATTAGAAAAATATGTAATATTTATATTCCAGTGATATGCGTTATGAATATTATATACATGTAAGTCTGCAATAGCAAAAATTAGTATCAGAAATTAAAAACTTAGGTAACTGACCCTGAAACACAGAGACATTTTAATCTATTAAGTATTATTTTTATGTCTGTATAATTAACATCATTGTAGTGACATGCCTATTGTATTTTTTGAGTGCGCTTTTTATTATTGTCACTTTACATTTCTGTTCACACAATAAAATGGATTATGGTATTAAATTTAGGCTTTCGCCACACTAGCCTTACATTTGTGCTAAAGCACGTGCTAATTTGCTTAGAACCATTACCGGGGTTTATGGCCAGCCAAAGTACCGCACTCATTTGCTCACTCTTAATTTTACACTTTTTTTCACACTTCCTGTAGCCCCTTCGACATCAGTTTGATATCAAATTTCAATTGGTTTTGCCTAACAATAGAATTGTAATAATTTGGTTATGCATTATGTAAGTTAACTGTAGACTAAAATGACTAAATTTGGTGAGGCACATAATTTTATTTTAAAAAGTGTCAAGTGAGAAAGTCCCAGTGTTTCAGAACTTTTGTCTAGTTTTGCTTTGCACCAAGTTCAGCCCATTTACATTCTCTTTGGTTTATTGTGTTACTAGTACTTAGTAATAAGAGTTTTCAGAGCAATGTTTACCATAAAGGCATATGTGCATGCATGATGTGATATGACAAAAATTTGATATCGTATATTTTTCAGTTGTCTAATATTACTGTAGTTTAGTGCTTTATTTACTTTTTTGTTGTTATTGATTTTTATTTTGTCATAATGTACGTGAAAGTGCATTGCTAATTGAACCAACTATTTTGCACTAGAGTTGGCTCAGAATTATTTGATATTTTATTTTATAAAATGTTTAATTTGTATTTAATTAATTATTTAATTTATATTGATATTTTAAATTATTATTATTATTATTAAATACATAAGGAGAACGGGCATTGCCACTAAGTACACTTGGTCAATTTCTGCTGTTGGGAAACCCGAATATCGTGTGCGCTATTTGATCCATCCGAGGGGCTAGTGCGGTAAACAGCACCCAACAGCTTTATAGCTATATGGATATGAATCAAAATAAATATGATATACGTATAAAGGAAAGCCAGAGTCCATCTTAAACTATAGCTCAGAACAACGTGCCTTGTAAGATATTGAAAGGGGACATATATATATATATATGTACTGTTTTTTCAAGAATCATTACAACAAGTCAAAGAATCTATTCAACAGAAACGATTGACGTCAAACATATTGGTCTATCGCTCCGTTCCTTCTGCACGTAAGCACGCTCAGCAGCATTCGGGACAACAGCTCACGCAGGACAACAACTGT
Source organism: Tubiluchus corallicola (assembly GCA_030141605.1). Taxonomy (NCBI): domain Eukaryota; kingdom Metazoa; phylum Priapulida; class Priapulimorpha; order Priapulimorphida; family Tubiluchidae; genus Tubiluchus; species Tubiluchus corallicola. The sequence goes on along the minus strand of JAQGDQ010000239.1, from coordinate 280,168 downwards.
CTACGCTAAACTAAACAACATGACAGTCACAACTAATGTCTAATCAGCAGATAAACTGGTTGCTGTTTTTCATAAACACAAATTTGCGAAGCAGCAGCTATTTTAACATGAAATTAACACTTCAAGTAGCCAAAAAATGACTTTTCAGTTTAAACAGAATGTAGAGATGAAATTTCAAAGCAGTACAAAATACAGCGACATAAACATAATAAAGAAACTAAGCCAGTAAATAAACGAGCAACAAAAATATTTAGTCTTTCTTGAATTTAAACATACGAACATCAAGCCTGCCATTTTTCTATATTAATTGACCATGTGCTAGTCTGCAAGTTTTATTAAGTTTTTGTGTTTTTCCGTTTGTCTGGCTACGAAAATGGAATAAATTTGACTGTTCCATTCCATAGACGACCCTTATATTGAATGCCCGAGTCACATAAATCCCAATGGTATCTTTTAATCTTGATTATAACTGGAAAAAAGCGTACAATTAGCTAATATTACATTGATGTATAATATAAGTTTTGACCACATTTGAATTAAGTTTGAATGTGAAGATCTCATTGGGGTTTATAAAAACTGGCCAGAAAAAGAAACATTTTGTTTTGTCCTTATTTAAAGTTAATCACGCGGCTAGTTCACTGTTCCATGCCGCCATTACATATCCACCATTTGCTAGTTAGATGGGCTCTATCGCCGGCATCCGGGAAATGCGTTGCACAAAAACAAGTACTGTCCCTCTCAGTTCAGATATTGTTCAGTTATGATTGATGCCCACGTTCGACAGGTCATGCGCGGCATGGTGGTAAAATTGAAATTATAATTTTAAACTGAAAATTTGCCGGTTTTTGTATACCACAATGAATGCTGTACAGTGACATTGTACTTCCAATTTCGCCTTTAATTTTCAAATTTGAGAAGTAAATGGACCTAAATTTAACATAATTTAAATGAGTATCACATAGACCCTTGTGTGGAATTTAACCTAACCTGTACTTGCCTAACTAGTAACATTTTTCACAAATTTGATGAAAATTAAACTTGTAATTATTTTTGTAAACTAAAGTGAGTAGTGTTTCACAACTGTCATTTGGGCATCATGTTCTTGTAGGCATTAGTATGACGTTTTTTGTATCGTGTACAGTCTAGAAGGCAAAGAATACAATCAAACCTCTTTATACTGCCCACTTTGGAACTGCGAAAAAGTTGGTGTTAAGCAAGCATGGTATTATAAGGAGGTACATACTATGCAAATATAGACATAGTATTGTGTCAAAAAATATGTGAGCTAAGCTAAGTTGACATTATAAAGGGGATAGATGCGTTATAAGTAGGTTTGACTGTAAAAATATTATTGGCTGCAGTACTAGGCTTCTCTCAAGACCTATGCTCCAGTGGCTTTGATATATGTGTGAGCATTCTCTGCCAGAAAGTGAATTCGATTCGAACAGAAATTGTGGTCTTTGAACTCGAACCACACCGAACTTCAACAATTGGTATTTCAACAATTTTAGAAAAAAATTAAGGTTTCTAAAAAACAACAGTTTTCAAAGACAGGACTATGTGTTAAAACGTTGTTCAGACGAGACGAAAGTAATTATGGCTATAAGGTTGAATATGATTGATCTAAAGGCAAATTTTAAAAACTCGTATAAAGAAGACTTGAAATGTTCATTCTGTCATGTTGCAAATGATACGACAGAATATATGTTTGAAATATACATTAACAAATGGGGATTATCTGTGCAAGATATTAGTGATACCCACGTAGATAAATTAAGAAAAGTTCGACTGTATGTCACAGAGCTGTTGCAGCTATAAGTGTAATGAATGCAGTAAACAGTAACAGTAGTCGTTGATTGGTGGAAAAGAAGAAATTTATGCGTGCAAAGTGAACAAAATACGAGTTTTTGATGTGCAAGCTGGCACTTTTATTGATGTAAATTTGCTTGCCGTTTTGACAAAGAGGAACCAGGGTAACAATAAATTTTCCAAATCGAATTTTAACTCACTTTTAAATGTTTTTAAATATGTTTTAGAATCACTAATAAAAAGTAGACTCATATACATATACATCATACGTGTTACTTGATTTTGTCCTACATTAAAAACACTAATAAATTTGTTTAAAAATTATGAACAGAAATCAAAGCTTAACTGCACTGATAGCGTAATGTTTCTGATAAGGAATGCATGTGTATGTAAATGAAGTGCTGAATTATTCGAATCCTTCATTTTATATTATAATTATAGGCTTATATTCCTCGCCACTTCTGGGCCATCTGGCAGGCTGGCAGCATTGCTTAGCGTGAGTGAGTGCATTCGTGTGTATATTACTGCAGTGAGGCCGTCACGTGCATATTACGGAAACAAATTACGACCGAAATAACTACATTTCCATTAATTGAAAGTCACTATATTGCGTCTCGACCCAAAGTGGTGAAAGTGTATGTGCCAGTTTTTGTACAGTAGTTATAGTTACTCCCTGTCTAATGAAATAAAATTAACAACGTTAAGCTAAATAGTTGTTGACCGTTGTGGCTGTTATTAAAAGATCGAAAATGGTTTGTCATTTGTTGTGATTAAATTTAAAGTAAAACATTGGGAACCTTAATTGTAAATTTGTAATCAATGCATGAGGAAGTCGCGCTGTGTGATCAGATTGCACTAAATTGACTTGGTGTACTGTATTAAGCATAGTAAAGTAAGTAATAATCTGACTACGTAGTTCGAGTACGTAAATTGCTTTAGTATAATCTTTTAATATTTATTGTTTGGGAAAGGAAATTGTTTGATGCGTGTGTTCGGCACTGTGGAGTGCTTCTATGTAGGTATCAGCTTGCTCTTTGAGGTTGTTACACAGGGGTCTTGGGTGTGAGTCATGAAAAGACTGTGTACTAGCAAATCACTGACCGACTGAAGGGAGACTTACGCATTTGGCTGCCGTTTCTTAAGTTGGCATAAGTTAGGGCCTGGGAGTACTACTACTAGTTTTAAAATTAGTTACTTTTAAAATCAGAAACTTTTCATGCTTTAATTTGTCTAATATTTAGATAATTATGTATCATAAGTACAAATTTAATTTTTTTAATGAGTTCACAGTTCGGTTTAAAGAATAACATCTTTTTGATTAAATATTAAAATAAATATAGTGTTACGAAGGGTGGTCTGCATGGTTGTTACCGAAACTGAAATTGCAAACGGAAGCCAAAATTTATGAACATAGGAAACAGATACCGAAGCGAAACTGAACCGAAATTATTTTTGCAAAACCAACTACAATAGGCACCATTTATTAAACTCACAGTTAATAGAATCAGTCGCTTAGTTGACTAAAAAACGTCTGGTACAGGCTGCTCCTATTCAAATGTATATAAAAATTGTCGGTAATCGACTCAAATAACTCCTCATAATTGACTCGATAGTTTTCCTTCTCATACTTAAGATAAGACACTTGTGTATGCCCAAAGAGCTTTTACTGTTTTTATGTCATCTTTATGTCGATTTTGTGCACTATGATATACATAGAAAGAGTCATGTTAGGTACAACTTTGTTTGTAAGCAGGTACAGTACGTTTTTCATATGCGCTAATACGTTAGCGTAGCGGTTTTCCTTTGATGTTACCCACTTGTCTGCTGCAAGCCACCTCCTTGTTTCTGAAAGCTAAACATTTAATCACTTGTCCAGCAGTTTGCTATTGAAGTTCTCGCTGGTTTTCACAGGGGAAAGGTCATCCCCAAATGCAGCTCAAGCACTAAGTGAATAGGTGTTTTGTGTGAATATGGGCAACATACAGCAACAGATTTTCAATGTTTTTATCATTATGAGAATTTCATAAACCAACTTCTTCGTGAAGAAATGAAGCAGTGGACCTTGCATGAGTTTTTGTAATTTTTAGTGATAATAATCAGATTTGTGCAATTTTTTATTTTCTTTTTATTAATTCACTTATATAAATTAGTGTTCTTCAATAATTGCATATAGGAAGTTTGACATTTAATTCGTTTCTAAAATTCATTTAAAGCCTTTGCAATGCATACTAAGATGATGAGTCATGAGCCATACTTCTATTGTAGCAATAGGCTACACATGTTGGCTAATTGAATCAGTATGTTAATTGGGTCAAAACACTTCCATCCCAAAGTGAGTCTATTAAGCGGCGCTTACTGTACAATAAAAACTGAAAAATATTCAGAAATAAATAACATACTTTGTTTTTGCTTGTTTGCTTTTATTTGCTCTGATACAGACTTCATGAAGTAGAAGCCAGGCACAAAGTCTTGACCTAAAAAGTAGAACAACATTTACTGTTCAAGATCATGATGCTTCAAGAAAATTGACAAATTTTATTTTGTAAATTTTTTGTTACCTATGTTTCATAAATTATAAAATTAGACTTGGTTTTATTCAAATTACATTTTGATATTTCGGTTGATTGTGCCTGGAGATATTAAATCTTCACAGCACTGAAGACATACTGCATTGCCATAAATAGCATGGTACAAAAAGTTAATAGACGATATTTACACTTTATTTGAACTGTTTTAGCCAAAATTTTTTATCAATTTTAACTTCTAAGAGAAAAAGATAATACGGATAAATACTACTAAAACCTCAGAAAATTGCTACCAAAAATTACCGAAAGTTTCGGTTTCGAAACTTAATAATTTTTGGCAAAAACGAAACTGAGCCGAAAGTGCAATTATCTGCAAACCGAAATGAATTTTTCATTTTGGTTACATCCCTTGTGGTCTGGGTGGAGAAAAAAATACTTACAAAACTAACCAGGTTTGTAAAACCTGCAACCTTGTGATTCCACATGGACACTTGTGCGTAAACATTTTCCAGTGACTTAAATACACTAATAATATGTACTTCTGGTCAGTAAAAAAGACATTCTAAACCCATCTGCCACCACAGTAAATGAGCTATGGTTGATTTTTATCTTGTTAAAATGCTTCAGTAATAATAAAGGCTTCTGTAATACATCGGTTTTGTGCACTAACTCAGCCACTAAGTGGACTATTGGGTTAGTCATTTTAATATTTCAGTATCTTCTACTATTCACAACAGAATTTATTTTGTTCTAAGTTAGAAACAATGACGCTGATAAGAGAAAACACTGACGTTGCCTGCTACTTTGTTGTCAAACATGGAATGCCTTTGAAAGGAAAATATAAGAGGATTTTTTCAATTGGCACAGCAGGAATAACAACGTACAATCCTAACAATCTTGAAATAACAAACCAGGTAAGCCATTTTTTTAAATTGCAGTCACACAAAAGCATTATTATAATAGTTTTAACAAAGTAAAATGTTGTGCGTATTTCAGAATAGGACCATCCTGTGTGGTATTACCTGTGTATTTTATGCATTGACTCGTTACAGTTGATTTTTTTCTTAGTAAATTCTAATTGTAGTCTTCTAAACTATAAGTTTTTAACATTATAAATTTGAGTTTTCATACTCTTTCTGTTAAGTGTCGTTCTGCTCTGTTTGCTTTCCTCCTCTTGTCTTCCTTATTCTTCTCTCCTCTCGGCTCTCTACTCTCATTTGTAAGGCTCAAAATACCATGATTCGCATGGCGATTCCCTCAGCAAGTTATTGCTGGTGCTTCCTGCTTTTAGTCTGGCAGACGGCAAATTATCGTTGTTGCTTCCCATTTTTGATCTGGCAGGCCAACGACTGCTCCACAAAAACATTGGTGTTTCGTTTAAGATTATGTAAACATTTATGTACAATAACAAGTAAATAACAATGCACGTCTGTCTTAAAATATGCAGAAAAAACGAGTTAAGTATTTTATCAAATAGTTTAAAAATCCTTCTTTTAATTACTAATTCACGAAAATCCTTTTACGTACAACAACTTTTATCATAAGTGTCATATAGCACTCACCCACACAAGCTTGTAAGTTGTAACTTTTGTAACTAACTTCATACCACATGCTGCTGTGCTTGAGTGACTCAACTTGAAGCAACCTGAATTGATAATGATTGTTAAAATTAATACAGTTGTGACAAAATTGGCTGTAAGTCTGTAAAGTGCAGACTGATTCGTACTGGGACTAACTATGCCAAAAAGGGAAACCAATCATTTTTACTTTAGAGGTAAAGGTAAAGAAGTAGAAATTTTAAGTTTGAACAAAAGTGATGTTTCCCAAACTCATGCTTCTGGTGTACAATGGTATTGGTTGCTTACTTTACAAGACGTAAAACAAACAAGAATCTACTTCGAAACTTAAGACATACATTGTTTTAATGGTTGTAATTGTGCTAAAATAGTGCACCAGGTTGTGCAGATGAAAAACAAAATACAAAATAAACTAAAATATAAAAGCTGTTGTGCTTGCATGGTAAGCTTTGTAGAGAAAATTGACGAAAACTTTTTAGTTAATAAAGAGGTTAATTTAATAATTTTCTTTTTAATTCAAGAATTGCTGAGTAGAAAATTGAGGAATCTATACTTGTATAACTGTTTTCTGTGACTCATGTACAGCAAAATTTAAAGATCTTGTACCAAACTGTACCATATATGCCAGCGTTTTTGCAGACCTAAAGTAGGTTTTAAAGAAGTTTCACTGTAATTGGTTTTATAATTTAACTACATAAGTGCACTTTTGTATTACATAAGTTACAAGAAAGTAGGCATGTATATGTGCATCGCAAATGATTATAATAACACTTATTTGGCTTAAAAACTAGAGATGGGATTAAGGGATCATCATTCTGTATTAAAGTTCATTCGCTTTTTATTTTAGTGTAGCATACAGTGCTCCACAGAAAAAAGTATTTCACCGCTTCTCGTTTCCCCTTTCCCTCTTTGTCTCTCTTCCCTTTTCGTCTCCTCTTGTATTCTCTCCCCTCCTCTTGTGTCCTTTTCTATTTCTCAGTTCAGCCTCTGTTCTTTTTTGTTTCATCTTGTTCTATTTTGTTATCTGCTATTCTACTCTATTTTATTTTACAGTATAAAATTTATGTCTTAAAAATTTTTTTCTAATTATTTTATTTTTTGCACTTGCATAATATTTTTCTTTTTGTTCTGTGATAAAAAGTAAACGAATGATATATATATATACGTCATTCAATGAGTTTCTTGGATGCTCACTTTGTTTTTTTTACATGTGTGCCAAACATTTATTATCAATTTGACTAGTTTTCATTGTTTTTAGTATAAAAATTGACATGTGTTCAGAGTAAGAGTTTCTGATCAATAATAATATAAAGTGAGTGTGTTGTCTTGATGATCGATTGCTGACTCCTTTCTAGATGACTGAATGCTGATTTGTTAATAATTTGAAACATATGTCTTTTAATGAAGTGGCCATATAGTGAACTTGAAAGCATTGTACCAAATGTAAAGACACGAGCAGCAAATGAGTTTATTATTTCCTTCAAAAAATCTGGCAAGAAATCGGATACGATGAAGTTTTCTACGGAGCACCGTGCCGACCTTATCACAGAAGCTCTGGTACATATAATATATGCAAGTCTTAACTTTATTTCATTAATGCAGAATTTGCAAGCTACTTGAATTCGCAAAGCATCATGACAGGTTTATTTATTTGTGATTCATGACTGAATTTGACTGGCTAATAATTAAATGAAATTTGCTGACAGATTTCTTCAGATGTGTAATTTATATTTGAGATTTTCAAGTTTTGAGAAGTTTTAAAATGTGATGAAAAGTACATTATTTGACTGCAATTCACAAGTTTACTGTCGTCAAACACAGGTACATGTCCGCTTAATGTCTGTTATTGCATTAAAAAGACAAAAAATGTAAAAACCATATTCCATAAGTTGAATTCTGACATATGGAACATAGTCTTTGTAAAAGTATTGTGAATTTGACATTTAATGATAAATTTAACTTTCTGAAAATAATATTGCTAATGCTGTGCCGTACACTCACTACTCATTTTATATGTTTACTTGCAGAGGTTTACACATGAATTTGCACAGCAGATTAGTAAGCCAAAACTTGTAAGTATATGTTTTTATGAATGCTGTATTTTTGTTTCTTTTTATTTATCTATTTATTTACTTAGGAAAGGTGTTGGTAGAAACATATAAATGAAATTTGCTCAGTAATTACCAAATCTTTTTTGTCTCTTGAATTCATAAAATGGTCAATAAGGCAGTGTTGCTTTTAGGAAAATATGCATTTTTTTCTAAATTTATAATCATTTAATAAATTTGTAATCATTGTGTATGCTTTGCTACAAAAATTTTAGAATAAAACATTAACTTTTGCATATTAACTTTTAGCAATGTTTTAGTTGATTTGCTGCACATTAACTTTATGTTCAAAGATACTGTAGCTTGTGTTTATTCTGATCATCATTTTATTACAGAAATTTAATGCTTACAAACATCACTGGTCAGATACACGCATACCAATTCAGCTTGAGATAGGCAGGGGTGCATTAGATCAAGTGGATCCAAGCACTAATAAGACACTGTGTTCTTATGATTATAAAGACATTGAGAACTTCATGTTGGTAAGTAAAAAACTGTTTTTATTTAAATTAATGTTGCTTTTTCACAGTGTTCATGTGTGATGATGTTTTGCATTATTAATGCCTAGCTCAGGGGTGTGCAAAGTGCGGCCCGCAGGCCACTTGCGGTCTGCCGAGAGATTTTGTGTGGCCCATGAAGAGATTTGTCAACCTAATGAAAGTGTGGCCTGGGCGATGAATTGAGTGTATCCAGCTGAATCCCGCGCCATGATTGCAAAGATAGTGCGGATAGTTTTTTCCACTAGATCGGATGGCCTTAGCCCTTACAAGACGGTTGTCACATAATGTCACTGTTGGACATGACGAAATTACACGTTGCTCACTTGGAACACAAAAAAGCGACGTAATCACAAAACACAGCAAACTATCGCGGAAGCCGCCATTGAAACGCTCGATCGCAAGAAATGCGAAAAGCAATCTGATTGGCTGGTAGGAAGACCAACCAGCCAATCTCTAGGCTTTTATTATCGAGGCTGTTGATCTGCCTGGTCGTCTTCTTGGTCACAGCAGGTAGAAAAATGATCTACCTACTATGACCAAGAAGACGACTGGGCAGATCAATTTGTAAGTAGCCAGCAAGCTGAAAAACTGTGGTCACCCCTGATTTAGGGGGGATTCCCAGATTTTAGTTACTGCTTAGGCTCAGTAGTACACGCTTCATTTGTAGTTCTTTCGTCATTTCACCAGGTGTAGTGTTATAGATCAGAATCAGATGTTATGGATAAGAAAAAAGAGGAAGATTGAAGAGGAACATCGAGTCAAAACAGATTAATATGCACTGTACTACACAGACTGTGTGATACACATTACTAATATGCATTGTAATGAAATTACCACTATCTGTTGTGAAAGTAGAAATATATGGTTTTTAATATAAATTTTAATAACTTCTTAAATAGTTTCTTGAGTGTAGTAGTGCAGTAGTAATGATGTTCGCAGATCGCATGCAAAAAATTGTTATTAGGTCCTACTGTACTTACTGTACTTGGCTCCTTGATCTAACTGCTTGTGGCCCGCAGGAATTGGGGAAAGTTTAATGTGGCCTGGCTAGTCAGATAATTTGCACACCCCTGACCTGGCTGCTGGGAATTGCATAACGAATGTGTTAATAAGACTAGTTTATACAGTTAACTAATGTAATTTACGACTGTGAGCTTAACGAATTTAACATCTTATTTGGTGAGGCTAAAATCACTGCGTCACTTTACCTATAGATATTATCATAAATGGTAGATTTTTCATATATACTAAGCAGGTAACTTTATAAGCTTTCTAAAGTTCACATTGCTGTAAACTTTGCCATGTGTTTATTTGGAATTCTTAAATAGGCCTACCCTGATTTTTTATCGAGTGGTGCAATCGATGGCATATATTTTGCTTTCTTGTGAAATTAGATGTCTAGTACAGTTATTACTTGGCCATAGCATTGAAAATCTGCACACAGTATTTTCAAAACAACTTCAAAGTACAACTGTACTGTTGTACTTTTTAGAAATAGTTTTATCATCTGATTGTTTGTGTTTTTGTTATTTTGCTGTATTTGCTTCTATGTTATTTTGCAGATTTCTGATTATCCCGGTGGTTTTGGACTCACATACGGTGGTTATGGAAGACTAGTAAGTTAAATAACATTTCTTAAAATGGTTAACATGCAGTTAATGCTTGATTATTCCTTTTACAGTTGTTTTCTAAACTTACTTAGGGAGTGATATTTGTTGTGTATTAAATGCCTCTGTATAATTTTTCATAGAGTTGTCACCTTTACTTTGGTTTAAAAAAATGTGAAGTTGACCGTCAGAATTCAAAAATTTTTGTCTGTCAGAAACTGTAAGATTTAAAATTTGTATTTTTTCTTCAAATTGTCAAAGTGGTGGATTTTTTGTTTTATATCAAAATTTTATATAATATTTGTAACTTCATCGATGTCATGCTTTTATAGTGCATTACTAACTATATAGTGCACTAAACGTAGTTATGTTTGCAATGTACAAACTCCCAGTTTATTATTTTGATTGGCTTCCTAGGGTAAAAAACATTTATTTGTGCTCATATACGATATTTCTATTTTTAATAATAATAATAATAAATCTTTATTAAAAAAATATCATATATATATAAAAAGGTGTCCCTTTTTGCAGGCTCTGATAAATAATTTACATTTTCACATAACAAGGTTTATAAACATTTTAAGTTTCACACTATGTACATCAAATAAAATATAATACCTAAATTAGATTTACTTTCTAATGATTCACAATTATTGTACTCGTGAATTAACATTATATGCATGCATGATTGCTCTTCTTCTGTTATATACATATACTGTTTGATATTTTTATACTAGGTAACGTAGTTAAGACAAATATCATTTTTCAGCCTTTTGTGTTTTCTTAGATGGTTTTACTGAAAATGGTTTTTATACATTATTTTCTTCAGCACTTTTTTGCATCTCAAAATCGAGATGACATCATTCAAAAGTGCATTGAAAATGCTATGACTGGTGCAGGAGTGACACTTCGACCTCCGAAGGAATCATGGACATTCGAACAGTGTCAGAATAAGAAATTTGGTAATTTCAGCTCAGACGAATGTCTTACGTCGTTAGCAGAATTTACTGTTCACAAAGTATCACCTAGACATAATGTAAGTTTACTTTCATTCAGTTGTCAGAATATTTGCTTATTCATTTGTAAAATTGTATGAGTGCCTGAGTTGTCATGAAAATAAAGAACAGCCCAAATCTCATTTACATATCTTAGTTGCAAAATAAATTACAGTAGGCTCCTGTAATAATTTACAGTAACTTACAATAGACTCACTTTTGAATGGAAATGTTTTAACCCAATTAACCGATTGAATCAATTAGCTAATGGTGCAGCATGTTAGTACTATAGAAATATGATCATCACTCATCACCTTAGTATGCACTCCAAAGGCTTGAAATGGATTTTAGAAACAAATTAATGTCAAAGTTCCTATGTGCAATTATTTAAGTATATTAATTTATATCAGTGATTTAATAAACAAGAAAATGATTAAATCGCACAAATCTGATTATTATCAGTAAACATTACAAAACTTCGTGCACGGTCAGTTGCTTCATTTCTTCAAGGAGTTGGTTCAGTTGCTGTATGCCACACATGTTCATTGTTCAATCAAAACACCTAGTCACCTAGTGCTTGAGTTGCAGTTGGTGATGACCTTTTCCCCTGTGAAAAGCAGCGGGAACTTCAAAAGCAAACCGTTGCATAAGTGATTAAATGTTTAGTTTCCATAGGAGGCTAACTGCAGCAGATGAACATGTGACAGATTCAAAGCAACACCTCTGCACTAGCATATGAGCATGTGATAAACGTACCTGCTTACAAACAAAACTGTACTTAACATAGCTGTTTTTAAGTACTTTGTGGTGCACAAAATCAATGTAAAGATGATATAGAAGCAGTTGAAGCTCTTTGGTCACACACAAGTCTTTTTTATATTAAGTACATAAAGGAAAACTACTGAGTCAATTATGCAGTGTTATTTGAGTCAATTGCCAACAGTTTTTATATATACTTGAATAGGAGCAGCACGTACTACTCATTTTGAGTCAATTAGGTGACTGATTCTATTAACCGTGAGCCTAATAACTACTGTAATTGCACTATTTCAAAGGTCTATGATGATAATTCCAGAATAATATAATATAATATAGGGCAATTTAAGAGACTTCAGTAGACAAAATGAATGTTCTCATATGTGCTTTGTTATAATTGTAGAATGAACAAGTCAGACGATTACTGTGTCTTTCTGAAACCTGCCTCATAGAGCGAGATCCAGGGACGTATCATATCGTAACTCTTAGGCCACTCTGTGATGTAAGTATGGTTTGTTGTAAGTTTTTTGTATGTGACCTTGTTGTTGAGTCAGTTAGCCTTTCACTAAACATTCCAAAGTACAGACTGGTGCCCATCTGTGAAGCTGTTTACTTAAAACATGATACTTTAAATATTTTTTACAATACGTTTTCATTTTTAGTAAAAATATTTTCACCTTTTGTCTAAAACTGGTGATTTTCTGTTTTGTGGAATCAAACTACCTTAAAGGACAAATAAAATTAACAGTGAATAAGTAATAAGAAAGTTAGTGCAGAACGTCAGTCAACCAGTGGGGTCCACCCCGCAATGACCAATCAGACACGCTGTATTTTGGCTATAACTCTTTTTCGATTACTTGTGCCAGGCCTTTCAACCTCAGGAGTATTTGCATATAAAACGCATAATAATGTCTATTATCTTTCTGCCATTTTCAAACTTTCTCTTTTCTACTGTTTTTTAACTAAAGATTTGGGCAGATGGCAATACGGAAGCTATCCGTGTTTTCACCTTTGTTTATATGCTTTTGGGACTTGCAGCGAGCGAATGTTTGTGAGAATGCGTGTTACATCGTCAAGGTGGGCGGGGCTACATGCCACTTGCGAGCCATGTATTGCACAATGCTGTTAAAATGGCCCCGAGTTAGTGTAGTAAAAAATTCATCGATTTTAACAACAATACTATTTCTCTGTTTAGTCTGTAAATAAATGAATTTTCATTATGTCATTTCCAAGAAAGTTGCTTTTAATTGTTATAGACTTTTTTGTTTGATTTTTTTCTAGATTTTTGCGGCGATTAGGAATCAAGAAAATCCCCAGCTGTTTTCCCTAGAATATGTAAAAGGTCAAGTTAGGCATTACACGTCTACAGACAGGTAGGCTTATGATGACAGTAGCGTTACTTTAAAGTAAAAGCCCGGCTTTATCAGCATTCTTGTACAAAAGTTCAAGGAACATGTTTTGATATTTCAATCACTTTTGTAAAATAATCAACTAATTAAGTAAGTAATTAAACAATTTTACCTTCTGATCGTATGACCATTGATGGTTGATGTAGTCGCACTAAGGCTGGCAATCTGTTTAGTACTTTATCAAAGGTGTTCGGCAAACCTGGACACCCATTTTTCCAGGGTAGGTATTTTCACTGAAGGAAATAATTTATTTCCCTATTATCTCCCGAAAATTCTGCACATTTTGGTAAAAAAGGTCAATTTCCTACGGTGAATATGGCTCCGAAGCTACACTGCATGCTAGTCAGTCGTAATCATATCATTGGCTCTATTGAGTGCGTAATTAATGAATTGTACTTAAAGGGGTGATTTCTTGAAAAAGTTATTTTAAACAGAAAATGATTTTCACTTTCTGTTTGCATGAACACTAATAAACATCTGGTAGTTAACATCTTGCTAAGAAATCACGTCTGTTTTTTCTTGTACTCATTCTCCTCTAGCAAAAGTAGTTTCTTAGTTTGTTAACCACTCTACTAACCACATGTCTAAATTTATGCGCCTGTGCCAGTGTTCTGAACTGCTAATTCAAATGAACAGCATCACTGCATGGGAAAATGTTTGCAAAATGGTTCCATGCTTCACATAACAGAATTAACTATGAATTTTAGAGCAAGTAAAAATGTGCTGAGAGAGTGTTTTACCAATCTGACTGTTAGTTTAGAATTTCACTGTATGACAGGTTTTTGCATTAAAATTCCCGTTTCAGTAGCAATAGATAGCTGGATGTCAATTTTAATAATTAGACAGGTACAAACATAATCAGTCACTTTAGTAACAGCTATATATAAACATTTAACAAATTTAATAAATGTGCAACTGACAGCCCTAAAAATTTATCAGTTTCTACTAGCAGCAATTAAGGATTAAAATCTCAGTTCAATACTTTCGCACTTCCTTTAAAACCTTCTAATATCTGTAATCGTTTTAGTCCAATATATGTGCTAGTATATAATTGTATTTGCTGAAATTTCTGTGGCGATAACGTAAATCTGTTGTAAACTGTACGTGTTCTGTCCATTGATCCTGCCAGGATGTCAAACTACGTTAAGTGAGTGAAGTTTGACGAGTACAGAATCTGCGGGTACAGTGCTGCGAATGTTCAAATAATCATGTTTAATAATTAACCAGGTTAGTTGTCACACATGGAAATGTTGGAATTTTATTTCATTATTTCCCTTCTAGATAACTAGATGGTTTTTATATGCATAAAAAATGGCTGGGCTTTTACTTTAAATATTCTTAATCTTATTTTTTAATTCTATTTTTTCTGACTATCATGGAGTCTGATATTTTTTATATCTCATTTCTATTCTGCATGCATGCACTTATGATTCTCATTGTTGTAGCATCCACTTGAAATTAGATAACTTTAACTGACTGCTTTACATGTATTGAAAGACTTTGCATCTAGTGAGCTCATTCAACTTGAATTTTTACTGCTGAGCTACACGTGAATGTCTATATGCATCACACTGCTTATTTGAACCATTGTTTAATACATTCGGGTACTGTAGTTGATCGAGTTCTGCAGCTATGCAGAGTGCTAGATAATAATTGACGTTGCGTTTGCGGTTTACTAATTACTGTATTGTTTAGATTTTTCATTGCATTAATTTCAATTTTCCACATTTTACGTGTTTACTCTTCTATAGATTTTTTTTTATAGACCTGTTACCCAATCACTTTATATCGTTACACAATTTCAGCTGAGGTCGAAACTGTTGAATTAAACAAAAGTTACTTTGCATTTTTGCCATTCTTTTGAAGCTAGAGTGAACTTGTTTAATGTTCTTACAGAGATTCATTATTAGCAAGTTTACTGGATGGAGTTCGTGCATCTGGAAATAGGGATATTCACATTAAAATGTGTCTGACACCACGAGGTATGCGCCTTGGTCCATTTACCGTTCCAGTAGATGAAGAAGTGGAAAGCAGGCATTTAAAATTCTTAGCTCAACAGCCAGGTATGAGCTATACAACCTCATATATTACTATTTTACACAATAATTTGTCTATGGTAATTGATTTGGCATTTTTTCAAAAAGAGGGTGGTAACATATTAGTCAAGTCCAGGACCCATTATACCGAGCATAGAAAGTTCTTGTTCGACCTTATATTTTGTATCTTCTTAAACAAATTGCGTTCTGATTAACAAGTTTCCAATTCCCTTAGCTGATTGTAAACAAAAACCTATGTTAGGGCGCCATGCAGTGAAGGCTATCAGCCTTTCACCTATATTATAAACTGGCTTGGTGAGTGTCCAACATGTGGCTGTCAAACAAATTGAGATTTTAGTCTAAGAAATTGCTTAAAATAGTTAGTGTACTATAGCAAGATGGTACATAAAGTGTTTCTTTATGTTTTTGAGACTTACGCGTAACAGAAATGTTTAGAAAATACATTTTTCAAATTTATTTTGTAGAAATCTGTAAATTTGTAACTACTCGCACAGCATTAACATTTTACAGCTGGACAAACCTTTGGGATGGCTGTAACTCGATTCAACTGCAATGTGCCATACAGTGGACTTCTCCACGCTGTAACTCAAGATGTATGTATTTTATAATACCACAAATTTTTGAGTAAGAAGACGTAAAGTTTCCAATCATTCCTCTTATGGCAAAATTGAACAAAAAATGTTTATTTGTAATGCTAATAGCAGGAACATAATTTTCTTGTTTTGACGTATTTCAGGGCTTATTTGCTGAGAACAAAGAGAAGTTAATTAATGGTGCTTTGACTGCTCTTCTTGCTCATGAAGGAGATCAAGAAGTTGAAACAGCTGAAGAAACAGAGAGCCAGTTTCATGCATTGCGACGACTAGTTGCATCAAAGGCGGGATTTCAAGCATTCACAGAATTACCTACGTATGTTGTATTCGCATGTAATTTTGGAAACTAATAAAGGAAACTAGTGTCTTAGCAGAATTATGCGTCTTGATTTTACAAAGTTGCAAAGTTACTTTGTTTGGGTAGCTTTGTGAAATGTAGGTGTATAATAATCAGAGATTCTTGAATACTCTTTTGCGGAAAAAGAATTCTTATTGTTCCTTGAAATAATGAGTATTAGTACCATTACTTTATAAAATCCAGTATTTATTTAGCTAAAATGTTCATAATGTTCCGAATGTTTTTTGAAAATCTTAATCTTTTTAAGCTGTATTTTAGCGTACAAGTGATGAATGTGTGCAGATTTTTTATGATTTATAATAGGTCTAATTGCATTATACTTTTTTACTACTTTTATCTAAATGTGTTAATTGTACAGCGCTTTTGAAACAAATTTTATAGAAAGAGTATGTATTATTATTATTATCATTATCATTGTCGTCATTGCCGCCGCCGCTGTCATCATAAACTGTTGACAGAAGTGCATAATTTTTTGTAATTCTATTGTTTGTCTCTTATTAGGTTCAGGGAAAAGGTGGGTGTGAAGGTTGTTCGGTCATTGCAAAGAAATGATCCTGGTATTGCACATGCTGCGATAGATGTCATCATTGCGCTAATGCAGGTAAATACATGAAGAGAAAGGTTTAAATTTTTTTATTAAGTCACTCCTGTATTAAATTGTTTTCCTTAATTTGTCTAAGTGAGCATATGAGAAGGCAGTAATGTTTTTTTCTATGAAGTACCTTGCCTGGAAATTATGGTAACAAATTTTAATTTGTACTGCTTTATGTCTGTATTTTTGCCTATATTTTCTTCAAGGGAAGGTTTTGTACCGCTTTACTTGCTTCACTTTTACCTCATACATTTTGTTATGCTTTTGTTATAACTATATGTGCATAATATTTTGCATGTGTATTGACTGATGATGACCCTGGTTGCCATTTGCACAGGTTGCATGAAGTGAATAAACTCAGCTATTTATCTGGAATAGCAACTTTTCTAAACACTGATTTTTGGGAGCCTTGCATTAGAAGTGAATAACATTTGGCAGTACTTAAGATTTATATTTTTGCAGCCAATGCATGATGACTATGATCTCAGACAAGAACAGCTTAACAAATATTCTATTCTTACTTCAAAGAAGTTCCTGAGAAGTTTGCTTGATATATTCATCTCATACGTGGTAAGTATGGATTCACATTCAGATTCAGACATTGTGTTTTCAGAGTATCCACCTTTAAGGGAATAATCACGGGATTCATTCTCTACATTTTCCACACTATGAGGTGCCTTTGTTGTTGAAGATAAACATTCTGTATACTGCTACCATACTTTTCTTGTTTGTAAATTTTTGCATTTCTAACACTATTGGAATAAAGCGCTGAGTGACAGGGCTAATTGGACTGTAGAATGTTATGGTAGGACAGGAATTTAGCCTCTCCTCAATATTAATGCTCTAAAAATGAGTTATTAGAAGATATGCATTTTGCGCATTATTGGAATGGAGTGCTGAGTGGCAGAGCCAATTGGGCTGTAGATTGTTATGGCATAGCAGGAATTTAACCTTTCCTCAAGGATAACTCTCTAAGTTGAGACACTGAATGGCAAAGATGGTCTTACGGGGCCAGAATTCTATGCACCAATGCCTATTACCGCGAATCTGATTAGAACCATGCGGGTTTACCTGAATGTTAAAAAATAAATTACTGGCACTAATCAGACATTTTCATTTTTTTCCTTATGGTAGCACATGTGCTGCCATATTGCACTTGCGAGTTTACTTAGTTAATTCACAAGTGTCTTTGGTGCACTGCGCTTTTCATTCAGAATTGCACTTAAAAATTTTAGGGATCTACTCTCGTTGCCAAGTCAACAATAGTACACACTCCATGCAGAGGTGTAAAGTTTGGAAATGGCTGATTTATCAACTTATTAACAAAATTTTTTGTGTTTTCCATAAATTTAGAGCAATTCTCATTTTAAATGCTAGTGACACATTTGTTGATGAAGAAAATGATGATTGTGGTTTACTGACAAAGAAAAAAAATCAACATTATTTTAAATGGCTAGGAGACTGAATCAGGAAATATTAGGTCTCATTCTGAAAAAGATGTCAGGACTAATAGTCATTAATTCTTATAATATATCACTAGTTGAAATACAGTCTTCACCGCTTCAATAATTATAATTCATCATACTTGAACTATATAATTTAGACCTCGATTCTCAGGATTGTCGTAAAAAATTTAGGGAAGAATTTGCTTAGATTCTGGCAAATTATAGTGAAATTCTTCCCCTTGTCTATTAAAGTTGTGAAATTGTCATAGTAAAGCCAGTATGGTAATTGGTTCATGATACTGCTTCAGATTTTGTTAGTCACCAAGTTCTTTTTGTTGACTCAATGTTAATGACATTATTCAAAGATAATGACTTTCATTGTTTTTGATGCATTGCCACTAGACATCGCTGATTCATGGTTTTGCTAATATTATTTATTACAGAAACGTGAGCAGGGTTCATTAGTGATATCCGCATTGTTGGATTTTCTCACATTTGCTCTCTGTGCCCCATATAGCGAAACTACTGATGGAGCACAATTTGACACTTTGCTGGAAATGGCAGCAGAGGAAGGACGTTGTATCTTTAAACTTTTCCAGGTAAATTGGAATCTTCCTGCAAGGATGCCTTTTATGTAAGAAATGTGTCCAAGGGATCTCACCTATTCCGCTTCTGAAGATAATGTAATTGCAGACAAGTGTGCTAAAATTTTCTCAACTATACTTTGTAAGCATAGCTTATATTAATGTATTTTTCTTTTAGCACCCTTCCCTAGCTATTGTTAAAGGAGCAGGAATGGTCATGAAAGCAATCATAGAGGTATGTGTGGACTTCGGTGTCTGCTTATTAAACTACATTTTTAAATAATCAGTATTTTTTATTTTTGTACAAATGAATATTGCACAGAGTTTGTGAATTGCATTTTCATACAGAGACTGTGCTTGAGTAAAGTTTTTATCTGGGTTGGATTGTTTTTGTTGAATTATTACCATTGTTTTTATATGTTTCTGTGCTCTACAAACTTGTAAAATATTATGTAGTAACTGACCATGTAGCAAAGTTTTAATTTCCCTTTTTGTTGTTGTAGGAGGGTAATGGAGAAATTGCTGCAAAAATGCAAGATTTGGCTCTAGCTGAAGGTGCACTACCCCGCCATTTGCACACTGCTATGTTTACTCTTAGCACTGATAGCCGAATGTTAACTAACAGGTAGTGCTATTGTTTTCAGTATATAGCAATATGTGCTGAGACTTTATATCATAAGTGGTAAGTGTTACTCTTGAAAACCGTTAGTAAACTAAATGATGTTATATTTGCTCCATTTTCATTTAGACAACTCAGCAGACATTTGGTTGGTTTATGGGTAACTGGTCATCCTACATCCATGGGCTTGCTTCAGCGGACCATGCCCGCTGGTCTTCTTGCATACCTTGATTCACCAGATCCTGTGCCTGTCCATGAAACTGACTTAATGCATGTACGAGATAACTTGAAATTAGCTCAGGTACAAGATAAGTACATTTTCATTTATTTCATCATGGTGATGTTTTGTAGTCATTTAAGCTTCTATAATTCTTATTGCTCTTATTAGCTGTTATGATTATAATCCTGCAATAGCAATGGTTTATACACATCTGAAGCAGTTAAAATATTTTTTCTGTATTGCAGGTCTGCAATGAACATCTACAAACAGTTGTACAGTCTACTACTTTTCATTAGTTCCTTAGGCCCTCTTGTTTGCACAGTTTTCATTGAACTTTACCATGTAAACGATAACTTGTTGAGACCTTGTTCTTGGTTTTCGATGACGGATATTTTACAGGATCATCTGAAAGGGAAGCAAAGCTTGATTCAGTGGCGGGAAGTTGAAAAGCAGGTTGAATTAGTACTTCAACACTGGCGGGCACGGCTAGGCCTACAAAATGTAAAAGATCAGGTACAGTTTGTGGACTTTTAAAACTTATCCAGATTTTATATTGTTTGTAGAAATCTGTAAAACTTTCACTGTGAGCAAACTTGTTTTCCTTTTGACCAAACTATGAGAAAGTAACTAAAGTGCAGTATTTTGTTTTGTAAAATTTTTTAATTCTTTTTAACTTACTTCCATTTTCAGGACAAACAGAGACCTATAGTATTGAGAAAAAGAAGACAGCGAATTAAAAGCGAAGCCAACTGGCCATTGTTCTACTACCAGTTTTACAAAGATCATGCCCGACCAAATCTGATATGGAATCATAAGGTTCTTTTACATTTAGAAAAATATTAATAGCAAAAAGCATGATATGTGTGATACAGGATGTTTATGATATCATGCTGTCGTAAAGTTTGAGATGTCTTTGTCTGGTGTATGTTTTATATGTTTGTGCATGCATGTATCTGTGTCTCTGTGCACCTTAGCTATTGCACCTACAACTTGGCACAACAGAATTTCTGTCAAGGTGTTTATTACAATACTTTCAGGAATACAGATAGCCATGACTCTCAAATATACCCAGAGCCCGGATCTGCAAAAAACCGGTTTGTGTGGGCTGATAGTTTGATGCTCAGGTTTTACTAGACCAGTTTTACTAAAAAGAAACAGCCTCGTTTTATGGTTTTCAGCAGGCTGCCTGCCTACCTCCAAAATAAATGTGTACATAGATCTCAAGAAATGGATATGCCTATATAATGTGTGTTTATTTCTTATTCTCCGTTGGAACACATCTAGGCTGATAATATAAGAAAATTAAAATCCTCTTCAAGTCGCATTACCTTGGTAAGGTAAAGCATCTCAATCTACAGCAGCCAAATGCAAGAACTTGAAACATCAAAAATATTATCAGCAATTATCCCTAACTCTAATTTATGACAAATTTTAAAGTGTAGTGGTAAACTTCTATTGTAAACTATTCCTGCAGATTCAACAAAACTGACATCACATAGAGCAATTTTTTATTGTGTCCACAATGATGATGATGATGCTTGACAGGGCTGACCACCTGGCCCCATTCTTAGAATGGGTCAAAATTTTATGTTAGCGAGCGAAGCGAGCAGGTGACCACTAATAGTGTTGTTATCTGAATGGCTGACTGACTGATTATAACAGCAAATGAGTTTTCATTGTGTATGCTGAAAATGAACTGAACGTAAAAATGTGCACAATTGAAAATTGTATATTCACTATTACAAACAAAACTAATCATTGAAAATAATATAAAATGACTTACGTTTTTTTAAGAAATACTACCAGCACTACTGAAATTATTTCGGATGCTTCTCATTTTGTTTTAATTTTCTAAACAATTGATTACATTATGTTGACAAAAAGTATTGTGCTGCAGTAGTATTTCAGTAAAATTTTGGCGAAATAGAAAACTACACGCTAATGTAAATTTGCACTTGTACTGCTGCGTACTTGTTAAGGTTAGACCTGTCTGATTTGGAGCATTAACGTAATCAGCTTGATACATGCACCTATGCAACATTGCACCAATGTAGTAAGTCACATGTACCTATTTTTCATGCTCTTTAGTAACATCAGTTACATCTGCTCTTATTATAAACTGTTGCACAGCCCCAACAGAAAAACCCAATGTTTTGAATAGAGCTGTGAAATGTCACCTGGACATTAGCTCAGTACTACTTTAAACTATTAATGTATTATAGACAAGAGAAGAACTAAAAGATGCACTGGAAAACGAGATCAGGGGTTTCAACACGGATAGGGACCTCAGTGCTAACTGCATGATATCTTGGAATCATTCTGAGTTTGAGGTACAGTTATGTTTATGCTTTTATATTTTTTTATATTCAAAAATGCCATTAAAATCACATTCCAGTCTCATTATTTGTACATTTTAAAATTTTGAAACTAATGAGTCACAAATGATGTTTTGCTAATTATCAATATATATTGCAAATTATTAATAATATTGCAATGAATAATTTACTATTATGTTGACAATGTGTGAAGGACCTGCAAATGTCTGTTAAAATAACAAATAAACTGCTTAGTTACAACTTGATACAATTTGATTCAACTGTGTTTGAACGTCGGTTTTTTAGCTGCCTTTTAACAATTTAATTATCACTATTAATTGTCTCTTTTAACATGCCACTTACATTTTGCAGTGTACTATATCAATGACGCTCAGAAATCAGAAGTCTCCAAAAAACGGGAAAGTAGTGGCACTACTTTCTTAGAGTAATTGTAGTTACAGCCAGTTAAAAAAGTAACTGTAACAGTGGTGCCACTACTTTTCAACAGAGTAATTGCATTTGTAGTGATGTTACATTTAAAAGTAATTGACCAACAGTTGAAAGTATATAGTATTATTTCATAGGTTCAGTATCGGTCTCTTATTGATGAAATCAAGATTGGCGAATATTATCTTCGTTTGCTTCTTGAAGAAGATGATGAAGAATGTGATGAAATTAGTACAATCAAGCGATCGTAGGTTCTTTCTTGATTTTTGTTAAACTAATTCTTCTTTGCGATGGTCTTGACTTTGATTTCAAGCTATAATGCGCAAACTAGGTGTTATTTTTCACACAGGAGTTTCAAAGGTGGGTAAAAAGTGAGAAAAGCTGGCATTCAATGTTATCTGCTATTTTGATTAGAAACATTTATGGTAATTAACAGTCAAGTAAAAAGAGAAAATAAATATGTTTGTTTGTATTTGATTATATCTCGACACTATATTTAGCACATGTACCTCACTGGTATTGAATTCATTTGATATTTTACATTGCTTTTGTTTGTTAATAGGTATGAGTTTTTCAATGATTTGTATCACCGGTTTTTGCTGTCTCCAAAAATTGCTATGAAGTGTCAATGTCTCCAAGCAATGACCATAGTGTACGGCCGCTGTTTTGAAGAGATTGGCAGTTTCAATGACACAAAATACATTGTCGGGATGTTAGAGAGGGTAAATTCAGCTTATAAAAATGTATTTTGTAATCGTAAAAATGTGTTTGTAATTGTTTTTTACTTATTTGTTCTTTTTTGTATAAATAAATATCATTTACTTTTTTCAATGCTTACCATTTATTAAGGTATGCAATCAGGCTCGCACCCAATCACACTTGATATTTTGCATTTAAAAGCGCCCTCTTATTGCGCTCTCCTCCACTCTCCTAAAATCATAATCATAAAATGTTTTGTTTTTCGTGGTTTACTGAGTCGCTATCGGGGAGTAAAAATTTGCTGTTCGAAAAGCAAAGAAGTGAAATTCTTAACAAATAAATGACTTAGTAAAAGAACAAAATAACTTTAAAAATAATAGTAGTTTTTCTTTCAAATTATTGCCTTTTCTTTGTGCATTTTTTTCACTTCTTAAACATTTTCTGTGACAGTAAATATTATTCCTGTAATTTCATTGAATAGACGTGAAATTGTTTAAAAATTTAATTTTACATTTTTGTGACTTATTCAACAATTTTCAGTTTTGATTTTAGCATGCATCATTACATTACTGGAATCTTTCTCTACCAACTAAGAAACTTCAAACTCGAAAATCACTGAACTCAATATTTTAATACACACGGTTACTTTTTAGTGTAGACTATACTGTCAGAAACAAATAGTTGTAATATTCATTATGCACTACCATGCCTTGTGACTGAGTAGTTAGATGACTAGGTTAACAAATTATACAGTTGTTTAATACATTAGGTTACACAAATTCACTGATTGTTTGCAGCATAAATGTTTGCAACGTCTGGATCACGTAAGATTGCTATAGTTATCCACTCATTCAGTTACTAGACCAACAAGAATGAGAAAGAAACATTTTCAAAATGTGCTAACAGCTCCCCCTCGAAAATTTCAGGAGGCTTTTTATAGCTCCCCTGTATAATTGAAAAAGAAAGGAAGCAGTGATTTTGTTTGCGAAGAGTTGGTAAAATTTGTTCCCCTCTTTCTTAACAAACATTTTTATTATAATAAATTTCAAAATATGTGATCTTGTGATTTTAATGTAATGTTTCAGTGTACCGATCGTCTAGAGCGTGACCGGCTAATATTCTTTCTTCATAAGCTGACTCTGAATAGAGTAAGTTATTAATGTCGTCTAACAAATTAGCTGTATTTTTTTAAAGTTAACGTAAATAATATATAACATTTATTGCTACTAGTATTGGTTAGAAAGATAACTGCACAAATATCTGACTTCCTTAAATGACACATTAGTAGCTACTCTAATTTTGGTGGCTGTTTGTTTGCAACATTTTGTTTTTGTTTGCAATATTCAGGTTGCAAAATGAAAAAAGCAAAACATGACTAGAATGGCTTTCGAACACTTGATTTATTTAGTGATCTTTGCAGACCTAGTTTGTACCAATTGTTGATATTTGTTCTGTAGTAAATCAAACTTTATCTTGTCAACTATATCTTTGAGATTTGGAGTATTTTAATGCAAGAACAGATGTCGCGAAGTAGAATATTTTTAAATTCGTAGAAAGTGAATAGGCAATTTTCATTCCATTAGTTTCAAATTTGAAAAATCCAGCTCATTCAAATTTGAATTTTTTGGACTTTCTTCAGTACTACTTTCTAATTTGACATAGAATACAGTAATTGTTTGTTTTGTTGTTATAAAGTTTAATTGCAGTGTTTAGTTACATGTTTCCTATATGAGTGTAGTTTTAGTAGTTTGTAATGTAGCTAATTGCTCGTTTTTCTTACTAGTATGTACTAGTTATTAAGTTCTTCTTTTCGTTCTAGAAAAATGTGAAGGAGATAATGGATGCTAATGGAATCCGGATTTTAGTTGATTTGCTAACTCTCGCTCATCTGCACACTAGCCGTGCTACAGTTCCAGCTCAGGTAAAAACATAATATGCAAGTTAACAGGTTTCATGTGTTCATATTTGTTCACTGCTTGTTACAGTTCACCAAACTAACTTGAAAAATGTTGAAGGAAGCAATAAAATTATTTTATATGAATTACTACATATTTGTAACTGTTTAGCTGAAGTTGTATTATTTTTCATCTTACAGTCCAATGTGATAGAAGCTGCTCCAGACATGTGGAAAGAAAGTGAGAAGGAGTGGTACTATGGAAAAGCAGAACGAGAAAGGCAGGGACCATTCAGTTTTTCTGAAGTATGTTAACAAGAATTTTTGCACAACCCTAAAACATTCTACAATGTATAAAAATATTCAATAATTTTGTATAGCACGATGTAACTCAAACTTTAAAGTTGCAATTTGTATATTGATGTTGTAGAAAAAAATCGTTTTTATGCTACAATGTTCTTAAGCATTTAATTAAGCATTGTCTTCTTTTAGCTACAACATGAAATTAGTACATGTGCTGCCTGCTAGGAGTGCAACATTTTTACCTAATTTAATGCATTAAAACAGTGTGTATTGCATTATTCTGTTCTAAAAATGCACTAGTGACGTAACCAGTGTAACTATTATATACATTTTTGCTTCCCGACTGACTACTAAATACTAGTCGTTTATATCAAGTGAGACCTGCGAGCAAATTTTATGCGTGCAACCTGTTGCTACAGCAACCAGACTTAGATAATATTACCAAGGTTGTCCAGGGCTTGGCTTTGACTCTGCAGTGTCTATTGTTTAACTGCTACCTAGGATTAAATGTTAAAGAAAGAGAAACTGCTATAGCTAGGTAATGGTAAATAAGATGGTTAGGTGGTTTCAGGCAAGCACAAAAAAATTAGTCTGTAGAAATATGAATAAAACTCACAAAATGTTTCAGCTATATGATTTAACCAGCAATAATTTTTGCCTGTGGAATGTATCTCAAGTCTTTTACATTATTTTCTATGGAAGACTTGGCTTCATTTAACGATGTTTCGCTTAACGTCACATTTTACTGGAACGCATTAGCGTCATTAAGCAAGGGCTTACTCTTTATCATTTTTTATTATTTTGTAGGTGTTATTTGATTCAGCTAATGTGTCATTTATGATCTATTCTCACATGCTGGAACAATATTTCATTAATTATACAATATTATGTAATATAAACATACAATAAACTGGAACAATGTTTTCGTAAAATAAATGGTATGTCATTATGAAGAATACTTTTGATTTGTCACTTTGTTGTCTACAGTAATTTTAAGCAATACATTTATGAATCAGTAACATTTATTAATGTCGCAGATCTTTCTTAATTTTCTATTATTGGTTTTTATTTATGTGTGAACGCCACCTGCTACGTGCATATTAATGTTATTTTTTTTCAAAACTCTCACTGCTTTTTCCACTTTTGTAGATGAAAGAGCTTTATGAAAGCAAAACCATCGATGCAAAAACAATGTGTTGGGCTCCGGGACTTGATGGTTGGCGCCCGCTAAACACCATTCCGCAGTTGAAGTGGTGCCTAGTTGCTTCTGGCACAGGAGTTTTGAATGAAAGCGATTTAGCTACGCTAATACTAAACATGCTTATTCGCATTGTAGAGTATTATCCAAGCAGGTAAATGGTGTACGCTATACTAAAACTCATTTTTCCCCTCTCCCACTAATGAGTTTTACATACGTGTAGAAAGTTGAAGTGTATTTGCTTTTCTAGGATGAGTAAATTAGGAATGCTACTGTACTACCAGTAAATACGACTGCATCTTGTCTTTGTCTGCTTTCTCCAGTTATTTATGCAATAATACACATCCCCTTTATTATTATTACTTATATGATAACAATATATCCCTTAATTATTCAGTAATTATACATATGAACAATTATGAGGAAAAAATATGAGAGGTCCTTTATGGTTTGTAGATATTCTTTTATGCTTTCATTAATTAGATGTAGCTAACATAAACTGTTTGTTGACAAATTAGTAAGTTATACAGTCTGTTAGCAGAAATGGGATTGCTGTGTGCTTTTTACTTTCTTGCTTTTTGTGATTTGTTGGACAGTTAATATAAATAAAATTAAGCAGCTTTTTTGCAGTAGCAGTGCTATGACTCAAAGTAATCTACCACCAAGGTTAAAATGAAACACAATTTCACACAATAAAGTGACACACGTAATTGTTATTATCAGGCCACAAAAAATAAAAATCCTGGAGATGTGGAATAATTTTTGTATTTTGACATACTGAAGTAAAATTTAAAAGAAAAAGTATGGTGAAATTAGCCTGCCACCTGAAAAAAGGTCAACTTGGTGCACTAGTTGTAAAGATGGGAAATTGCCAGACGCATACATGCTGAAATTCTTTTATTTACTTTTGTTGTGTTATTATTGTGTTTCAAACTTGGCGCTTAACCTTATTTCGAATCAATGCAATTGAATTTCAGCTGTATAAAGTGTTACTTTTATTTTTATGTGGTTTCCTAAGAAGTGACTTTCGAAATATTTCACTAGAGAAATTGTCACATAGTTCAAACCACAATGCGACACAAAACCTGTTGTATTCTAATGACGTCTGTGCGTACTAAAAGCTGCCATCTTATCTAGAAAAGGACAGCTGTTGGCCAGATGAAAAATAGAATGGTATGCAACAATAATGACACTGCTGAAGGCAATTCAGCATCCAGTTGACAAGGTTTTCCCGTCGCAGTAAAGTAGACACATTTTAGCATAGATTGATGTTCAGTTGCAACTTAGATAATATGACAAAATATTTGTTGGATAATCTAGGGCAGTTGCACTTTTCCTTATAACTTTGTTGTTATGGTAAGGACTGAAACTGTGCCAACTGTTGTTTCACTTGGTGTGTAAAATTTCAGGGATCTAGACGGTGCTATTGTTAGGCCATTACCTCGTGCGAAGCGATTGTTATCAGAAGCTCATTGTTTACCTCATATCGTACAGGTAAGTTATATTTTTCTTCGTCATTGTTTATGATAATTAATTGTAAATATGATTTATAATTCGGCATTCGCGAGAATTTTTTAATATGCCAGCTCTCTTTTGAAGTGTCTTAATGAGCTCAGAACAGTAAAACGTTTATGAAAGGTTTATGAAGAAAGGCAAAGTGTTTCACTTGTATAGAGTATGCATGTCGTTAAACATTACTCATCTTTTTTGTTACGTAGATGTGTTTTGATCTTAAGGGTCATTTCACAATGTTGTAAAAAATATACACTTTAACCACAAGTGCCATTTTCATAGTTACTAAACATGCACAGTTACCAGACTTAACATGCACAAGAAAAAAATCTATTTTCCAGCAAGAGTGTTCTCTGTATATACTGCAAAATGTTTGCACAATCAAAATATTTTACACATTTTTATAATAAAATAGTCGAAGAAAACTTCATAAAGCAAAACGTTAAAAATATATTTTTCTGCACAATTAAAGTTGAAAGTAATGAGAGTTGAAGGGTCGAATAAACTTTCATTGCGAAAAATCCAGTAACATTTTGCTTAGAAAGGAATGCAAGATTTCTAACATTATCACTCCAGATTTTTTATTTTTCATGAGTAATCACTGAAAACATGTAGCTCGCTGAGTGCTGTTTCATGTTAAATACACAAGAGCTGGGTTTTGATAACAGCAAATACAGTAATACTTATAATACAGTAGTACCTAGTAATACATAAGTATTATTTACTTTCATAATTTTGGTAGCTGTGCTTTCTTGCAGTTAACGTGTTTAAACTAAGTCGATTGTGTATTTCAAAAAAATGTGCATAAGTGTAATACTCTTTTATGTTGACAGAATTGCAGATTTTATATAAATTTTTTACCTTGAATACTGCTCACAACAAAGTTTAATTATCTGTTTTTTTTTTTTGGTTTTTCCGACTCAAATGTGATTCATTGCTGCAAGAAGCAGTCTGTCTTCTTATAAATGCATGCTTTGTTGTTGCCTGGTTTTCTTAATTATCAATTTTGTTGTTTTTAATGCCAATTGCAATTTCCTGTCCTTTTAGCAAGTTTATTTGAGTTTCTTGTCTATGTGATTTAAACTTTATGCTTAGTTTATGGGAAGATTTGTATTGCGAGCATGTCCCTTTAGTAATTTATCACTTTCCTTATTTTTGATACCCGTGCCACATTGAGTGAAGACCTCGTCGCACTCTCACTCTTTGAAGAGGATGTGGTTAGCTCTGTAGTAACATTTTCGCTGTCCCTTAGTCATTGAACTAATTCCGCTTTACTTCTGGTGATTTGTAATCACTTATCCCATAGCATTTGTCTCAACTTTTGTGCGGTTTCTCGCTGAAGCTGTTCTTCATTTAGTCCCAACAAATCTTGTCCTTGCCCAGAAGCCATGCTGTGCTAGGTTAGCCCAGGTATTCTTCGCTTGAAAGCAATATGGCCGATATGATATGATATCACGGGCTGATATGTAATACTGTGTGCGACAGGTGCTAAAATATGAGTCCAACAATTTGTTAGGTACAATTAATAGTTTTTATTGTCCAACATGGCATTATGTAATTGTCATCATAACCATAATCGAAACCATAATCATCATTACATCATGACATACTTGACTGATATCATATCATTTACGACTTGACGTCATTTTATCTGAATTAAACAAAATAATTTGTGCTAGTCAAGTACCAAGAAATATTATCTGACCAAGTTAATAAAATGATAATTATATGACGAAATGGGATGTGACTTACATTTTTGCTGCATTTGTAATTGCTAATAAAAAATTTTTGATAAAAATTTTTTAACAGAGAATGACTTGATGTACTGGACAAACGATTGCTTTACTACCTGGCATCAAAATGAGGCCAACGGTCTGATTAATTTATCCCAGCCCACCTGTCGATCAACAGACTTAATTTTACGAAAACAAACACTGGATATCCAAAACAGTCTTGATTGTTTGCGTCTGCATTACTTTTAACACGATGTTGCTATGCTCACAGTGACTGTAATATGATGAGGAGGACAGCATGGAAGAAGTAGTTCTTTTTTATTTTGCCAGGATCTTCAGAGGCCTGGCTGCAACCATCGAAAAATTCCTTATTTCACAGGGCCGCAGACGAGTCTTCATGGTCATCATCGAGTGTGGTGGGGGCTTTGCCATTTCTGTAACCAGTCCATTTGTTTTTAAACTTTCAGTGTTGTACCCAGATTTCTCAGTTTCTTTATTTTTGATAGGATTTGCCATTTCTTTCATCATTTCGTTTGGTTTTGACCCTTCAACGCAATGCTTGTATTGTGAGCAACTATCTTCTGTGCTATTACTACTATGTAACTTTTGCAAATTTGGATGTTTGGAAGACCCTGCTTCGTTTTTGTCCAAGTCATCATCATCTGTAATATCTCCCAGCGTTTCTTCCTCTATCACTTCTGTCGACAAACTTGGTGTATGTGTGTTTGCTCTAGAACGGAATCCCTCCATTTCACTGTTCAAATCTGGCACTGCTGTTGCTATTGTAGAGGAAATTTCGTTCTTTATATTCAGTCCAACCATTAAACTCTTTGTTCTGGGAGCAAGGCTAGGAACAGTAAGGCTTTGAGCTCTTTTAGCTGCAGGTTGCAAGTGCATGGTACCATCATATGAGGCCCACCGTATTGGATGGGACCAAGTACCATGTTCCCAGCCCTTCCTTTTGAACACCACATCTGAAATACTGCCTCTTCTGTTGAACATATGTGGAAATAGATATTGATGATGAAACTCTTCTTCTCTCATCTTGCCATATCTGATTCTGTGAATAAGTTTGAAAAATCCCTGTTGTACTTCTTTAATTCTGTACCCATATATAAGTGGATTTAGCATAGAGTTTATCACAGGACATAGGTAAGCAGTAATTACAGGTGTGGCGAGGCTTTCATGATTTAGAATGTCACTATTGTTTGGTTGACAAAATCGCAGCCATATGTTATATACCTGTATGGGCAAATATGATATTGCAAACGTATTTGTCACTATAATTATTGTAATTAAGGCCTTCCAGCTGTGTGATTTGTGTCTTGACTGTGGATTCACTACTCTCTGTTTTACTATACAGTACATGTGTGCATGCAGGCCAGTATTAGCTCCCACTAGAATGCAAAATATCAATGCTGCTGGAAAGTCAGCTCTGGCTGGACACATAGTGGCATCAAAATAACACCGGAAATTTGCATACCATTCTTCCAAAGCCTTGTCATTGTTGTCCCATTGCAAGCTTTTAATCCTGCAGATTGTAGTTGAGGCTGTGTACACTAATGTAAGCACCCAACACATTATCACAACAATTAATGAATGGCTTGTTAGAACCCTAGTCCGATACATCAACGGCTTTAATATGCTCATGTATCTGTCTGCAGTCAGACATAATATGTTTAAGGCAGTGGCCATGAAACTTGATGATATTAGGTAATAACTTGTCCAGCATGTCTGCATATTTCTTTCCACCATTTCTTTATAAACCAAAAGAAATTTTATCACTGCACTCACACCTTGTAACACATCAGCACAAGCCAAACTTACTAAAATAATAATCAGAGGTTTCATCTTCACATGTCCTATCAAAACCAGCATGATAACTGCTAGATTGCCAACTATAGACATTGCTCCTGATACCAGGTACATATGGTAAATCACTCTGATGTTCGTTTGATTGTAAAACCATTCTTGCCACATAAAACTTTGGTTTGAAAGATCACAAAAATCTGATTTCACAATGTACTTCATCTTATGAGAGTCTTAATATTCTTTTATAGACTATTCATCTGTGCACTCCACAATTGCACGTTAAATTCGAAATAAAGAAAAATGTACGTTACAAAGACAGATTTGACATGCTTTAGTTAAATCGTATTAGCGTGTGCCAAGTTTCCTCACAATGGTTCTTCGCACGAATGATATCTCTGTTTAGCAAAATTTTTTTGATAGTATTTACAAGTTAGCCCAATATTTGATGTTGAACACAATAAATTAAATTTTGTTGTCCACAAAAACCTGGTGCGCATCACTTTCTATTTCCAATAAAATGTTATCAAATTAGCTCGCACATGGGAAGCACAGTTGTAACTGGTTTCAGAAAGTAGAATTGTTTGTTGCTTTTCTGAAATTGTGAATCTGTTTTATGCCTCTAGGTGGTGATAAACATGCCAATGCCAATATACCAGTACCAATATCAGAGGGCGCAGAGCTTATTAGTTAATATGAACACTTCTCTAGCATCTCAGTATAATAAACACTATATAATTAGTAATTACAAGGTCACTTCTATGCACCAAAAGTATTTAAAGCTGTTTAATAGTTTCTTTGTACCCTCTACTGTAGTAATATTTGCATACGCCTTCTTATTTGATGCTTTCCATGCATTCTATAAGTTTTATTACCAGCCTTCTAAACAGAATAGTTCCTTCTGTTTCCTTTGGAGAACTCCTTGACTTGATCTGATTTCATGCTGCACTCTATTCACACATTTCCCGTACTACTCGTTGTCAGTAATTCCACGACTTTATGGTCTCTGTTTAATAAATCTTTTTTGCCATTGCTCAGGTTGGTCACTTTATGAATCGCGATCAAGTAAACTGTCCAAATTATATCCTGTGTATTGCAACAAAGACCTAATTACTGCAGAGCATGGCCTGAGCACAACAGATATGACATATCTTTTCTCCTCAATTCTTCATATGAAGGGATGTAATTCTGTCCTGTGACGTACTATATGAGATTAGATTTGGAATGCATTAACATATTTTCTGGGGAGATAAGGGCTTCATTAAATTTACTGGTGTATCCACTGGTGCATTCTGCCTTGCAAAAACGGGTAAACAACCTCCAGAAACCCATGGCTTCAGTTTTCTTGAGTTGTTCATTGAAGAAAAATCAGGCAGTTAATCTTAAAAAGATCGAGTTACATCTTGCCTAATTGGTTTTATACTGTCTGTGATACCCATCAAATGCATGTCTTTAATTTCTGAATTAGACATTTCAGTAAACACTTATATGCGCTGCGGAATCTATATTAATGTATGTAAGTTCATTGACCTTTAAAAGTTACTACAATTTTACTATGCGAATTAATGGTTTTAGTGCTGTTTATGCCCTTATGCCCCTACAAAATACTAAAACCATTAACAATTTGATGCAGCCAATTTGTCAGGAAACTTATGCTGTGTACGTACCAGTTAAACACAGTAATAGCTTGTATGATAAAAAATTGTGTTACTGCCCACAAATAAACACAGTAATAACTTGTATTATAAAAAATTGTGTTACTGCCCACAGATGGCAGTCCTGTAGCGTACTGCAAAATAAGTTTTGAATTCTTTTCATTGTGTGCATTGTTTTAGCATTTTTTATTTTGTTTTATTTTCTTCAATCTGTCAGAAAATAGTCATTGGCTAATGTTACTTTTCTGTACAGTAAATAAAATTTTTAGTACTACTACTACTACTGCTACTCCTATAAAGGTTTTATCAACATTGCCATTATGTCTAACCAGACTGATAAACCTTTTCATATTTGTGTTACACGGAAAATTTTGATGAAGCAGCTGAGTTTTTATATCACTAATAATTATTGACCAATGCTCTGAGGAAATGCTTTCTTCTGATGTTGTAATTTTCTGGAATAAGAAGCTTCTGGTGTTGTAATTTTCTAGAATAAGAAGCCAGTTATGTAAAAGGTTTTGGCATTTTTGCCAAGAACTTCAAATACATATATACTAATGTTTAAGTAGATTCTAAGAATTCGTTTTTGACCTGTTATTTCCGTCCCTTGTTAACTGAAACAGGCCTGACTATATTACTCTTATAACTATCCACTCAAACCAAATAACTTAATTCGTAACTTATTTTTTAATCATCTGGGTGGCTATTTTTTGCTACTATATTTTACTAGAATGCTGTTTGCATTTTTAATTTTTTTACAGAATTAGCTTTTGTTCTTTTTTATTTGTTATTGGATGGAGTTTTAAAGTTTGCTTATACTACTAGCATGCAAGAATAATTTGATTGCAGTTTACCAGACATTCACGAATTATTTCCCATGTGTTTTCCGAACATTCATGGATATATTCTCTTGTGCGTGATATTTTTAAATTAGGGAGATATGCATTAGTGCAGGATGCCAAACTGTTGAGCATAGACCTTTTTTTCATTAGATAAATAGTGTTCTTATTGCTTAAGTCTTTTGTTACAGTTTTTTTAAATATTGAAGTGCTGTAGTTATATACCCGAGTATCTTGCACGTCTCCTCTTTTCTTGACTTGAATTGGTATCAAAAACATTGGGATCATATGCAAAAGCTAGTCCTTGCCCTACAGAAGAATTTCTTACTGAAGGTGTCAAAAGCAAAATTGAACATCTTAGAATCTTATGCACAGCTGGAAAAGTGTCCCTAGCAGCCTAAATAAATATAATACTAGGCCTATAATTAAAAATAAAGCTTATTATTTTATTTAGGCCTAAGCTCTGAGTTGAAGATGTTGCACTGAA
Organism: Tubiluchus corallicola; assembly: GCA_030141605.1. Classification (NCBI taxonomy): domain Eukaryota; kingdom Metazoa; phylum Priapulida; class Priapulimorpha; order Priapulimorphida; family Tubiluchidae; genus Tubiluchus; species Tubiluchus corallicola. The sequence goes on along the minus strand of JAQGDQ010000239.1, from coordinate 245,523 downwards.
AAATAATGCCAAAACTTTCAGTTTTTGTTTTGTCAAATCTTGTAAACAAAAATGATGTTGTTCTTGGTGGCCATTGTTGCTGTATTTCTCAGATTAAGATTTCCAAATTATAGACGTATAACTTTAAAATGGAATAGCGACTGTGAGGTTTGTGAATAATTATTATATGGGCTGTGATCATCCACCTTGTTATGGCCACCATTATCTCCTTCGTCAACTAATGATGTGTTTATGCATGCAGTAAGCTATTAATATAGTAGATATTATTATACGAAGGTACAACATCATTACTTTGCAATCATGCACGCAATGTTACAGCACTGTTTCATTATAAATTATGGCTTTCTGGCCATATATAAATATATATGGAAATCTTTTGTTCCATGATGCTAAATAATTTAAAACTAATAGTAGCAACTACAGTAATGCAGAATATATGTAGATAAGCAGAATCTGCTATAAATTAACTTGGTGACGTTTCACATACATTACCAGCCTAATTATAATAAATTTGGTATCAGTGACACAATTTATTATATACAGAATGTGGAGTGGAAATCCTTTACCCGATGAATAATTGAAAATTGGTGGCAGCTGCTGCAATCGATACATTTGACACATATTTCAATAATAATGAGGAGAGCATTGAGTATTATATAACAGCGGAGTATTTTATTAATATACATTTATAGCATTTTGGTGTGGCATAGTGTCTGCTCTGTAATGAAATTAAGTCTCTCAAACTTTGCATTGAAGACATTTGTACATTTTGCTTTAATTACTTAGCAGTGGTCCAAGTAGTGTTTGTTTTTATATTGAACGGCCATTATTTAGACTTTATTTGTCCATTCACTTATTTATTCGCCCGTTCATTGACTAATTAGTAAATTAATTCATTTCTGTAAAAATTCATTCTCTCTTCCATTTATTTGTTCATTCATTCTGTAATTCATTGATTTGCTTCTTCACTGTTTGTTTGCTTGATTATTCATTTATCCGCGCATTTGTTGCTAATCAATTTTTTGTACTAAGGTCGTCCATGTAGCTGCCTTTAATATGGTATATACTTGCTTTACTTGGACTTTAATTGGGTAAACCTCTACATATGTCTTTGTGGGGGTGCCTTATATTGCAATAATATATCCCTGGGACAAATTAACTGTCTGACCCAAGTTTCCTATCTAATATTATTGAAAATTTTTGTGAAATTTAATTTTATTAAATCTGTAGCAATTTTATTAAAACAAAATGTCCTTGCCATATTTTAATCAATTACTGCAGTACTTTTATAACATCGTTCTGCTTTGATGTAAAAAGTGTACTAATTAAGCAGGCCGTTGTCGTTCAGAAAGCACGTACGCACCATTATCTGTCTAATCACTCTAATGACTCTACTCTGTAAAGCTCTGATCACAAATGTACGTGAACAAGGTTTTAGTATTAATTAATGTCACCAGCTGCAATAGACTATAGATGCCGTTCAATTTTATTTTCTGGCCAAAATCTTTATTTCCTGCCCTCGAACGCAACGCGCTTTAAAACGGGTTTCTACTGGACCATAGATATGCCATTAGTAGGATAAATAGCAAACTACATTAATTTGAAGTGGTTATCCATTATTATACCTCCACTATTACAATCTTTTGACTTTTCAAAATTGAAGTTTTACAGCACAAGGTCATATGTCGCGGAATTCAGCTTTTTTTGTAAACTTTTCGTAATCGTCTATGACACATGTTTCACACACGGCTTTAATTTATTTAGCGTTTGAGATTAGTGGGCTTTAAACAACCGGGTTTCAATAAATATTAATTGTAAACACTATCAAATTAACTGTGATTTTAAGTTCAACAAATTTTCTCTATCTAGCTGTCATTTCTGATGTCGCATTCAACATCAACCTGCAAAAGAAAGAGGCTTGGTCTAGACCTTATCACTCATTAAGCATGGTGGCTAACTAACCCTCAAAAGTTGTCACTGTACCAACAGACACGCAAAGGTGACGTTCACGCGTGTTTATACTATCACTTTTGCGTGTCACTTTATTCAGTCGCATGCACGTCAAAGCATTGGGGACACCCGATAGTGAATGGAACTGGTGGTGGGGTTTCATTTATCAAAAATATTGTAGAAAAGATAGCTGGACGCAAGACAAGCATTAAAATAACATTTTCAATCTTTTCCTTCCGTACTTCGTGGTCAGTTGTTTAAAACGCGGTTCTGTTTAAATCACTTGTATATCTTTATTATAGAGAAGAGACTAGATGGACACATATATTCGACTTTTCAAGGCAACTTGGGAATAATATAGCATTTTAATGGGGGGGGGGCGAAGATTGCGGGCATAGTAGGATCGTGTGGCCTATTAATTGTTAATAATTACTCTTTCAACTGTCGGGCAGTCAGATGATGTGAAGAGACGAGTTTGCCCAGCCTTGGCTTCTAACGGACATAATAGAGCTTTGCAGCTTGTTCTGTATCACTGTTTGTCCGCGTTTAATACATGCTACTGCAAAGCACCGTAGTAGATCGCTTTTTCACAGAGAACATTTTTATTATTGTACTGACTACTTGTATTGCATTTACACGCTCACTAGTTACCAGCTTTCATTTTAAACTATGAAGAAGTAACAAATGAAATTTTCTGGCTTTTGTTTGCAAGCACGTGATTCTGCTGTGAATTTTCCTTGGTTTAATTTTTCAATTTTTTTAAGTGGTTTGCCAATAATTGGACAATTACACGTATTGTAAAAATGTAAAGGTAAACATGTGTAGTAGTAATGTTCAATCTCTGGAATTGCTTGATAGTAGAACACTATCAGTCGCACCTTTATAAATTTGTTGTTGTCAATATTAGCCTGGTTAAAACTTGTCTATTACCTTATTTCTTTTAAACTAATTTGCGATAATTAAATCTGTGACTCCATCGTTTTGTCGGTGATTAAATTTTTACAATACTCATTAAAACTGTTATGATTTTTGTAAATATATACTTATAAAAGTAATTGTACTACTCCGTAAAGTAATGCTGATAAACGTCTTGCTCATTTGAGACGCCTGCTTTTTATATATCTCCACACTAAAAATTCGTAATTAGCTAAAGCTGCAGCAATGATCACTAAAACTTATTTAAACATCGAATACGGTACTCCCAAAAATAATATCAAAAATTACCACTATAAGAAGACAAAAATTTGACCCCCATTTCGCTTTTAGCCTTACTCTTTCTGTTTCAGTTTTACTTGTGGTTGCCCTGATTAAATTAGTTATACTTAATAACACTATGTCATTTTTTGTTGATGTTGATTGAATGAAACTTTTATTTCAGAACAAAATTCATATACACAATCACACACAATACTAATCACAAATAACAATCAAACGCTAAACAGATAAATAAACACTGATAAAAATTGTAACATTGTGAACTTCCTGTCAAATTCTTACAAGCTGCAGTTGCTACTATGTTCCTGAATCTTTGTGATATAGGTCCAACCATTATTTTGGGTTTCTTGTCTTTCGTGGTCATTTGTGTTGCTACTTGTTGATGCTTTTGATATAGTTGGCAAGCGCACAAGATTACGCAATCCCTGCCGAACGCCACTTATCCGAAATCCGTATAAAAGAGGGTGGGACATCGAATTGAGAATTGGTAGTCGTGTTACAACATGTAAAGGATATAAATAAGCTGTCGTATCATTTTCCGTTAGCTGCCAACTTTTCCGCATTATTCCCACTATCAACACAGGCATGTAGAAGATTATAAATGCTAAGCATAGTAAACACGATGTTAGTAAGCATTTCATGTTTTTCGACTTTCGAGAAGCGGCAGTTCTATGCTGGATAATCCAATATATTCGTGCATGCAGTATTATATTTAATATAGGTATAGTAAAAATCACAGACATGGTCACTATAATCAAGAAATTGTCTACATACTCATTGTCTAATGTGCATTTAAAGTTATTATACCAATATTCGACATAGCTAGCTTCATATTTATCATTAAAGCTGATTATTGCAGTCGGTATTGTTATGACATTATACAAAACAGGAATAATCCAGCATCCCATTATGATTAACGCAGTATGCAGTTTTCTTGGCTTTCTGTGACGTTTTAGCGGTTTCTCAGCTCCCAAATAACAGTCAATAGTTAGAGCACTTATATGTAAACATGATGAAATGTAGCACAATACTTGTGCGAAATAATTTATCCAACAAGTATAGATATTCGCAGGCACTACTTCCGCATCAAAATAAAGATATTTGTATACACCTGTACATCCACCTAGCGTGTCTAATACAGCCAAACTCGCCAGAACCATTAGAATAGGCTTTATTTCCCTCGACCCAAAAACAATGCAGATTGCTACAGATAGATTTCCAAGTATTGTCACTATTGCTACCGCCAGAAACACGTGGTACCATATGGAGATTCTTGCTATAGCATAAAACTCCTTTTGCCAAGATAGGCTGCCATTCATATTTGTTTCTCAGTAAGTTAATTATAACACATTATTGTCAGTATCAGTCCTGCATGTCTTACTCCATATAAAAATATAAATAAACTACTTTCACGCACCCAAACCACAACTAATGTACAACTTCTTATTAAGAGAATCTTTTTGTATGTTGTGCGCATCATGTTTTTTCTGGCTTCACAGTAATTATTCTTGGTACGTGTAAGATTTCTAGTATGTTCTTACAACTCAGGGGATGTAATTTTTCGATAAAGTATTATTTTTATTAAACTCTTTACATCAAAACTGAAATGAAAAAAATGTGAAAAAATGAAGAAGTAATTACTTCTGTAATTATGCTCCAATTCGATTCCTGAGACTAATGAGACTCTGAGAAAATTTGTCAAATTAGTCTGTTTAAATGGTTTTTGATCATCTCTGGGTATCAGTTTTATGAAATTAAACTTTTATGTTGTTAGATTCGTTGCTGGTGGTCCGCATTAACGTCAACGTCGGTGGCATTGTTGTTGATGTACAAGTGAAATATGTCTCCTTGCTCTATAGAATATTAGTTAGTAAATTGAACGCCGCCTTATCAGCCTAGCTTCCGTTGCCATCTACGGTTGTTATAGTATAGGGGAGTAAATCCTTTGCATTTGCAGTGTCTCACGCACAGCTGCTATGCATCATTATAGAATATTGATGTGTACTGCGTTTAGTTTTAGTAGAAGAATAATTATAAATTTAACTCTAGTTGACGTTTTTGATGATCAAAAATAATGGTAAGATTTTGCTGATGTAACGCTAAATACTTTATGTCACAACTTTCATTTTATTATTAACAAAGATATGATGTAACAAATAAGCAATAAAAAGTGTTACTGTATAATTTGACCTTGTGATGAGATCAATCATTTGTCTGAAGGTCATGGTTGCTTTAATTGAATTTCAACAGGTAGATCAACTAATTTTAGGGCAACCTACACCAACCAATTTATCTCATGGAGACCATTTATTTGGTGTATTACAGCTTATTGCTCAACAATGGAAAAGCACTCGGTTTTGTTTTTGGCCTCTAGTGAAAATATTTCCTTCCTTTACGCACGTTCAAAAGAGATGACCCATATTCACAAGAATGCGGTGCCACCTCATCATGATTGCAGATAAAAAAGGCACAGGTAAAAATAGAACCGGAAAAACGGCTCAAATGGAAAAGTATGAAAAAATGGTGTATATGTTTTTTGATAATAGAACTAAAATAACACTAAGTAGAAAGCACACCTTCGACAAAATTCATCTCAGTCTTTTGATAGAAAATAACGGAAAAAACAAAGATAACCAAACAAACAAACATATGAAAATGTACCTATATAAATAGTTAAACAAATAGTTAAAAATAAATATTTTGTTCCATGAACATTCTACATCGTGTTTGGCTATTTGACCCCACAATTTTTTTTGATCTTTGACGATGACAATGTAGACTGTCAGCTGCACCATATTTGAGTAGCTGAAGTCATCTTGAAACCCGATTTGTAAGCATAAGTTACAGAGGTATTTGTGAAAAAGAATTAGTCTATGTTGTAGCCAAGCTTCTCGTCTTTCCAACGAGCAATAAAATTCCATCCGAAACCTCCATGAAGTGCTTCACAAACACTTTTTTGAACACGGTGTTGTATCAAGTTTTGTGAAAAGACTGGCTAAAACATCTCTTTTGACACAAGGCAAGCAAGCAACCAGACATACAATCAAACAAACAAACAAATGGCGTTCAAACATATGAGCTTCCTGGCAGAGGTGAAAATTATTAAAATAATTATACCTGACAGTTACCCGCACCCTAAATACTTATTCTATTAAGTGTGCCCTTTTTCCTATGCCACTTTTACCGTGCCAGTTTTACTTGTGTCATTTTTATCATGCACCCCTAATCACATACCAAAAATATTGACCAGAAAACTGCTAGAGGAGATAGAACGTAACAAAAAAAGATCACCGCCCACTGTGACTTTTGCCCCAACCCTGTCAATATTATCATAAGTTCCTCCGCCTCAGGAGTGCGGCTGTCCATTTCATGTTATATAACCCCATGCATGTAAAAGTTCAACAAAGTTGGTGCAACTTGTCACTTTTCGACTGCCTATCCTTGGGTCATTGATCTTAATGTCGTAATATTGCCTTCATTGAATTGGCTATACTTGGTTACCTGTGAATAAATTACTTTTTTTCGGTGAAGTTAAAAATGGTCACTTTTCTAGTTATGACATGTGGGTCCAAGAGTCAACCTATACCATTCAGTTTGCCTAATGAAGAATTTTCGTTTGGTATACTACACGTGTTCGACCCTAGAATAATACATGTGCCCAATACCACCTCTCAATTTCGTTTTTAGCAAGAAATTTCCAACTCACATGAGTCATATTCAGCCGTGAAAATAACTCAGTCCCATCAAACACTGTCGCCTTAGCTCAATAAAAATTAATGGGCAATGCAGAGTAGTGAAAAAATGGACCCGCCAGTTCCATGACATTTGACCCAAGGTATCGAATCACTTATAAACATCGTGCCTCTATCTGGGAAGTGTGCCCTGTAAATTTTGTGATCAAACCCTGTGCAGTGTGCAGGCATAAGCTATTAATGAAACAAAAAACATGAGAACAAAGATAGTAAAAAATATTAATTGTCGGGTTAAATCAAGAAAATTCCGCTTGTACTAGAATATTAATATTCAAGACAAGTTACACTTCATAATCGTCATGATATATTAAGTCTGAAAATCTCATAGATATTATTTTTATACTGTATTCACTATTTTGTCTGATATTAGTGTTCATATGGAATCAATTTAAGGGTAGAGAACTGATGAAAATGCATTGTTCAAGAAAGGATATAATGACTTTTAGTTTACACTTATTTATTCATACTTTCGTCTTTCATTAGCTATTCTTCAAATTCATTTTCTTGTTATTGAGCAGTTTTATTTGCTTTTCAATTTTTGCTTTCATTCTAAAACAATTTCATGTGGCAAAATGTTAAATTTAATTTTACTCTTTGTTCTTCAATCACTCTAATCCATTAGACTATAAATGTTACTTTTTGCATGTTTTTATGTAACGTCACTTTTTAATGTAACCATGAATTGAGTGTCTCTCAATAATATACAGCTAAAAGAATCTTAAAACGTCATAATATAAAATATCCAGATAAGTTACATTAATTAAATTTATGCTTGTGCTGTAATAGCTAAGGTAATCTTTGGAATGTGTTTTGTAAAATTTGAACTTTGATATCTGTATGATAGTTCTAACCTCAATGAGCAACCACCTCAAATATTCGTTGTCCCATTTTCTGGTGCAGAATTATATTAATTTCCTAAGAATGTCAGAACTGCATCCTAGGAATGGAAATCATTAAAATGTTAGAACATCGTCACAACATACCTAGGTCATGTTTGATCATCTGCCAACAACATCTGTAGGTCGTTGATTGAATGATACGATTATAGTTGATGTATAACAAGTATATCAATTTTCTAGCAACAACTAGTAACTACTTTTTTATTGAATCCTTATGGGTTAATAGCATTCGATTGAATTCGAGCTTCCACAGTTTTCACCCATAACAAATCATCTGCTTTAGATTTTTTTTCTTAAATAATTGTCTAAAATTTTTAACTTGCACAGTCCTGAATTTCATTTGAGCACCTGAACTTCATTTTTGACGAAAAGGGAATTAGTACAAGTTTTCATTTCATTGTCAAGATTTTCTAGCCCACGCTGATCACGTTTTTTTTAACAACCTGAACAATAATCCTTATTTGAATCTCTTGCCTTAACTAAGTTAACTTCTCATAGTAAAATTATAGAGATTGCCAAAACTTCAAAACAACTATTCAGTGATCAGTGATCATCTTCTCAGTTACGTTTTTTGTTCCCTGTTTTATGACATTATTAATATTTGATTCATCAGACAGTGATTTAGAGATTGGCACATTGGTATGTTTATGTTTATCATGTGTATACTTATCAGCATGTGCCCTGAAAGCCAAAGGTTCTTGGTTCAAGTCCTGGTTTTAAGCAACAATTTATAAGTGCATTCTTCAATTGATTGGGCTAATTGTCTATTTTCAGGCTTAAGATTTATTTTCAAGCTAAGTAAGCAAAAAAAAAGTCAGATGTGAATTTTTATACATTTTAACTTGATGATTTGAGAAGCTTAGTTGAGGACCAATTATTCACTGCATTCATCGCAGTGTTTAGAGATAGAAAGCCCGATATCATGATTTATGATCAATATTTAAACGAAAATATGTCACATATTATTGGTGCGTGGTAAAAATAGCACTGGTAAAAATGGCACAGGAAAAAATAGCACATTGTTATTTTGATGCAATTGATTTCTGTCATAAAACTAGAATGCGTTCAGTAGGAACAATCATAAACTTATTCGTCTGATTTTTTTGATTAAAAAAATTTAACACAAAGACAAACAAGCAAACATACAAAAATTGTATTTGTATTATACAGACTGGCAAAAGACTCGAAAAATATTTGTTCCATAAAATAGATTTATTGTCAATAATGCACGCATGCTACATATAGTGTTTATCTACCCTTTTAACCATTAATTTTGGCGATATAGTTATACAAGCAAGAATTTCTCGAAATGGCACCGGTACTAACTCGGTAGTTGTTTGTCCAGGTGGAGATAACAAAAAAGAAGTACTAAACACTCCCTGTGAGACCGCCACGAAGTGCTTCACAAATGTTTTTTTTTTAGTATGTGGTGTTCGGTCATGTTCGGTCAAGTTTTGCGAAAAATAACTTGTAAAAAGATTCTCATTTCGGCACTTTATGCCCACCTTTCTTTACAAAATTGCTTGGAAATCTGTTAGACAGTTTTTGCGTAATAGTTTTACTACCATAACAGACAAAAAACAACCAAACAAACAGACTGTGTTGAAGCATAGCTTCCTTGGCAGAGGCAAAAATGATTAAAATAATTATCCCCCACTGTAACCCTAGCCCTAAACACGTATTTTACTAAGTGTGCCATTTTTTCCTATACCATTTTTACTTGTAACACTTTTACCTATTTTTCCATTTGTGCCATTGTTTCTTCTGTAATTTTTTCCTGTATCATTTTTACTGTGCCATTTTTTCCTGTGCCATGTTTACGGTGCCGTTTTACCTACGTTCCATATTATTATATTTGGTACACTGTATGACATAGCAAAATGCAAATGAGACCAGTTGCTTTTCAGAAATATGTCAAGTACTCCCATCTGTTGGCAGTTAAAGCAGAAATCACAACTATTTTCTTAGCTAGTTCGTTTATTTTTTCACATTTATTTATTTGTATAAGGAATTAGAAACGTAGCGAAAAACCATAATCGGAATGAACATAATTATGCTGCAACTCAGTACAGCATATTGGCCATATTTGTTAATAAGTCGCGCGCCATTTGCCCGAAAAACGGCACTGTTTTTCATTGCTTCAGTTTAGTTTTTGTTTCTGCTGAGGGTTTTTTTGTTCACTCGACATTGGAGTTTCATTATGTCACATGCCTGACATTTACGATACCTATTTCATTTATGCTACTGGAGTTGAATATAAAGAGATTTCATGTTTAAGTACTGCTGGATTTCCCTAGGGCGCTAGACACCCTTGCTGATGATTAAATCTGCTAGTGAATGAGCGAATGTATTGAATTTCCCTGTGTATTTGTCATGGTTGCACCCTAGTGCGTGTGTGTCACTTCCTAGTTTGTGAAATTGTCAAAGTTTGTGCTGGCTTCCATTTTTACTCAGATAATTAGTTTTTCCGATTTTCCATTTTATTGAAGTTGGTAAAGATTAACTAACACTTGCTGTGATTTTGCATTTACAATGAGATTAGCCAAATGTAGCAATAACAGATAAGTCAATATGTACTAATTAGGTCTTTTGACTTTACTTTCTGATTATGTTTTAGACAAATAGCACCGAATGTTGCATTTTACGACCAATACATTGCCACTTTGTCAATAATTTTATCTTTTTTCGCCTAGATTTAAGTTTTTGACATTCGATGCCTTTTGCAAAACCATCATGCATTTGCTCGATAAACTTGACATGCAAGTGCACTATGTTTTGGTAGTCACTAATGAAACTCCTTTACTTTGATGCACATAAAACACTGATTGCACGTGAATTCAGGATTCTTAGTAGTGTTACACCATATAAAAGATGCAAACAGGCTACCATGGCGTTATGTGACAGCTGCCAACTTTCCCGCTTGAGTCCCAATGTCTGCACAAGCATATTATATACAACAATAAAGTGTAAGATAGCAGGTAATTATTAAACGCTGAATGTTCTTTGATTGCACTGGAGTCCTGTGCCGAAATATCTACTTTGTTCATACATGTAGTGCAACATTCAGTGCACATACAAATGAAGCCAATACTCTAGCGTATACTATCATTATCTAATATAAAATTACTCTGCCTAACTGCTGTCGGTATATTTCGGTATATTACAAATACAACATGCCGTAACCGTCTTGGCATTTCGTTCTTTCAGTTTGTTTGTGTGTACGTGTGTGTGCCTGCGCGCGTGCGCGTTAGTACGTGATGTGTGTGTGTGTTTTAAGCAGCACCTGACGATATAACTGTTATGAGTGAAGATGATGTTACATAACACTGTCTGTGATATGTAAAATACACGCCGTCTAAGCACGGATGTTTGTAGATCGCATTATCACTAGTGCCTAAAAGTGAGCACTAAAAAGCATTAAAAAAAGTCATGCAAAGTAGAAATTCTTAGGGGCAATGTTGAACTCTCCTTTCGTAGATCAGTATTTCTCAGCCTGACTGTTCGTCGAGTCATTTAACTTGCGTTATAAAAACTCGCCCAACTTCACTTTGTTATTTAATTTTAACTTCAGCCGTCTGTTCTGCTTTGAGAATCAGTCTTATGGTCAGGATGCATTTTCTTCAGCTTGGCTTCGAGATTATTTGTATTCGCTGGCTAGTGTGACATTTCTTTCATTCTGTATATGATTACTTGTACATATTGCGTAAATTTACATTGCTGAAATCCAGTTCATTCTCAATCTCTGTATACATACATTGTAAGAGAAAGACTAAGTTTACTGTTCGAACTGCTAATACCAGGAGTGAATTCGGTCAAGTTCGGTTTTAGTATGGAATGCCACTCCGTGTATACAACCATTTTATGACCTTTTGTAATAGTTGACAAAAATATAGATGGTGAATAGATTCTAATGGAACTGAAAGTTTCCAAACTATTTTATCATTGTATTACCGTCCTTCAAAAAGTTGCTTGTCGTAATAAATCTGTGAACGTGCGAAATCTACGACAATAATAATAGTTTCCGGACTGCCATTACAAAAAAATTAAATTTCGCACATCCTTCATGTATTCTTTCACTTCATGAGTGAATGCTTTTATGCGTAATATCTGTGAAGTGGTGGTTCTTTGTCATAATTTACTTGTCTACTCATTAGTAACAGACATACACATGTAGCAATTATGTAGCTACATATTAGAGTGCTTCCAGTAATTTAATGCACCAGAATAGCTAATTAGGAAATCTGTGAATTGCAGCTCTTGCATAAGGAACATTATTAAAGGTTTGATAATTAAATGAGGAGGAAACCTGTTTAGAATAAGCACTGGGCTGTTATTACAGTAGCGCTTCCGCTAGTTATAATTATTAGCTTAATCCCTAAAAACTAACTGGCAATTTTTATTATGGGAAATGCCCTGCTAAATGTGACCTATTCTATCTTCATTAAGGTAATGATTTTAGTGGCGAGGAATTTCTTGCGCTGAGCTTGGACAACACTCCTGAGAGCTGAAATTTTGCAAGAAGATACTGCCTGGACCATTGCGCAGACCGCAACGGCGCCAAATTTTTCACTTTCCCAATACGGCCGTCGTTATAACATCATCATAACATTATAACTATCCTAAAAAAACTTCTCTTTTTATAGGGAGTCCGTAGGTTACTTTTTATAGGGAGTTTGATAGTTACCATACAGTGCACTCTAGTTTTTGTACGTTAGAGTGATTTCCACAAGTTATATACACAATTTTCAGTGGTTTCGGTGTTATAAACATACTACAGAATATGCATGTTTATTGAAAGTGAAACTTGTGTAAACGTACAGCAAGCTTACCCAAAGACTGAACATTCAACAGATGGGTTTAGGCTTGTCCATACACTTACTTATTAAAACTGTTGCTTTTCGGGCTTCATCTCGTCAATATGAAATAGCAGTGTGTGAACATAAGGCTAGACAATGTAACTGAGTAACTTTGACTAGGTCGAAGTGCGTGAGTTGAATAAGCGTAATCAGTCGTGCTGTCTCTAACATGATGAACTGTACTCATTCATTCGAGCTTGTACAGTATTTAGCTTTGTAGTGGCAGGAGCGAAAAACAACGAATAATGACAATAAAATGCGTTTTTAGATCAAATGTGTATGCACTAACGGATAGAGACTCGTACACACACAATAATTTATATGCAAGCTTTCTTTGCATTTTTGAGGACAAGAAAGGCTGGTCAGTATCAAATTATCGCTCTGAGCATGCTTTGCTTGTACATGTATCTCAAATGTCTCCATGACCTCCGGTGGATGCTGACAGGAGAGTTTTGAAATAGTTTGAATTATCATCTGTGAGCTATTTTTAATCAACCCCCAAGCAAGCAGGTTGTCGAAAGGACTGAAAGCATGCACACTAAATTTTGAATGTGTAGGCGAATCTGTACTTCCATGTATCTTAACCCCTTCAGCAAACTGTCATGTACCGCATTGTGTTATATAAGCCAGCAAGTACGTTTACGTAACTTGTCAACTTTTTTGTTAGTTAGAAAATTCACTTATCAGGTGGTATGCACGACTGAGTAAACTCAGTCCTGCTGCTCAGTTCATGAGGTTAGAAAAAAATGTGGTGAGGATAATTATTGAACAAAAGAAAATGGAATGAAAGAAATCAGTGGAGGCTGAGAATCGCGATAGAAAAAGAGTTAAATCAGTGATAATTGGGGCTGGTGTGGTAACTGAGTAAACAAGTCAGTGGACATTTAGATTTGATCATCTGATGAGTTGCCTCACTGGACATTGAGATCCGAGAGGCCATTGGAGATCTAAATGTGTGGTGGCTTAAGACTCGGTCGGTAACTGATTAATTAACTTGCAGTTGGTAACTGTTGGTTGAGATGTCAGCACTGATTAATTTAACTTAGCTTGGAATCGTACATTGGGAATGGTGAATAGATCATATTACGTTTAGACTCTATTCCTCTACATAGCTGAATATTAAAGTAATTTAGAAATACAAAAGCTTTAAAGTCAGGTTAATTATATCATAGATGGAATTCATAAAGTACCAAGCGTTAAAGTCAGGCTAATTATATCATAACATAAAATATATAACTCCTCCAAAGATAAAAACAAAAGAAGGCTATAATATGTAGAAACAATTAATTTTGTCAGCTTCGTCGTTAATTGTTAATGACAGGCAGCGATCAGTTCGAGGATTTAGTTTCTTGCTGTCATTCATGGCACACTGTGGTAGGCACAGCCTTCGTATTGATCATGACCATATAATTTTACTGTTTACTTTTACTCATGTATAAAATGTATATATTGATTTTTGTGCCTAATAAATAATAAAATAATAAGAAATGTCAATTTTTACTTTAGCTTGTTCAATTTCTCAATTATTAGGCTGACGATTATTTGTTATACGATAATTTTCCTCATAATCTGACTTCACCACCTCTCTCTTTAGGTACATTAATTACACATCTACTTACATTGTTCTGTAACCATGCAAAAATGACCGCTTCAGTATCTTGATTTTAAATAATAAAGCCCCACACCACAGCTTGGGTCTTGACATGACTATCCCCAATGCTTTTTTAGTAAATACGGAAGATGCTATAGTTCTGTACATACACATCCGTCCTTGTTAGCTACTGATCATATAAAGAGGTTTCCGCCTTGCTGCCTTGTATGTTCCTTGATAGAGGCCAAAACTGACTGATCACCTTAACCCGATGTCACCATTTTTTCAGTTTCATTTAGTCTTATGGGCTGAAAAATATTTTTCTTTTTAGAGAAGAATCTTGTGGGTCACTACGGACAAGTGTTGTATGTATGGGTGTTATTAGGTGAAATAACTACTTGATGTCCCAGTTGCATTAGACTCTATGGCTGACTGATTGAATCTGTATGCGTGTGTAATTTTAGGTAATTGTTGGACGCGTATTGATTTTGCTTACGCATTTGTGTGAGCAAGTTACATTTGTCAGCGACGATAGTCCTTTCCATCGTTTCCAAGTAAGCACTGACTTGTCAATGACTGAAAAGAGTTTCTTTTTTTAACATGCATAGCTCCATAAGCATTACGCTACAGATGTAGCTAACATACATTTATCCTGGTTCGTTAAAGCATGCAATGAAGCAGCAATATCAGTATTTGGAATAGTTACAAACTACATTGACTTCTAAGTTCTGGAAGCTCTTGACCATTTGTCGAACTTGCAATCACTTTGGATGTGGTTGACATTCGCACGATGTTATTCAATCCGGACCTTACTCCTCGTATTCTGAATCCGTATAGCAAAGGGTTACACATGGAGTTTAGCACTGGTAGTATGGTTACAATATGCAAAGAATGGATGTACTTTGTCACATCATTATGTCTAAGTTGCTGCGTTTCCCGTATAAATCCCAGTATTAACACTGGCGTATAGAACACTAAGAAAACTAGGCATATTAGACATACAGTTACCAAACATTTCTTATTTTTTGTCTGTCGTGATGCAGTAATAGTTCTGTGCTGAATGATCCAATATATTCGTGTATACAACGCGACATTTAATACAGGTATAACGAAAATCACAGAAACTGTAACTATATCTATTAAATTATGTCCTCCTTCATTATCTAACGTACATTTATAGTGGTTATACCAATATTCAATATATCCACTGTCGTTGTTATTATTAAAGCTCGTTATCTTGATTGGTATTGAAACAAGATTGTACAGTACTGGAATAATCCAACAACCTGTTATAATCATTTTTACGTGTCGTTTTCTTAACTTTCTCTTGTGCCGTAGTGGCTTCTCAGTGCCCAAGTAACAATCGAAAGACAAAGCGGTTATGTGTAAACATGAGGAAATGTAACACAATACTTGAAGCGAAAAGGTTATCCAACAAGTATAGATATTAGCAGGTACTACTTCCGCATAGATATAAAGATATTTATATACACCTGTACATCCGCCAAATGTATCTGTCACAGCTAAACTTGCTAGCACAATCAATATAGGCTTTCTTCTCCGGACACCGAAAGTAATAGAAATTATCACTACTAGATTTCCAAGTATGGTCACTATTGAAACAACTAATAAGCAGTGGTACAGTATAGACGCTGATGTTGTTTCAAAAAACTCCTCCTGCCATAACAAATTACTGGCATTCATAATTCATGACTATAAGAAAATAATCACAGCTCACTTTCCTAACAGAGGTTTTACTGTGCCGTTTTATGCAGTTTTATCTGGAAGAGAACTGAAGCCTGGTTACGACTTCACAGTCCCTTTGGCTTCTGGCTTCACAGTGGACAAACGTAGAATTGCTCATACGCTGCTAGTAATTTGTGTAGCAAATAAAGAATTACCAGCATTTGTTGAAATCAAACGCTTAATTAAAGTCAATCATACACATATAAACTTCTTCACTTATTTATCCAACTGTAAAATTTTCGAAATGTTTAGAATGTGTTTAAAATTAGTTTTAACTTGAGCCAGCTAGACTGTATGTATTTGACTGACGTGGCCATTTTCTTGCATTTTCTTCATCCAATACAGATGAGTAAATTTTCTCAACCTATATTTTTTGCCACTGTTTTGCTGTCAATTCTGCTAATTGTTTGACAGCAATGTTGCAGCTACCATAACCTAATAAAAGCTTAAGATAAGCCTAAGTGGGCTGATCTATTTTGAATAAGGGTCGCATGGATGTTGTGTAGGACTGTAGGCTAGTGTAATTTTCTAGATTACCATAACGTTTTTGTTCTTTTTTAATTAAACCTGTGCATTTGCCTCTGCCTCATCCATGGATTATGATTCGGGTTCTGTGATGTAATGCATTTATAGATGCTGTTATTAACTTATAGTTAATAAGTTACTAGTTATTATCAGTTACAATATAATTATCCCTGCTGTTAATAGTGTGGGTAATAAAAGGAATAATTAGCTTAAAACTCAGAAGTGCACCTGTGAGATTAATATCTGAGTCGTAGTTTCCAACCTGCACTGCTGTATAATATACAGTTTGCAAGCAGCAGTGCACTTTTACTTAACTTCTCTTATTTTTTGCAACAATCTTTGAATTTACTTCATTCGTACTACTTGTCATAAAGACAACTATTCTAAAATGTTTTTGGTATCTATAGGAAAAACCAAATTTTTCAGGAAAGATGTATAACATTTGTCAGGTTTGCTAGTTCAGCCAGAGCTCCTTGGTTGAACATATGGTTTGAAATAATAAACTTTTTGTTTTATTTTTCAGCTTCTCCTGACTTTTGACCCCATCCTGGTGGAGAAGGTGGCCACACTGCTGTACCACATCATGCAGGACAATCCCAACATCTCTCGTCTTTATCTCACTGGTGTCCATTTCTTCGTTATGATGTACACGGGGTCAAATGTGCTTCCCCTAGCCAGATTCTTACAATATACACACGTGAAGCAAGCTTTTAGATCAGATGAAGTTAGTGAAGCATCATATATTAGTTGTAGCTTTAATACATTGTGTGCAGGTTATGTCTGACTGCAGTATGTTTGCTGTAGTGTGCCCTAATTATATTTGGTTTATTGAAACTTTAGTCACATTCAGTGTGTCATTCTAGTTAACTAGTTACCACTTCAGAGCTTCTACAGTAAATTGTATTTAACTAAGCCTCATAACTGTTATTCATTGATTAGTGTAGTGTTTACTTGATCAATATATTTACTCAGCCCACAGTTAATATTTATTTAGCTGATTTTAGTCACATTAATTATCTGTAGTTGGTAGGGCAACACTAAAGGGTCTGTATAGTTTTTTTTTCTATTATCATAATTCTTTATTTAAAATTCGAAATTATACCCATGTACAATATTTACAAATTTACAATAGAGACCCTCTGTTTGCAGGGTTTTCATACAAAAATAATGTGATTATTATTTGTAGTATCTTGCTATATCTCATATTACCTTTATTGTTAGAAATTATTCAATTAATTATGCAGTTGAATAATTACATTCGTGTTGCTGAAAATACTGCATTTTAAAAAAATCTTAATGTCACCACCGCTTTGATCTATATTATTCATCTATATTTGTTTATCAACTCTAATAAATTGTTCTATTAATTAATCCATTACTATCACCTACTAAAATTAAGCATTGTTGGGACTTTAGTGGAAACCATCTTTTTATCCGTCCAAATGTTTTACATTTTAGTTCCAAGATTACTGAGACAAAACCTACACTGTTAGTGATTCAGTTGCTGGCCATGATACACATGACCGGTTTGAATGTCAAAAGTCAATAAAATGTTGTATTATTAGAATTTGTGTAGCTAGAAATTTATGAATCTCCTGTTGAAGTTAAAAATTTGATTCATCAGCTGAGTCTTATATTCTGGACTTAAGGGAATTTTGTTAATTATAACTGATGAACTTTGATAAGCAAGCTTCACAAGACTACATATAATCATATTCACATGCTGCTTCTCATATTGTTACCCTGGGCATTCCTAGATGGAAAACAACTGCTTTTAGATTCAGTTTTCTTTCGTACCTCTTGTTTGTTGAATTCTGTATAAGAAAGTTGTGTCATTATTAACTATGTTCTGCAAGAAAATTTAGCAAATTAGTTATGAGAACTCTATTTTTCTGAATTGTATTCATCTTTTCCCTTTCTGCCCACTGACCTTGTTTGGGGCAATTTTTCCTAAAATACAAAAGATAAATATGATTTCTGTATATCGTTTATCAAGTAGCTTTTCTACCGTGCCTGGTAAATGTTCTAAAAACTTTCCCATGAAGTGTTTCCAACAGGTCAACAACAAGACTTCTTTTTAAGCAGCTTTATTTGTGGGCAGATTTATAAAATTGTTTAACTAAGAGAATCATGAAGTACCTGCGATATTAACTTGGCCTCCATTACTAATGTGATATTTTTGGATCTTTTACATTTATAGAACAAAGCATCAGATTTGATGTTAAGAAGCATCTTGGGTAATATCTTACCAGATGCAATGGTGTGTTACCTAGAGAACTATGGAGCAGAAAAGTTTGCAGAGATTTTTCTAGGAGAGTTTGATACTCCTGAGGCAATTTGGAGTAATGAAATGCGGTTAGTAAAAGCAATGCTTTTTGCAGTTTGTCCGATTTCCTTAATTTTTGTGTAAATCTCGCATCTTACGATAGTCACTTGCTAATCCTGAACACATTTTGGGTGTGCAAGCTTAAGTATAATAAAACTCTTTTCCTGTGTTTCATCTCTAGGTGTATGTTTTACCATGCTTCTGGTTTCTACTCTTTAGAAATATGCAACATTGTGATGTCTGTTTCCCTTAGTAAAAAAGTTCATTTGTCTTCATAACTAAATTACAAACATGACATTCATAAAGCATGTGTTTATAAATCTCTGTTTTATACTGTTTTGCAGGTTTATACATTTTTAGAGGTGAGCAAAAGAATCATTAATAAATAAGTATTTTTTTACTCATTTGACATCAATAATTTAATATGTTTTAGGCGGTTGATGATTGAAAAGATTGCTGCTCACTTGGCAGACTTCACACCGCGTCTGCAGAGTAACACTCGTGCTTTATATCAGTATTGTCCAATTCCAGCTATCACTTATCCACAGCTTGAGAATGAATTGTTCTGTAACATTTATTACTTGCGCCACCTGTGTGATGTACAAAGATTTCCCGAATGGCCTATAAAAGATCCGGTAAGTAGTACAGAGACTTAAAAAAGTAAAGTAATTGTGTAAAGCACTTGTTGTCCAGGATTTTGCCTTAAGATTTTATTTCATTATTAGTCAAAGTGCAAATTCAAAATTTTTTATTTGTCTCTCTCAGTGGGTTACATAGTGTATGAAATTAAAGTCAGTAAATTATATTAACAAAAATAGAAACGGGTGGCAAAGAACCAGTGGTCATCGAGCAGCCACCCTATATAAATATGTTATTTTAGATACCACAGCTTTTTTAATTTAATAATAGGAATATGTTATGTCAATTATTTGTGCTGCTATGAGTTGTGAATTTAATATTGTCTGAGGAGACAATAATTAATTTTGTGCAAATAAGATTAAATAATTACAGCTATTTTGAAGTTTATGGTGAGCAAAATGAGCAAAATAAAGCAACATAATATAATTATTAAAAATACAGTTGCGTGAAATGCAGTGTCAATTAAGCATGCAATATGAAATAAATTAAATAAACTAAAAATAAACTAAAATAAAAAACAAAAATAAGCTGAAACCATACGTTACAATAACCTATAGTTAGAAACAAAAATATGAACAAAACCAAAATAAAAGAAAAACAAATCAGAATATAATTAGAATTTAAGCTAATTCGATGAAACGAAAATATTCTGATATAGCCTTGCAAATTAACTCAGTGAAACCAGCTAGTATTTGCATGTTTAGTATTGTTACCATGCAATTATAATAATAACAGTGGCAGTAATAATAATAATGTTAATAATAATAAATGCGATAAGAATTTACTACCAGAATGATCATGTGCTGTCAAGTCTGTTAACATATTATATTTGCCTTTTGATAATTATGTAATTTAGATGAGGAGTAGTGGCACCAATATGTATTCATACATTTACATATACAGCTGCACGCACACATGTATACGCAAAAATACATACGCATAAACGCACATACATAAATGTGGACATAAATTAACAAACTGAGTAGTAATACTGCCTATCATTTTTTAGAACACTGTATGTACACATGTATATGCACACACGTACATGTGTACATTTCTTACGTGGTCACACATGTATATACACATATACACATACACATGCATATACATATGGACATATACACATACACTCATGTACATACATATATACACATATTCATACATATACACATACACACATATATATAGATACACACACATACATAAACAGATAACAAAACACTAATTTGGACATTTATACAGGCTTTGGTTCTCAGACAGCTAGAGATTTATCCTCATTCATAAATTATAAGGTTCTACTAGTGCATAAATATGTAAAAAAATTACTGCTCAGGTAAATTAGTCACCACTTATGACTACTTCGCTATAGTAGTATTTTCGTTAGGATTAATGTACATCTGTGTAGTAAATTCCGCTTTTACCAAACTTCAAGCACATTTAAGGTTGTTATCAAGTTTTTACTGCACTTGCTTGGATACGTGCCGTTGGCTGCTTTTTTATATCAACAAATAGCTGCAAATTTCTCTAGTCGCTACCAAGCAGTATCATAATACATGTGTTACATAAATGTATGCTTATATAATGCACTTTCCTATACCTCTGTAAACTACTATTTGCAGAAATAAATTGACTGTTTTTCACCATTTTATCCTGTATTATTTTTGAATATTTGTACAAAGGCATCATGTTTTAAAGCAATTATATTTAACATTCTTTTTCGTTCTTTTGTTTCCAGGTGAAATTGTTAAAAGATATTTTAGATGCTTGGAAGGCTGAAGTTGAGAAAAAACCTCCTACGATGTCAATAGAAGATGCTTACAAAGTTTTGAAACTTAAGCCTGCACCAGGAGGGTAATACATTTCTTCTGAAATATCATTATGTATTTTTAAATCTTTAATATGCATTAGTTAAAAATCTATAGTAAGCAAATGTGTCTGTTATTGTTAGACAGCAGGTTTCTTTGCCCGAATAAGTATGGTTTTGTTTATTGAATAGCTTTCATTATCATTTTTCTCTCACAAAAAAAAGAAATTACGTCTTTTTGTTTCCAGACATGAAGAGAATGTGATAAGAAAGGCATACTTTAAACTTGCACAAAAGTATCACCCCGACAAAAATCCTGAAGGACGAGATGTTTTTGAACAGGTTTGTGTTTTACTTGCAAATAACGTTTTTATTGGCTTTGATTACTGACTATTTTTTCTAACTTTGTACAATGTTATCTAAATTGATTTCAAATGACTTACCGTTAAAATGGCTGCATCAAATGGTCATCATGTTAGCTTAAAATTACAAATTTTACACACCGTTGCTGCTAACGCAAGTTCTATAAGAGCAAGTAAATGATACAAGATTTTATGACGAATTTTTAAGCTTTATTTGTGAAGAGTGTTTTCTTGTCATTTAAGGTAAAACTATTAAGAAGCATAAAATGTTAG
Organism: Tubiluchus corallicola; assembly: GCA_030141605.1. Classification (NCBI taxonomy): domain Eukaryota; kingdom Metazoa; phylum Priapulida; class Priapulimorpha; order Priapulimorphida; family Tubiluchidae; genus Tubiluchus; species Tubiluchus corallicola. The sequence goes on along the minus strand of JAQGDQ010000239.1, from coordinate 223,585 downwards.
AATCCATTTAAAAATTTATTTTTTTATGATAAATAAATGTGCAAAGTCTTGCTGATTGTAGTCTAATTTTGTAAAACTTGTGTATATTATAGTGGTTTTGAAGCATTTCCTTATTAGAAATTGCACTACTTTTGGTTAGGTATTTTGTTTTTTATTAGTGTTTACATAATTAAAGCTACCTAGTAACACTGATCTGTGAAAACATTCTGCAGGTTAACAAAGCTTATGAGTTCTTGTGCAGCAAATCAGCTAGATCTATTGCTGGTCCTGATCCTCAAAACATAGTACTTGTTCTACGAGCACAAAGTATACTTTTTAGCCGATATAGAGAAGGTGAAGATTTCCTTATTATTCAGTGTTTGATTGATTGCATATCATACCAGTTGTTGCTGAATGTACACAGTTTACTGGAAAAACTTCCACCATAATGTTAGTCATAACCAGAAACACATCTTTGTGTTTTATCTTTGAAATATGTAAAGTTCGAACTTGAGACAGTAAATTTTGATATCATTATCATTTCTGAATTTGATTATCATCACATTATTTTTGGGATTATTGCACTTCTTGTTCATTTGCAATTCTGTGTATATACTGTACATCGTAGTTTGTGTGTTTAAAGTGACTTACGTTAAAAAAATAAGGTTATAAGTTTACATAACAACTTCAAGGACAACCGCTGAATGTTAATTCTTTTGATTAAAAATTTTCAGAATTGCATCCGTATAAGTATGCTGGCTATCCAATGCTAATCAAAACTATTCTAATGGAAACCGGTGACGAGCAATTGTTCTCGAAGTCTCATCCATTACTTGCAGCATCGTGTGAGTTGGCTTATCATACTGTTAACTGCTCAGCTTTGAATGCAGAAGAACTAAGACGTGAACAAGGAATTGAGGTAATTATCTAAATAACAATCAAACTTTGAGTGTTGTTTACCAACTGTTACTAAATAGAAAATTCACTTACATTGTGGTAGAGAAGTAGTGAAAGAAACTGGGGTGTGAACAAATTTGATCCTCACAAGCCTGAAATTGATTTTTTCTTGCTTCTTTACAAACTTTTATTTGACAGAAATACAAAAGAAAGTTTGTGAACTTCATGTGATAAAAATTGTGTTAGTTTGTACGATAGCAAAACAAAATTTTGCTCAGGAAAAACAGATCCACCATCTTGACTGACATGATCACCTTTAATGATATTAGTGAAGACATTCGTTTTGATAGTAAGTGTACTTTTTAAATTTTGTCAGAGCAAACATTAACCTTACTAACATATTAAAAAGAAATTAAACTCTAGAGACAAACTTCCTTAAAATTTTCACCAAAGAAGTCTTTTTATGAATGTTTCATAATTTAAACCATAAAATTATTACACTTTTCAAATACTAACCAGTCGTAGATTTTAAGCTTATGCTGTTGTATGTTCAGCTGCTAAAAATGGCCTGTGCTGCACTGACTGATTACTGATTGTTTCTACTCTTCCATATCACAGCACTTGCAAGATGCATTGGTCAGATGTACCTCAGTATTAAGCGCTTCAACTAAACCTGAAGAAATGACGGTTCAAGTGTGTTCCCATATTCTACACTGCTATTCCGTTGCTGCACAGTTTGAAGCTTGCAGGGAAAAGATTGTCGAGCGACAACCAATTATCAAAGAGCTTTATCGCATTCTGTATTACAAGGTATTTTAAAAATGACTGTAATTTTTTTTACTGCAATCATTATAGCTCTAAATGTGGTTGTTGTATGTAATACACTTTTTAATCTTTACAGCACTTAACGCGTCTATGCTTGGTAGCCACAGAATGTGTGAGTGCTTTCTCCATAGACTACTATTTACAAAATCATATGTTCCAAGCTGGAATTCTATATCACCTGCTGCTCTTCCTATTTAACTATGACTTCACGTTAGATGAGGGAGGTGTGACAAAAAGTGATGATTCTAATCAACAGGTAAGATTTATTATTATTCAAGTTCTTTTTTTGCTTTTATGATGGTCTTTATTTACTTACCAGTATTTAGGCCAATCTAGGCTAGTATTTTCCCCTTTATCCTTTGAACAGAAACATGTCTACTGCAAAGAGAGATTCGGAATCATCAGAGCTTTTGACTATAATCACAAGTTAATTAATGACACTGCATAAATGTTATTTTTTAATTCTATTAAGCAAAATTATTGGCGGGAAATTTGAAACTGAATGCTTGTAACATTTGAAAAGAGTTGTTTAAAATTTCATGTTTTGCGTGACATGTATTATTGTTTTCAACGTCATTTATTTTATACCTAGACGTTAATGCCAAGAACTCCCCGTAGTTTTTCATAAAAGCCACTTAGTTTGGCAATGGCTACTTCTAAAAGCGAAGTGCCAGCATTCCTCTCTACAGGGATCATTGTTTCATTGGAATTAACACACACTATGGGCCTATACTTTGGAAATAAAAGTTCAGTTTTATATAGGACCACTACTTGGTTGGTAGACAATATACCGTATTTTCCCGTGTATAAGAGACCCTTTTTTGCTCAGAATTTTCACTTTAAAAATAGGGGGTCTCTTATACATGGGAGTAAGTCTTTTCAATAAGATGCATAAATTGTGACACTAATGATTTTAAAGAAATAAGTGCTCTACAACTGTTTTATTTCGAATAATTATAGTTTCCTTTCAATAAATCTTCTCCATGGCTAAATTCTAATGATAAAATTAATGTACCGGGTAAGTTATTATTTTTTTAAATGTCTCTTTGGTATTGGAGAGAAATCGATTGTTCTGCAGCCAATCAACGCATCTGCATAAGCTCTCTGCATGCCGGTCGACGTCATTGATACGTCGACAGAGGTCAACGAGATGAGTCAGCCTAAGCAAGGCGTGTCGCGTTCGACTATGAAGCGATATTCTTATCCTAAACCTGCGACTTGGCCAAACCTGGAGAAGTCACTGAAACACTGGGTCCAATCTCAGAGGATGAGTGGATTGTCAGTGTCTACAAAGATGATCATGGAGCAAGGGAGGAGGATTGCTAGAGAGATGGTGGAGAGCAATGAGAACGGAGAAGAGACTTGAGGAATTTAATGATTTCTATGATGAATAAAGTTATTCATTACCAAAAAACTTTTTTCCAGAATTTTTGCCTAAAAATTGAAGGGGTCTCTTATACACAAGGGTCTCTTATACATGGGAAAATACGGTAAGTTTACTCCAAATTTTAGGTATGATTCTGAATCGAGATTGAAGTTCTGTAAACTTGGCGTGTTATTCATATGTGAACTGTCCACAAGATCGTGGTTAGAAAACTGTGAATGCTGTGCTGTATCATTTCTATTAATGCAATATTACTGCCTTTTTTTAGGAGGTCGCAAACAATCTGGCAAAGCAAAGCATTCGAGCACTTAGTCGCATAGCTGGCTATTCAATAACCAGTGCAACTCCTGTGAATAAGACAATACAGGCAGCTGTAACTGCTATGATGACTCCATATCTAGCCAGACAGCTATGTGACAGTGATAATTTTACACGGGTGAGTGCATGGAAGGCACTTATATTGCTTTATTGTCTAACTAAGTAATTGTATATCATACATGTTTAGTGATAACCGTACTGCTTGTAGATCAGTTGGTAAACATTAAAATGCTTGTTTCTTGGGAACTGATTTTAAAACATAAGTTTTTACTTCTTTGCTTTCAGTAAGATGCCTTTCTTTCTGTAGGTGCAAAATAGTTCCATTTTTGAAAATAATTGGATTAATTATGTGTTATAATTGCATTTTCTTTGGAAACATAGATCTAAAATGTTTACTGTTATTTATATACAACTCTGAAATTTCTAGTTGTTTAATGTTTATCGATAATTTTCCTAGAATCCAAAATTTTATGTATAATATTATCTGCTATTTATTTCTGTTGCCTATATTTTTAACATGACTTTTTAAACAGGTGTTAAAAGTATTGAACAGCAACACAGAAAACCCTTATTTAATCTGGGATAATGCAACTAGGGCAGAACTCAATGAATATTTAACAACACAGATGACTAATAAAATGCGCACAGTATGTAACATATTTTTTGCTTTCTTTTTTTTTAGTGTAATTCTATGCTATCATTATTTTGCTTTGCAATTTTAACTTTATTATAGTTGATTATATAATTAGTGTAAAAATTTATGATACAAATATATGGAAACTTAATTTTTTGTAATCACTTATTAATGGTTTTATAGGGAGAGTGTGACCCGTCCTTAGGTGCTGAGTTTGAGTTCTCTATTCATGCAAAAGAACTGGTTATTGGAGAAATTTTTGTGCGAGTGTATAATGAGCAGCCAACTTTTGTGATAGAGGTAATTTCTATTTGCTTTTTTATTTATGTGCCTAGTAGTCCTTATAACTTTTGTGTTTTCATTTTCAAAGTTGTGAGCAAACAGTAAGCTGGAAGAGGCCTAGTTTGCTTGTTATAAAAAATATCTTAACTGCATTTTAAAAAGTCTAGTCAAAAGACAATATAAAAACTCAGTTTTTACATATTTGTAGCAACCAAAGGCATTTGCCATTGATTTGCTAGACTTCCTAGGCTCACAAGCTCAGTACCTTCATTCCTTGTTGCAACTCACTGCCAGTGGTAACCTAGCCGATTCAAATAAGTCTGAAAGGTTGCATCAGGTAGAAATGGCTTTAGAGGCTCTTCGAAATATTGTGCGCAGCAATCCAGGTAAATTCAAAATTTGCACAGTTTGTGTTTGTAATTTGGTACCTGTAGTATTAAAGTAAAACAAAAATAATGTTTATTATGCTACGTAAGAATTACTATTGTGCACTTATAATTTCCTTCCAAATGAAAATTATTTCTAAATGTTTGTTTTCTTTGTAGGAGTTGAAATTCAGTGCATAGGTCACTTCCGTTTATTATTTTCTTTGTTACGCTTACATGGCTGTGAGAAAGTTCAACAACTAGCCCTTGAAGTAAGTAAAATCTAATGTGATTATCAAGCTAACAGCAATGATATTCTTGTAAGTTTTTTAGGCAATGTAAGATGTGCATATCAGGCTTGAACATTTGTGTTTGAAGTACGCAAAAGATCATATTTACCCAGAAAAGAAAGTTTAATATATAGATTGCACCTCGTATTGTTTAATTCCCTTTATTAGATCTTTTTTCGCTTTATTAGATCCCTTGTATACCGTAACAGTGCAGTATGTTACTTAAAACAATCGTGTGTAACTGTAAAAATGCATAAGAAAGTTGGTAAAATTAGACTGTTTAACATATTTACTGTATGGGTCATTCTGAGCTACTACTACAAGTTTAATTTGTTACAACATTTTATGGAGTTGACATTCTAAAAAAGGAAGAATCTATAGTTTATAATGTGTGTAAAATGTAACTAGCTAAACTTAGTTATGAGCTATTAAAGAATTACTGCATAAATGATTAGATTACTCTTTACAAGAACAGTTAATCTTTCTTGGTAATTGAATTTTGGTAGTGTAACAATGTAAATCAATGTTCTGTGTGCTTTCCTTCCATTTTGATCACTTTTTCCTAGGTCAGAATTGGTCAATAACTAAATTAATCTCATTTTGAAGAAATTTAGCTCATTCTTGAAGAAAAGCTTTTTTCAGTTCAGAAACATCTTATGTTTTTCTTGTGAGATACCCTCGCTGAGATAAGTTCTCCCACATTCTAAAATCTAGAGATTTAGTTAGAGCTGTTTCTAATTTATGCACTAAGAAACATCAAAAGCTGAGTTTATTTATTTAAAACTGTAAGTTTTGAAAAAAATCCCTTTTTTTATTTAGAAATACAATTTTATTGTATTGTGGAGCTATGTATATGTATTGTATGTTTATTATTGAAAAGGTTCAGCAAAAATGAAGCACAGAACTTACAACTAAATTTTTTCTTGTATACAAAATATATACACATTCATTGTTAGTCTGTTTTATGCCTTTTCAAGTTTAATTTTAGTTTTGTTAGAAAATTTGCAGGCAATGTTTTTTCTGGACAACCCTGTACAATATCTGTATTTCTTTGTTTAGGTTGTGGCCAGTGTTACAAAGAATCAAGAGTGTGTTCAAGACATAGCTGCTTCTGAAATCCTTGTCTACCTATTGCTGCTTATCAACTCTTTACCAGCATGTGAGATTACATTCTGTTCTTCACTAGCACTTTTTTGTATATAATCTGGAAATTATCTAAGAAGTATCCTTACAGTTTCGTGCATCACAGATTGTTTAAACATTGGTATGTGGTCAGTTTTTTTATGGATGCAGCTCCTGTTTCACCCTTTCGAATTTATTGATGGTAAATTACCTGCACTCCTTATTGCAAACAGCAGCTTAAAGCTTAATTGTTTAGTGTGTCCTGTCTTGATAGGTGTACTTTTCTATATTTAGGCCAATTAACTGTGATAGAAACATTGTATGCTTTGACATCAAACACAAAGATAATCAAAGAAGCAGTGCAAAAGGGTAAGTTGTATATCAAAGACACTTATTTAAATAGTTTGTGTAATAAAGAAAGTCCTTGCTTAACTACACGAATGTGCACAATGTGCATTTAATGTAATGTCTTCCACTTTAACATTTCATAAGCAATTAACTATATCTCTGTGCAAATTGTTTATGACACTTGTATCCTGCTTCATTTAGAATTACAAAACGGTGTGAAATTTAAGTAATACAATTACATCTGTATTACAGGTGGATTACTGTATTTGCTGGACTTGTTTTGCAATTCAACAAATGCACAAGTTCGAGAAAAAACTGCTGAATTGTTTGCCAAGATGATGTCAGACAAGTTGCTAGGTCCACGTGTCCGAATTGTCCTGAGCAAATTTATGCCAAGCATTTTTATGGATGCTATGAGAGACTCTCCTCAAGCTGCTGTGCATATGTTTGAAGGTTTAAATATTTAAAAGATTGTTAACTTTTTTTATTTTAAAAATACTTCATTGAATTTTAAATGGCTTTGGGTAAACATGAGTGCTAGGAAATGTGAATTAGTGTAGTGGTATGTATACTTTTTAAATTTAAATAATAAACAATAATTTATAAGAAAAATATATATATATTTAAATATTTATATATTCTATATTTTAACAATTTTTCATTGTTGTGCTTTTCATGTAAATTTTTCCCGTTTTTAATCTAGCAGTTCGTTAATTTTAAAATTGCAAATAAGTAACATCATATAGTCTGAAGGGTAAATGAGTAGTTTTATTTGCAAACTCATTGAGTATGTAATTTGTCTAGCAACACAAGGATAGTAAGAGTAATAATAATTGTAATCCCATATTTATTTAAGGTACAGAGGTGCCAGTGCACTTTTTGGTCAAGGTGAAATCAGCTTAGTTTGACATTCAAAGTTGTTTTTTTTGTAGGCGTCCATGAAAATCCTGAATTAATATGGAATGAAAGTGTGAGGAAAAAAGTCATGGGAACTGTTAAAACTATGAAAAAGGAGTAAGTATACTTATGTATGGTATCAGGAACAAATGTACTTGCAAGGAGCTCGGTACCTACATGATGTGATTTGGTGCAGTATTTTGCAAAGGAAGTAAATAAAATAGCATACATAAGGTGTTTTTACTTGGTCACGGGTCAGTTGTCAGGCATTTGGAAATATCAAGCATGAAATTTTGTCCACGGGGTGTACTGATTTACATAAGTGACAATTTAATTCTTGAGAAAAATTTTCATTTTATTCTCTAAATTTTGATTAAATTATGTATTTGTTGCAATTATTTCAGACATTATAAAGCTCAAATGGAAAATTCTGAATTATTGTGGAAGGTCAGTATTTTGTCCTTTGATATTTCTATTACTAATAAGCCTTTTCGCAGTTTCAGTATGCGCATGCTCAGTTGCTGAAGGTCAAATGTTAAGTGAACCTAGCACGCCTTACTTACCTACACATCATGTGACCTTACGTATGTAACTATATGTAGGTGAAATGGGTCAGACATGGTTATTTTTGTTATTATGCTACATGTGTATCGTTTTAATGGGTGAAGGAATCCTGGACATCCACTGTGGCGAGCTAGGGAAGCGGGATTCATCCAACAGTGGATGAGCATATCCTGATGTTGATGATGATGATGTGTATCGTTTTAAACTGATTATTATTCTTACCTGAAAACAGGCAACAAAATAGCAGCAGCAATCCACGTAAAATGAAATAATTGAAGCGAAAATTAATGCCAAGAACTGTTACTAATACAGTGGCATGGGCTGCGAGGCATTGTCAAGTGTAGACAAATGTGTTGTTTGGTTCAGATAACATTGTTAGGTTCATTTAACCTTTATTCTTTTCACAATCATCATCAATCACTCTAGCTGTGAAAAGGCTTATTATAATAGCTGCTTTTACTGAAAAAATATTAAATAATATATTTATTGGATAATTGAAGTTTTCTGAATTAGATAGACTGTAATTGTCATTAAACTTTTGTGCTTAAACATTAAGCATTGTGCTTAAACAGGTGCTAATGACAAAATGAATTATCGCTTTAAGTTTACCATGACTCCCTAAGACTAGTCTTGACATTTTTATTGTGAATGACTGTTGTAATAATTTTTAGTCAAATTTTGTGGCTGGCATAGTTAATAAATTCAGCCTAATAATCTTCAGGGTGTAATCTTTATCATATTACTTTGCTCACATGCACATTTACTAGGTTTTTACCTAGGTAATGGTATACGATTGTTTCACTCAGTTTATCTAATAGTTTAATTTAAGGACATAATCCTCAGTTGTTTTAAAACAATACTTTTATGTCTCATCTCATTTAAATATCTTAAATTTAATTATGCAAAATGAGAACTAAATAACATTCTGCATTCTGTTTTGTCTAACATTTAAAACAAGTTTTGCTTGACAGTGATTTAGCAAACATGATACTTTAGTTTAATTTCTAATTTGTAGAGCTTTTTATTTTAGTTTCCAGAAGACATGGATGTAGTTTACTCAGAGGTACAGGGAGAGTTTATGATTGGCAATGTCTACCTGCGAATCTTCATTGCGAATCCCGGCTGGGTGCTAAGAAAACCAAAAGAGTTCACTAGTGATCTTTTGAACAAATTTATAGAGCTGGCAAATAGTAAACAAGCAAATGTAAGTCTAATCAAGACTCGGGTAATTTTACAGTTTGGGTAAACCTGTGATTATTTAAATAGTGGTTAGATTGCACTGTTCACTAAATTATTTTTGTCTTAATGATTTGTATTTATGTTTCAGAGTGAAGTTTTAGAGACAGTAACACAAGCATTGATTTGCTTATTTCAAGCCCAGCCAAGTGTCTGTGATCAGGTAATGTAAAGCGAGCAATCAAAATGTCATTGCTAGGTCAACTCAACTCATTTAATTAGTTCTAGCTATTGTTTGTCAAGAGTTTCTTGGTATACAAGTATATTTTTAAACAAAATTTCTATTTTGACAGGAATTTTTTTGTGATGAGACTCTGTCATGGCTTGTTTATTACAGATAAATATAGCAAGACTGGTTTAGACTTATTTAAAGGATTAGATATTATTAAAAAAAACAATACAATATTGTGGTTTGAACAGTTTTTTATCATTACAAGTAAACCTCAATGACATCCCAACAAAAGGTTGTTTGTAGTGCGTGTTTTTAATGATTTTTTGTAGGATGGGTTATTTTTATATGCAAATAAACAACAATTTTCTACTAAATAAGAGCTACTGCTCTATTTGGTCAAACTGTAAAGAAAAGGTGTAAAATTTTTTTCTTTGGTACTATTTCTTTCAGAAAGTGTTTAGTGTATTACGTACATTATGCAAAGTTTAATTGCAGCATTAAGGTGATTGCACAATTTCTGTTTTGCAGGTGCCCGCTCTTGGACACATTCCGTTAATCTTCCAGTGTATGACTAGTCGAAAAGAAGACATTCCTAAGTCAGCCATTCTCATTGTACATCAGCTAGCCAATAGCGAGGTACATGTTTATTCTGTCACGTATTTCTTTACTGCTGAAAGCAATGTAATAGATCTAACGTGAAATGAGAAGATTTGTTGTAGTTGAAAATGATTAGATTAGATTAGATTTATTCAGTCCAAATATGCAATTGTACATTTTCAATAAAATCTTACAAATAAATACGATTAGCTAATGTTTTAGGAAAGCAGAAAGTAACCAGGCATGAATGCACTTATGGTGGCCTACATTAATTACATTTAGTTCTATTAAATTTACAAAAGGGTTTAAAATGAAATGTAAGTAGTTTAGATTAAAAAGAACGTAAGTTGTTGGCATTAAAAATTTCCGATGGTAAACTGTTCCACATATCGATCACCCTGTTTGCAAAAGAGTATTTAAAAACATCAATACAACAATAATTTTTGGACAATTTGTAACTACGACCCCTTAATCCGAGACTAGGTGCATAGGTAAAAAATTGTTAAAACTTAGATCTATAATTATTGCTTAAATGACAACACTGAATGGGCAGCTGGTTGTTTTACTGAAATGCTATGTTGAAATAATCAAAAATTAAGCTGTCTCGCATTCTTTTGGCATTTACTTTAATTTTTTGATATTGATTTACCGTCCTGTTAGTTTCTTTTAAAGAATTGTAATGAATTCTAGGCTTGTATACAATCCATGGCACAGATAGAGTGCATAGGACCATTAAAAATTTCAATGAAGCTCAGGCGAGACATGATTGGCTATGCATGCGAAACAGTAAACAAACTCTTCCAAAAAGAGCAAGAAGAGTTGGTTCAACAGGTACTTCTGTTTTTCAATGGCTATGGTCAATTAGCATTTTTTGCAAAATATGATTGACAGTAGAAGCATTGTCCTAGTAAGTAAAAATACTGCAGCATGGCTGAAGTGAAAATTCGCTGTGATTACCCTGAATGATCTGTGATCCATATCAATATAATTATAATAAAACTGGAGTACTTATTGTAATTTTTTTCAAGTAAATATAATACATCCCTTTTGCCTAGAATGTACAGGATAGTTGTACGCACAAGTGACATTATGACAGTTTTTCTTCTTAAGGTCTAACTAGTTTCAATTAATTTCCTGACACACTTCAGTGAAATTATTTACTGAATTACCTTTGTAATTTTGGATACTTATTTTGTGACAAAGTATTAAATTTGGTGCTGTAAATGTTCATGGGCATACAACAATTATTTAGTAATGTGTAATGGCAAATGGAATTGCTGTAACCTTTTGGTTAAAACCACTCTATATTGGTTTAGAAAATTAGTTATTTTCTATATTTTATCTAAAACTTACTTTATGTTTAGGCGCTGAAAGTTGAATTGGTCCAATATCTGTTGGGTTTGTTAGATGGTGGTTTGCCAGAAGTTGAGAACCCTGCAGCCACTAAGGCACAAATTGTGAAAGCGTTGAAAGCTATGGCTAAAAGCTTGTTGTTTGGTGAACAGGTGAGTGGATGAACTGGCATTAAAGAGGCTACTAGAAGAGATAACTGTAGCACGATAAAAAAGGAAGTATTTATGATGACAACAGTTAATTATTGTGGTACTAGTGGTATCAAAAATAAATATAAATTGGTACTTTTAGGAAGTTTATTATAGTGCTCAAAGTAGTTGCTTAAGTTTACTGTTTTCAGATAATTTGCATATATTTGCCATTATATTTATAGATAAATGCCATATTGGAGAGATCATCAGTATGGTCACAATATAAAGAGCAAAAGCATGATCTTTTTATTACTGATACAAGTGTGGCTGGATATCTGACTGGTATTTTTTCTTTCTGTACATTTTTGTTTTAGGCCGTCTGATCTGGTTCCCTGACAGTCTAGTAAAATTCCCTGATGTCTTCTACTGACATAAACAGTCTGGTTAAGTCCCATTATCCGGTCCCTAGACTTACACCCCGGGTTACACCCCGTTGGCCTCTGATGTGGACTTAAAGGAAGACAGGATGATTTTTCATGTACTACCCCATTTTCAAGTCTGATAAAAAGTATACATTTTAATGCAACTAATACGGCAAAATGCAGGCACTAGTGGCCGTCTAACTAGCGAATGGCAAAATGCATGTAACAGCAAAAAACTAGTGGCGCGAACGTGAAAAATTGTGTTTGTGTGGTAATAGTTCTTTCACGTAAGTCATTTTTTGAAAAAATAGTATGTTTCCTTTCAATATTTTAAAGAGTAGATTGTTTTGACCTACAGTTTAAGATTTGGTCCGGTTTTGCTTTAAACATTTTGGTTAGGTCTTCTGACCTGCTCCACTAACAGATAGCCTTTAGGGCTGGTCTCCTGATTCAGACAATTAGGTTTCATAATTGTGAATTTTTTGTTATGGGTAACTTTGAGTCAAAAGTCATCTTAAAGGTATATTCAGAACAGTGGCAAACAGAGAGAAATGTCAATAACTGTACAGCTACAGTGGGTGGGAGGATTCAGGTCAGCTTGATGCAAAGAATTTTTAGCTTCCAGTTTTGCATGCTTATTCATTTCTAAGCCAAATTTCGACCTAAAAGGTGTGTGGCTTTCAGACTTTGAGTCAAACATTTTAATCAAGATACTTACTGGTTACTGATTTGAAACTTGAAGGTCTCTCTTCCAGTCAGTATCAGCTTTAAGTATTTTAGATATAAAGCACATTGCTAGTTGGCAGTCATCTGACTAAATTAAAATAACACATAAAAAGGTGCTACATGCCCTTTCTTTGGCATGAAGTTGTTTTGAGCCAAAAATGTACGTTTTAGTATTTGTAAATTATTTGTAGTTGCCATCTGATCTTTGTAAAGTTTAAAAAACACTTAAAATTTTTTAGGACGTTTCCTAAAATTGCACTACACAGCATCTTTTCTTAAAAGTCTTCAAATTTGAACAAGAATATTGATCGTTGTAATATATAAAAGCTATTGTTTGAAGAATTAACTATCTAAGCTGATTAGTCAAAGTAGCAAAAAAAGAAAAAGTGTAGACAAAAACATCTCAGAGTACAACTGTACCATGCTGACGATCAAATGCGTTAAATATACTTCTAAGAAATTCGCAATTTCATTTCAAATTATCGACTTGAAATTCATTATTTACAAAACATACTGTTTAAAAGCTAATTCAACATGTGGGGCGGTGATATCGTTTTGCAAAAAATGGAACTACTGCTGATGCTATGTGATGTTTATACATAGAACTTCTGTAATGTACTACAGCCAATAAAAAAGAACCAAATACGTTATTGTGAATTATTCACTTTTGACTTATTATATAAACATGTATAGCTCATGAGCTCTACATCATTATCATACAGTTATTGATATTTCAATTATTGTAATTAAATGATAAAACCAGTAATGTCGTTGGCATTTTGGGTTGTCTATTTTTTAGGCTAAACGAATTATTATGTTTGGTGAAATTTTGCAGTTACTGCATTGCATTGGGCTTTAATTTTAATGCATATATATCGAAAGCTAGCATCATTTATTTCAGGTGCCCCAGGTGTTGCTGGATATCTAACACAAGGCAGTACAAGTGTGCCAACCACTGTACCAGACATGCCGGCACAGTCACAGTGAGCTTCTCCTTTTACTTTGATTTTGCCGTCACTGTCACCTTAATTTTGCTTGCATTGGATCTGTGTTATCAATTTCATTGGATAACAAACTTTATAGAATTGTTTATGGTAAAGATGTTGGAAGCTTTTGGATGAGATGTTTTTTAATCTTCTATTGTTTTCAAGATAAGACAATATCTTGATCACAAATTGTGTAAGCTTATAATAGCTGAGAATAAGTTTTTCCTTGTACATACAAGTAATGTTATATACTATAAATTTTGCTTAATATTGTGCTTATTGCTGTTGATTTCTGCTATTTGTATTTCTGTTTTTGTTGCCAAGATGTAATTCATTTTTCAGTTTCAGCAGGCAAATATTTTTTCTCGCTAACTAATTCCGAGTTTACAAGTTTTTAGGGTTGAAATTGTACCATCCGGTGACTTTATCTTCATAATGGATTTTGTGAAAAGTAAATAGATTTTGTCACAAGCTAAAAAAATCATTGCAATTAAGGAAGCATGGAAAATCTAGAACTACCAATACATGTACATATAATTTGTTTTTCAACTTGTTGGCTTGTTGCTATGTTAAAATACATTATAAAAAATGTAAAATAAGAGTCTATAAGCAGAAAAAGTATGGTTAGTTGCTGGTTAGTTGTTGATGTATTGGTAAAATGCGTGGAGTAAGGAAAAAATATTAACATATCTACAAATTCAAATTAATCAAGGTACTTGCTGTCAGAGTGTAAGTTTTTAAGTACTCTATTTACTGTTTTTATTTAATTGTAAACATGTTAATCTAAATCTATTGAATTGTGTAATATTTGAAATACATTAAATGAGGTGTAACCGTATGGAACACATTGATGTTAGTACCACATGCTTGGATACATAAAAATTGATACCAATAAACATTGAGATGAACTTTGCCTAATTTTTGTGTGATTCTATCATTCTAGCTTGCAATGAATGCCAATTTGCTTTAAGTTGCTGTTATTTTGCAAATGTACTTAAAACTATTATATCATTATAGTAGAGTTTTATTTTTGTTGTAAATGAATAATAAATAATAAGGACGTAATACCCGAACTTACTGTTAATAATTTTTATTGCATTAATAAAATGTATCGAAATATTAATATTTACTTTATTTAATTTAATTATTTCAAAAAAGGGAGAGTGAAACTACCTACCAGAAAGTAGAGAAAAGAGCAACAAATTTTGCGATCTGATTAAATAAAAGCTTTTAATGTGTGCCTAACTGGAGACAAAGCCCCATAAATTTAGTACTGTGAAAAGTTCAATTCAAATTAAAATTGATGCAAATTTCCTATTAATTTTCTATAATCACAAAACTAGTATTATAAGAGAGATTTGTCTAATTGACAATACTGCTGTTCAAAAAAGCTAAATAAATTCACGTGGTTTATTTTCCAGCTATTATTTATTGTACGATGTCAAGAAATTATCTCAGAAATTTAAATTCACCAATGAAGATTCCAGTGTTGTAGACTACGTGGCGCCATCTATGCAAAAAAGAGTAGTATTATAATACTTGGTGTCTTAAAACCAATGATTAGATTAATAGTACATGTCATTAGTAATAGTAAAGGTAGCTATTACATACAAACATTTCAAAAAACTAATCACTCATTTTCATGTTGATGTTTGAATGTATATTTGCTTCTGTATTAATTGAACAATAATTTTAGTGGATGGCTAGACACTAACTGCAAACTTTGTCTGTGCAAAGCTGGTACGTGCATTCGTTGAGAAGAAAGTAAAGATTTTTGCTTTAGTGATTTAACTATAATTATACGCTTAAAGTTACTGGAACACTAAACACAATACTGCATATCGTAAACCCTAATTTGGAGTAAGGTGTCTGATCGACGGCCAGCATGCTGCTTTGAATGCAATGCTTGGCAATCAAAAGAATAGTAAGAAGCGAACTAAACTTTGTAACAAAATTGATTAATAATTGATTTTTAGATGATGAACTATAATTGATTTTTAGATGATGAACTATGATAAATCAGAGAAGTAAACTTAATGGTTTATATAATCAACAATTAAGCTAATGGTTAATTTAACATACTAAAGGAAGAAGGCTTGGAATCATGGTTGACTCACGACTTTTCAGCGCCTTCCTTCTAAGGCCTGTTGATTATAATATAATAGTTGTTAGGTTTGTTAATTTAGGCCTAGCCTATCACATTTCATTGTCTAAAATTAACCTAAACTTCATGTTTGCGGATAATTTTGAGGTGATGTCAAAAGTACGTACGCGTTTGCTATTAGTTTAGTAATTCTTTTTTTAGATGATATCTGATGTCAATTTTTTAGATGACGTGTGAGTGCAAACACTTTACTATATCATTATGCCGATACACTTCAAACCACAAATCACCATCAATTAAACAGGAATGTGAAAAGGCACTCTAAAGTGCCTTCAGTTAGAATTATCTACAATGTCTAACATTGTGGTAGATTTTTCAAAGAAAAATTTTTTCGTTCTGCGTCTGCTATCTATTTCCGGCATGACTTCCGCCGGGCAGCACTCTGCTCAGTTGCGCTCATGGGCTTCCCATCAACCAATAGCCGACTGCGTGTTGTTGGTTAAATTAGGTCAGAAAATATTATGTGTGTCAGCATGCGGGTGAGAGTCTACTAAGTCTGCTGCCGGTTCAAGGGCATTGAACTTCTGGATTCTGGAATGCTACATCTGTAAATAAACTCAAGCTACTGGAGGAAAAATACTTTCTGGCAGCATAAACGGTAAGGATATGCTGGGGGTTTAGTTGCAGAGGTCCTCTGGTTAGAATCTGAAGCTCTGTAATCATTCGTTAACGATGTAAGCTAGATAGCTTTGCCGGTTTTTGCAAAAGCGTGCAATTTTCTTTCATCAAAAGTAGTGAGTAAATGTAAATGAATTTTGTTTTCTATGAACATTTTGTAGTCTGTAAGCGAATATTCGGCTCACACGTCTCAGTTTACAAAGACCTGAAACACCCAGAAAACACTCAAAACAGCTAACTGGCCTTCTCACCTATTCAATAGGTCGACGTCATCTGCCAGTTTATCACAATTATATAACTTACGCATGCATATGCATAATGCATAAATTGTCATTTGTTATAAATGATCACTACTATAACGAGATTTTTTATCTCGATGAAAATGCCTAACTCAGTAATGATCAGTAATCTATGTTTTATTGCGTTTAATGATCGTCTACGAAATTGACTGATGCAATGGAACTTTCTAATGCTGAGTGTTTATATCTGGTGCCCCCTCACTGCATGGCGGCTGTGTCATACATTACTGTTTTGTGTGGAACCATTCAGAATTTCATCCATGTTACTGCTGACCTATTTTTACGGCGGTTATTTGTAAAAGGAATTTTTACGCATGTTCATGCATATGATCAGTATTTATATAATATAATATCAACCGTCCCTTGGCGGTGGTCCTTTTTACAATAATAACGCACATTTTAACATGTGTCAAAATGCTGTCTGAATATTTTTTCTTTTCTGAGACATTGCCCAAAAAAGTCAGTCTATCCGTTGACTCTGTCTGCTGATTAAGTTTGTCGAGGACCCATCCATTTGAGCTTTGCTGTTCTGATGATACTTGTTTTTGGATTCACACAGCTAGGATTATCCAAACAAAGATATTACAAACGACGAGATATACAGGATTACAACTTATTTCGGGCCCACATCTCACAATTTTTAAAATTTTGGCGCTTTCTGACTATTTCGACACTTTTTGTTGATTATCGATCGTTAATCTTTGTTAATATTAAACTTTTTCTCCGTAACAGAGTTTGTTGCCTATCTAATCCCATATTATCGTTACAGAAACAGAGATGACTTGTCGGGCTGCTTGTATTCCTACTCAATTACAAATCGAGGACTAACTTTCTATTGAAAAGAACGTACTCTTGGCCGTGGATACATGGGAGGCAGAATTTATTGTTGATATCTTTTGGCGTATTGATGGTTTTCTTGGTCTCAAAGTCTTCTTAGACCAGTTAAAAGGCCAATGCCAAGAAACCGAGTATCAAATGAGCATAAAGTGATTTATATTTTCATGGCTGCCAGTATGTCGAGTAATCGGTTAATAAAATTTCAAACAGAAATATTAATAATATATAGTCATTAATAATTATTAATATTTATGATAATCATTGTTGAGGGATTGTGATTGTGAAATGAGAGACTTTCGGCCTACTGAAAAAGGCAACAAATGCAGCTACATCTACACAAATTTCAATTTAGCTTCTTATTTTGCAGGAGCTTTTTGCCAACTGTAATCAGAATCATGACAGAGCCGACAGCCTACTATACAGATCATTGGCAACTAAAAGGACCTAACAGCATTAAAAAATTGACAAGAATAAAAACAAATTCTGCTCTTGGTGAGTTTTCCGCTCCTTTTAAACGATTGTTTTACTAATTGAAACCTCATATAATCGAACTACTACGGGAAACTATAATTACGAATTTTTTTCTTTGATTAATTAATTCCACCAGAACTATGCATGTACATGTAGTACATATTTCATATAAACATATGTGGTCACATATTAGACAAAAACTTGATCCTTTGACCGTATTAAGGCAGCGTGGAGTGTGATGACAACGCATCTCAAGAAAAAATGTTATATATACCTTCCCTTTATCATTGTGTTCTATGGTCTGTTTTTCTAAATGTATTTGTTATGTTGCAGTAAATATTAATACGCCTGGCTATATGTATAGCAACAATTCAATATTAGTACTGATTTTGTTTTTTTCTCTATGTGTTACTTGAAGAGACGAATAAACGACTGCCGGTCGATGACTGCAAAATTCCAGTCAGCTACTCCCAACGCTTAACACCAGTGACTCAAGTATCAGTAAATATTTTACTTTGGTGTAGAACTCAATAAACTTTTATCGAAATGTTTTTTCTTGATAGGCTTTCGGGCTGTTATTATTTTATTCAAGATTAATCTGTTTATTTTGCACTTAGGTTTGGTTAGCGTCCTTGATTTTGGGCTGATTGTCAATAAACTCAGGTCATGTCATATCATATACAGCTCTTTGTTAGCATATTGCTTGTTTTTACTATCAGTTTACACTAAACCTTGACAAAAAACATGTAAGACAACGTTCTTGGGTTTAGTCTTCTTGATATTTTAAGTTAAAGTCATTTTGGGAGTACTGAATGTGTTCAAGCTGCTCCGTAGGCTGCTATTCTTCCTAAAATCCTTTAATGCAAAATTCGAAAACATAAATAAACTAAATTATATTGCACCAAGTGATTAGATACAAATAGCGCAATGATAAACTAAAAGTGATTTGCTAATTTCAAATAGTGAATTCAGTTAAAACTTTCTTAATGTTATGTTGACCTCTACAAGGATAAGAAACAGCTTGGAAATGTGCAGTAAATGTTTCACTAACCGCGCATAGCGGGCGGAGGTCCAGATTTCTCTGGAGGTCAATGAACATGAAACTGGATCATGTGTTACGTACATATTAGGTACTGGGTGACTGCGTCAGTGAGGCCAGTCATCCCTTAGAGGTCAGAATCCTGGAATGTTATCCCTGTGACGACGTGGAGCACACATGCTTAAATACTGATGACAGTTTGTAAAAAAGACAATTCTTTGCAAAAACTTAAAAAACTAAAAAAAGTACTGTAGTCGTTTTTGCAAAAGTTGAATTATTCAACCTAGATCCATGTAAATACTTCATGTGTGTTCATGTATTACTTGTATTTTCCCACAGCTGCTGCTACGATGAAATCTCTTTCAGAACGTTGTTGCTACTTGGTTAGCACATAGACACTTCTCAATGCTCTCGACAAAACCAATAATCTTGATTTTCGACTATCGAGACAAAAAAATTACCATTTACTCTAGTTAATATCAGTTTCTTTGTATCTTCTTTTTCTTGCTGTCCAGTCTTACCAATGCTGCCTTCTTTGAGGTGATTTTAAAAAAGGCATGCAGTACAAAAGAAATGTATTTTCGTAACTGTAATAGATCAACAACCTCTGCATCTTTATCGTACGATGTCATTTAACTTAAATGGCAAGCTTGATAGAGGTTACTGAACTAGGATGTTACAGGTTATTCAGCTTTAACTGATAACTGATATCTTTATAAGTGATCACCAGTACCACATTAAATTTACAAATGGATAACACTAAGTGACAATGAATCAGCCTGCATGGACATCAGAATTCAATGTACTCAAGAAAAGCAGATGTGCATTAATCGGCAGCTTACTGTTTGTTACAAAAACTGTTATTTTTTAGCAAACATAAACGCTCTTAATTAGAGAGTATGAGCGAAGTAAGTAATGTCTGAAATAAACCAGTATCATCCGTCTGGTCTGGGTGTCCCTTCTCTCTGATATGTCTTTGGTTGCTTATACATCCCCGACTAGCAGACAGTTCCTGGGTTTGTATATATATGCATCGATTCATTACTGTTTTTGCTCAGATGTGTTTCAGTAGAATTCTTCACTCCATTGATCCTTTCGTTATTTTTTTTATTTTCATAACCGACCGTTCCTTAATACTCTATCTTCTTAACCCATTGTTTGCTCAGTCAGTGAAAACCCCATTTGGTTGTACCTAGTCTTTTCTTTTGAAGTACCCATAGAGCCATGCAACGATCCCTCAAACCCATCATCCAACAAAAAACAAATAGTTTTTAACACAACAATTACTTTAGTCCAACAATATTAAATTAACGTTAACCCAAAATTAACACTAGGCGCAAATTAGAGCGATTAGACTTTTTCTCTCAGCACCCATTCCATCGAGCATTTTGCTGAACAGAGCAGCTGATATATTTTCGTACAGTTAAACAAACTGTGAAGCCGCGGCCTCTGCATGTGACGTCGTTTGTATAACATGCTGGATTCCTGTTCTGAACTTGTCAAGAAGACACAGTGACCTAGCCGTGCTGAAAGTCTCAGTGACCGAGTGAATAACAACCTGTTTTAATCCGGCGACGGCAAGGATCGATTGAAATATTTTTTTCTGAATCTTGCTCGCTGCTGCATCCGCCAAGGACACAGCTTGTGTGTCTGAGTACAGAAGCAAGGACGAGAGCAGGATCAATACTATAATAGTTCAACGTGTTCTGAAAGACTAAAGCAACGTCTCTTTTATTCTAAGAACTAGGTTTTCATCAATTTCAGATAGTTTTTAACTATTTTTCTAGCAGTGCATATCATAAGAATATAAAAATGTTTATCTAACTTAGGCTATATATAATAATATTCAGTCGTTTATAGGTGTGAATATAATAGTAAGTTAAAGAAACACTGTCAGTTTGACTTCACAATTTCTTAGTAATTAACTGCGCAGAATTAGCATTCCTTTTTCCATGAATTTTGATGACTAAGTCTAATCAACCTTCTAAGTTATTGGACACCTTACTAATACAAATAATACACAGATTGAATGGTTCGATTTTTAGACTGAGTCTGTGGGCGACCTATTTTGAGGTGTCAAGAGTTGAAATGTCCATCAACGTTTCAAGAAGAACTAAAACTACAAAATAAATTTGCTTTTAACAAACCTGAGATGGAACAAAAAAAAATTCAATGGTCAGTTTGCTATGCAAACGATGAACAGTGTACGTGAGAAAATTACTTTTGTGGTCAACAATTTTATGTACATTATACATTAAAGTTTTCGCCCATTTTCCTGTAAGCAGGTGTAAAGGTGAAGCCAAGTAAATGGTCGTGTTAATTTGGTCGTCGATTATATCGCTGACAGAATCGAGTTACTGTTCTTCCGTTTGACTTTTCAAATAAACGTTCGGTAATTTGTCTCCGACGGAAAACGTTGAAATCCACAAGGACAAAATCTATTTATGCTGTCCTTGGCGAGTGTTGAAGGTTGCAAGCTCGAACTTCTCGTTTCTCTAGGTTGGTGCAATATTAAACTCTGCAGGCAAATTGAAAAGGTGTTCAATAACTTAGACGATTAGGCTTCAGATGGAAAATATGATGATGCAGCAAATTTCCCCGTCCGCGACATGAACTGCAAAGAGTTTATGGTATCATAAGTTAATGATTACATATTTTTTCTGCGGATTATGGTGACTAAAATGATCGAGTGCAAAACATTTTTCTAAAACTAAATTTTCAAACTGAGATGGAGAAGAGAAAGAGAAAGGAAGCTCAGGAAGGAGAAAATTCAAATAAAGCAAATAGAGATGCGGAGAAAGGAGGGAGAAAGACAAATAACGAGAGAGAGATAGAGATAGAGAGAGAGAGAGAGAGAGAGAGAGAGAGAGAGAGAGAGAGAGAGAAGTAGGGAGGAGGGAGAGAGAGAGAGTCTAGAAGTAGAATTCAATTTGTTCATAAACAACAGTAAGTCTATGTATTATTCAACTATTTTAAATTTTAAATTTTAAAATTTTTAAATCTGTAGCTGCTGTACACCAATCTCATTAGTGTTTAGGGGCTGCGTTTCGGTACATAGAATGAGGGTGATGCTCTCTATGCATATTTGTAATATTTGGTTGCATTGCACTTGGAAATCGTGTGATTGGGGTAAACGTCCTTCCCCTGGTATCGATTCCATCCGTGCCATGGCTTCCTCCCAATGACCCCGTTCCGGTTATGACGTAAATACTGGCTTCATCATCATTAACCTAATAATTTTTGCTGCCGAAAGACGCGCCTATGCGTGAGATGTAAGATGCTAATCTGTGGCCTGTTGTAATTTATCTGTATTGTCTATTTGATATCCTGTATCAAGTAGGCTTCATGAGGTTTTCTAAAACTATCTGTTAGCAATGTCTTCTTACTGGGGAGAATTTGAGAACAGTATGTTGAACGTCAAGATTTTATATCTTGAAATTTTATGTTTTAAACTGATCAGTAATAATTGTTGTTTGTTAGTTTCATTGTTGAAAATATGCCATTATGGCATCAAAGATTGTACAACATCGCGAACTTATTTAAAAAAAAACTATAACTGCTAAAGGCCAGGAGTTACAAAATGGTAACAAATGTAGATTTATTGCTATTACTTTAGTATATGTGGGCAGTTCCCGCTAATGTGCATTTTCCTCATTTGACCTGATTACAATCGTTTGTGCATGACACGGTTCAATCAATCAACGGCAAGGCCATAAACCCCCAATCAATAGGAATGTAGGCCAAACCTTTGATGATAATGACTGGCTGTGATAAATAGCCTCTATGCGATTATTATGTGGTAAAACGCCTGCCACTCCATTCAAGCACTTTTATGTATTAAGCCCTTCTGGTATTAGGCGTAACCACGCTTACCAAATTTGGTGTTAAATTTTGGTAATTGCTATTATGAGCGCAAAGACAGTGTTTATGCAGAATTGCTATCATGATGTCACAGGACAAAAATTCACAAGTTCTAGCATTACCACAAAGCTTCACAATTCTCAAGAAAAAAAAGAATACCAACAAGCTGGACATGCCTGAATACAAACGATCCGTTTAACGAATGGGTTGGTGTTGCTGAACAATTTTATCTGCCTTGTTGGATTCGCTATTTCTCTCGACGAGGACGAGTTTATATAAATCTTTTGTCCATTCAGTGTCTCGTCTCAAGTGTGAGAAAGATTATTCTTTGACAACAATTTAGCTTCTAACGACCAGCATTAGTAGACCTAGGTTTCGCTACATGCTACGCCATGCGCCTCTAAACATGCAAGTGACATCTTTCCAGTATCAACGAGAAAAAAACTGTTGAAAAATTAACGCAGGTGGAAGTCTATTGAATAACGGAAGTTTAATATGTAATGATATCGTTGAATAACATCGTTTTAGCTTCATTTTTAATCCAAAGGACTACGAAATATAAATTCATTGAGAGGTATTAAGTACCCTGGTCGATGTTTATCACTCGCAGTAGGTCAAAAATCCCTGCTGAACTATTATTAACGCCCCTGCAGGAAAGAGAAGCCATTGTCGGCAAATCCTCACATACGGCATACATTAATAAGCAGCTGCCAAAAGTAATTAATCCCGTATTGGTCTATTCTGTTTGAGGTTATTGACATGCGTCCTCCATATTATATAAAATAATTGCGTTTAAGTAATGCTGATAATGCATTGTTGTTTGGCCTGGATAAGTATAGGGTTAATGTGACTAAACTGCATGGAAAATGAAGCTGCTTGGAGATACGTGCGAAAAAATGATATTTAAGTCAATACCGTTTGAGAATACGTCAACTACTTAGGTGCCTTATAATGAATAATATTTTGCTAATAGCACAAAACATCGAAAGCGTATGAACTACATTTACCACTAAATGTACTACTCGAAATGTATATAATATGGCATTGCTTTTAAAATACACTACTCGAAATGTATAATATGGCATTACTTTTATTTGTTACAGCCCAAAGTAAACAAACTAAACGTTAATAACATGGTTTTAAAACTTGTTTATTTATTTTATAGTTTTTACTAGCACGTTCCCACAATTAGGGGCATGGTTAAGTTATAACACATGTAGTAGGACGTAACGAAAAATAATAATCAAACGGCAACTATTTAAATATCATTTCTTTGCATGTCAGTCGGCTTTCCCTCACCATGTCAGCCCTCACCCCTTTAGCACTTCTTGGCATTTATTTGTAGAGTCAGCCTTTGAGTTCATTGTGCTACTAGCGATAATCATTATTTACTTGGGCAGCAATTAATTATGGATTTGACCTGCGTTGCACTTGTTTGTGAGAGCTGAAGCCAAGTTACTTGCTGCACGGAGTCTGTCACGTAGCCCAGTTTGTTAGCCTGACCTCTACGAAACTGACGTCAAATACAATCAATTCTGGCGGAATCCGTGCCAAATTACTAAGCTTCTAGACGAGGTATTCATTATCGGCTATTTGAAAATTCTACGATCTCCTTGTGCTTTGCTAAAGGAGGACGTTAAAGGTCAGATTCAGAATATCGTGCGCGGGGCATTAATGACTGTTTTGATAAAAAAAACTGCTGTGTATATGAGATCCACGCTGTTCCTTTTATACTTATAAATTTCGGTTATGTCAGATTATCTGTTAGAATTCATTCATCCCTTCATCTGCTAAAATCTGCACTCAATGTATCTTAATTTTTGTTGCTTTACTGTTCTCTCGGTGACTTTACCCACTGCTAATTCGAAGATGATCATTGGTTCATTAATCTCATTAAACCTGTTGTTACTAAGTTTAATTTATTTACACTCACCATCAGGTATTATAATTTAGGCTTTTTTGCAAAGCGATTTTCAACACCTTTTAAACTAATTTGCATGATTGGTAGCATAGTGTCACGCTATGACGATCTTTTTTCGTTGTGATGTGTCTTGGATTTCACTCCTTGATATTTTATCTTGCCTGGTAGCGAAGTACACCCACCAGACTAGTTGAGAAATTGCCAGCAATTACATATAGGTAAAAACAGTGTACGAAAACAAAGCAATGCGGGAAGCTCCGCTATTCATTCATGCGCTTATGCTTGTTTATGAAGCCAAATGTTACAGATCGTATTTCGAAACCTGTTTTCCTGCTTATATCAACATTAGTAATTTGCTATTCATTGTGACACGTTGCAACGGGGTCGATATGCTTATTTCCTCTCTAGGTTCATTGGCCTATATTTGGAGAGTAATCAGTTCGGGGAATATTGACAGCAGAGGCTACATAATACTCTCCGAATAAATAGGACACAAGAAATTTCAAGCAGGATGTTGCCCAATAGATGAGTCACTCAATGAGGTTGTGGGAAGCCAGAATGAAACTTATGGCCTATTGTTGCACAAAGCAAATCAAAACTGAAGAAATGGCTCATGTCAAAATGCTTATCTATGGAAGAATTTGACTTGCTTGAACAAATTTAAATGAAGTCGACTAAAAACTTTACCGATCTTACGCCGCCAGGGTGAATGAGAGGAAGGTCCAGCCGGTACTTTGTTCTCAGGCCCAAGAGCTAAGAAGGGTCCCACCGCAACCATGCAACACCCATTCCTGTCAGACTACAAATTGTGTGAAATATTTCCAAATGTTTGTATTAGTTTGAGCATATTGTTGACAATTCCAGCTATAGTAGATCTTTTAGTAAACTTTAGCTGATCAAAAACTATTTGAGGTCCATTATGTCTCAAACCAGACTTGTTGATCTAGCACGACTGAGTATTGAATCTGGTCTTACCAGACAAATTGATTTTGATAGTGTTATTAGAAATTTTGCACACAAAAAAGCCAGAAAAGTGTATTTTAATTAGTGCTGTAGTTAAATGCTAAATTTGTTTTTTCCTTTTAAAGAAATTATTATGAACATTTAAAAAGCATTTCACTATTAACAAATCTAAAAGGTGATTGGTGAATGTAATCTTAAATACAGATTTATTTGCTGCATTTATGTCTGCACATTGCTGAATATGTTTGTTACGTTATGTTCTATCTGATCTCGGAAATAAACTATTTATAAGAGTTTACACGTAGATTTACTGAACATCAAATCCTCAATTTTAAGAAATACCTTTGTCTGCTTCGGGGCCCCAAAATAAAACCGTTTGTACGTATATGTATCCTCGATAAGACGTGGCAATACTGCTCATTCATTCGGAAAAGTTTTCTTTCGGAGCGAGTTTTACAGAAGGCCTTGCAAAAGCTTTTGATCACCAGATAATTGAAAAAAGAGGCACCCTACGCACAGTTCAAGAAGTGAACTTGAGGTTTTTCAACTTTGCACTAACGAAATTAAACGTTCTTTGTTTCGCGCACGCATACTTCTGTCCGTAACTTGAGTTTATTGAAACATGGCACGCGCTACGAAGCCATCTCCCTCTGGGTCACTCACACTGGGTTTCTGTAACATGTCATAATGTACTAGAGAAATCGGTTTGAGTTGGTGATTGAACTGGTTTCAAGTCACATATGTTTTGCACATATTATGTTTAGGCGTCACGTTTATTGTAAGTTATATTCATGTTTAGGGGTTATTTGCCTCTAACAGAACCAAGCATTTTACACAAGGCATGGATTTCATCGCAAAATAATGACAATGTAATGAAAATGGCATTATTATAGCTTTTATTTGAAACCTGCTTCATTACGTACGTACCTGAACCTTTTTCAAAAGACAGTGTTCGTGTTGTTGTTCTTTATTATTATTTTATTATACGATGCCCATATATGTGTCTTTCACTGTTTTTGCGATGGCTACTTTTTGCAGTCAGTGTGAAAGTTAACTGGAAATGGAAATGGCACATGGGATGGTGCACAAGTCTTGCTACCCTTGTGCTACCAGCTTGTTGAAAACATTTTGAATTATCGCTTCATTGGACATAAAAGAAGCAGCGTGCAATTTTAGTCAGTCAGCGATAATATAGTTACTCGTAGTTGATTGTATACATGTTAATGCTCTTAAGAGTCTATATTCGAACTTTGAACCAGTTTCTTTGTTTGAAATGCGATAACATGTAAATTTTAATGGCGTTGCACATTAAACACGTAAGATAATTTATAGGTTCATTGGCATCTATATGGAGTACACAAACATCGTCAGTTTGATAAATTTGTGCTATGCAGGTATATACACATACTACTAGACAAACATTTGTTGATGATCCACTTAAAGCATGGAATTTACCAGCGTTGCTTTTACAGTGCGTTTAACGTTTATGAATTTAGCCTAGAGTATTGACTCCCCATGCACAAAAGGCAGTACAGTTACACTGATTACTCATTTGAGTGACCTACAATGAAACAGGACGATTTTACAGACCAGTCCGTACTTTGACCATTGCTCTAAACATATATTTTATCACCTTTTGTAATTAGAGAAAGTGTTTTTGGTAATTAAATGTTTGTTTAGAAGCCAAATTAATGTCCTGCAAATACAGGCAGGCAGTATGTCTATTCGGCGTTACACCTACATGATGCAGCTGTTACGTAGGGCTAACCTCCATTTCACTCTAGGAAGTCATTTGCAGCAATGAAGACCCATTCTGTGTGCAAGATGTTCTTTGTGTTTTTTGAAAAGATACGACTGGGAGCTAGATTCAGTTAAATGACTTTGCGAAAGCCGGATTCAGAGCAAAAATGGTGTTTAGCGCTTAATATGAATCTTTCACAAAAGTGTAAATTCTACATAAAAAGGTGCATGCAGAAGCATCCCCTCCCCATAAGAATATTTTTCAAAGAGATACTTTTTATTATGCAGTTTGCTGTTAACATCATCTGGTTTCTTCGAGCCCTTGAGTTTGTTTTGCTTATGTCAGTGACTGTTATCTAGGCCGCTGACCGAAGCGCCTGCATCTTCTGCATGAGATAATCACTTAGTAGAAGCCATAATTATTTCGCTAATAGCTGACCGGATTTTACTGCCCTTAGATCTCGTATGCAAAACACGAAGAACTAATGATGCCACTGACACAGCAGGGAGTAGTACATAGGCCTATGGTATATTGTATTTTTAGCTATATATTGTATTTGGCTCTAAACATATTCTCCAAATGGAGAATAAAAGATTTATACTAATAAATAAAAACCTGTCTCTCTTTCCCCCCTCTCTCTTTCTCTCTCTCTCTCTCTCTCTCTCTCTCTCTCTCTCTCTCTCTCTCTCTCTCTCTCTCCCCTTATCTTAGATGTGTCTAGATCTACCCTAACATCTAAATACAGCTATATATCTACAATTTTGTCGATGTTTTTGTATGTGACTGTCCCATATTTTCAATAGCTTGTTCCTATCTGTTTTTATTCTTTCTTTCTGAGATACCAATTGCATTTTATTCTTCGTCTTTCATTTTTTATTTGTTCTTTTTTTCGTTGACCACTCTAGCTGTATATCTATCCTTTTTTCTCGCCAGTTTGATCAATATTTGTTTGCTTGTTTGTTAATGTTTAGTGATTATTAATTATGAATATAGAACAGTTTACGTTATTTCTGCTTCATTTTCTTAACCACTATGTTCTCATTCTTCTTTCTTCTTCCTTTTCTTCATTTTTTCTACCTGTTCTACATGTTTCTTTTTTCCGTTTTACCTTCAATTCTCCTTTTCTGTCTTTATTTATTCGTCTAACATTTAATGATTAATAATTTTTGTAGCACCTGTCATCTATTGCACTATTTTTCTTTTTCCCTTTTTTCATTCACTCTTTCTATTCTGATCTGTTTTTCCTTTCATTGTCTCCGTTCCTCTGTAGTTTTTCTGTTTTCTTTTTCCTTTTGTTCTTTCTTTCCACTTCCTCCTTTTTCTCGAGACTTTAAAGCTCTCTACTTTGAGCATAATAATGTAGATATGCACTGTTCTTGTTTGTAAGCACACCTGCAGATGGAGACACACAATGGTTTTGAATTGGTCAGCGCTTTCTGGTTTTGGTGGAGTGGTCGATACTGCAGCTGATATACCTGTTTAGAGTGTTACATTCTGTTTTATTGTTTTGCTAACAATGATATAAAATTACTGAAATCTCTTGCCTGTTGTTTTAAAAGAATCTCGGGAAAACTGGGGAGATTCCAGAAATTATGCGTAATTTGGCAAGAAATCACAAAAAATTAGCAAATCTGCAATTGAACTTTTCCTAAACCTAGTGCCAATTTCGACAATTGGTACTGTACATTTATTTTTACGGAATAGTCGATAACTTCTGCTATAAAAGCTTTTTATAACTAGCATTTTTAAATTTAAAAAGATCTTGGCAGTCGTTGTCGTCATTATCGTCACCATCATCACCACCACACTGCTACGATCACGACCGCCACCACTACCACGACGATTACCTAATTTTATTATTAGATAATATTATTGTTTTTTAGTTTAGTTTAAATGTAGAGTGCAAAAAAACGAATCACATTTCAAGCTTGATCTCAGGTCAATGAAACCTGACGCTAAGAGTTTCACCAAATGCACCGCCATGTTTATGTTTGGCCACTCGATGTTTTATTATAATAGCACATGTATGATTCTTGCTAAATGGGGATGCTACGAAACAAAAAGTGCAGTGAACTTTTGGAAAAGCTCAGTTAACAGCATCCGTTTTCCTCACAGTGAACTGCCTAAAAGATTGTTTTTTAAAAAAGTAATTCGACTAGGGTTACCAGATCGGCCAGGGTTCAATTTTGCAACACAAATTCATAATTATAAAATATTGCATATGCGCAAAGTTCTGCAATGGTTCTGCATTGTAATAACTCACGGTTGTAAACGCTACTGTGTGTGAGGTCCTTGATAATTTACTTCCAGTTGTGCAAAAAAGTAGTACATGTATATACCCAACGCTGATTAAGGTAAGCAATGGAAAGTTGTTTCAGTTTTCTCTTATAGCCTGCCACTTGTATGTAGAGTTTTACACTTGTCAATTTTATCAAGACTTGTCAGGTGAAAATTTGTCCAAACTGAAATTTTGTGGTGGCACTCTTGAATGTGAAAAACCATTGCAGCGTTGAAAGTGTAAAGCTAATAGTTATGTCAATGGGCATTGACCTGTATGTAAGGACTAGGAAGTGGAGCAAGTACTGCAAATTACTGATGGGCGATGCACAACGGTTACCGCTTATCAAAGCAAGTGAAACTGAAAGTTGGTTGGCACAGTGCACTCTGTGGAAACAATACATCTTCAGAGTCATTCACATAGCTGTTACACACTGTGGCTTGTTATAGGGTTTGAATAATGAAGCAGTGATTTGAAATCACTCATTATGTTAAGGTTAATATGGGCTCTAACTGCATTGACAACTTGTTTTATTTGCATTATTTCGTATTTAATTATTTAACTATACGCTTTTATTGTTTTTTGGTTATTGATTTTGTTTGTAATAAAGGTTTTTGAGACTTTAGAAGTTTTATATATTTCATATCATGTTTACCTTAAGTTATTGGCCGACATTATATCAACACAAGAAATTTATTTTTAATCAAAATAAAAGAATTTAATTTATTCATTTAATGAGCACAGAGGTCATCAAATTCAACATGGAATTCACACAGACAATATATCCATAAAAACTAAACATATTCTTAAAAATTTACTACACAAGTTAAAAAAATGTTAAAACTACACCAAACATTAAAATACGAAATTTATGATAACATCTTTAAAAAGAGCTTCAAAAGAATTTGAATATAGAAAACTAAATGTAAACTTTACAGAGGTGGGCTAGCCCAGGATGACAAGCATACTGCCTTGAAGTTTGCAAAGGGGGAGATACCTGCGCCGTTGAGACTCTTTAAGATCTTTAACTATCTAATTTTCAACAATCGAAACTATCTTTTTTAAATACAATGTTTTTACAAGAAGAGATTGTTTGTACGTTTAAGTAAGTTAAGTACGGCATTACATACACTTAAAATTACACTGTCATGGTTAGTAATAAATAAGAATTAGAGCAAATAATAAAAACTCGGGGAGAAAAAAAAAACACTTCTTTTTCTTACCGGATATTTATTAGCCACATAAGTATTGTTGCAAAGTATGTTACAAAATAATTGATTTTGGTTTTTGTGCCTTGCACATAAAATATATGTACGCATATAAAATGTTTGTAATTCTTGTGTCTATTTGTAATATACAGATAGTTATGTATAGTCTACTATATATAGATAGATAGCTGTCGATTACCAAATGGATTACAAGCCACGGCATTATTTTAAAAAAATGTAAATGATTTAATTGTTTATGCCCTGTCGTTAAAAAGGAAATCCTATATTTATCAGTTTCAATTTATTCGACCGACTTTGCATAAATATTATTGGAAAACATTGTAAGCGGTTGATGCCGGCGTAAAATTATATTTCTAACACGATTCTCACATTATACGAAGTTTATACCATTTCAAACTTTGTTTGTTTTTCGTATTCATTTCAACAGTTAAATTATTTGAAAATGTTTGGTCATTGACACTGGACATGCATGCAAGTTACTCTCTCCTTTTCGGTGAACGCGCTCAAAGATATAACTTGAATTCTTTGCTAGTTTAATTGAAGGCGTGAAGACTGAGGTGAAAGTCGTCAAGGTAATGAAAAGGCTGCATTGTAGAGCGTGTATAACAGCCATAATTAGGAGATCATTATGCCAACGTTAAGTTTCACATTTTCACATATTACTTTTGCTAGTTATATTGCAAACTTCTAGTGACTGATATTGAAATTTAGTAATATCTTAGTTGAAATAGAAATTTAGAAATACACTTTAGTATTGGCTGGGCGTCATGTGCATTAGTTCTTTACTATAAGGCCTACATGAAAGTTATTCCTTCAATAGTTGAGTTACCTAGGATGACACGTTCGTTGAAGAAAATTCGTGCCAATGTTATTCTGTAGGCGTAGCTTATATATATGCAGTCTTGACAATGCATATCGAGTGAGTGAAAAGATTCCAGTAAAATATTGAGGCCTGTTAGTTCAAAAAGAACTTAAGGCGGCGTATACGGGGCCTTGTGGTCAAGGCGTTGTGATTGGCATCCGAACTTAGGATGATTCTGAGGTTGATCAGTGAGTTCACGGATGAATCGATTCAATTGTTGGTGAGTTGGTTTCATTCGCCATGCAGGGAGGATGTAGGGACATATGAAGAGATGCGGCTGAGATACCGTTGCCGGTTCAGTGGCCTACTTTAGAGTTATGGCTCTGACAACGAGTCAGATTCGCAGTTTAGCCACAATCGTCCTGACCAAAGAGTAAACCCTGCCGTTAAAAGCTAGATTACGACGTAAAACGTAATCGTATAGAAGAGAAAACCGACCGTTTTAGTCCTCGTTTGTAGATTAAAGGCGCTTAATCCTATAAACACTTTTTACGGGGAATAGATGCTACCTATACACAAATGCACTATGCGTCTTTGCTCAATGTGTTACCCAGAAAGCTTAGGGTATCCAATAGAAGACAGCCAAACTGACGGAAGCGGGTTTCTTTCTTCGTCCTTTTTCGTTAAAGTGAAAAGCCGTTCCAACGAAAACGCATTGTAGTTCATTTTAGGATAACGTTATTTGCAAAATATAGAATTCCCGAAAAACATCTTCAGCAACAGAAATGTAGTTGCTACTATAATTACTAGTACGAAGCCAGATTAAGAAGGTGACATTCTCGGCTTTGTTGTCAGAGCAGGTGGGATTTAGCCTCGTGACGAAGGTGAAATAATTGATCCTAGGATGTATTCTTATAATTCAGGCTGCTTGGTGTATTCATACTAATTACTTGCATTTAGAGCTTGTAAGATTATTAAAGAAGTAGGTCAGAAGACAGTTTGTTTATATGCAGAGAGTCACCCTGAAAGTCGTTAATTATAGCAGATAACAAGAAACCCAAAGTTATTATAGGAAAAAAGATTATTTATATTTATATTTAGATTATATAACTTCTACACTGCGTGCATTTTACGAAATAAATTTACCTCGTTGGGTACCTTGTTCATCTTCTCTAATCTTTGTTTTCCTTAATCACCCGTTTTCATATGCTTCACCGTCCATTAATTAACACTAAGCTGATTTTCCTCTCTGTAACTTTCACCTGCAGCATTAAATAAAACTTTAAATTTTGTTTCCTATTATATACCGTACCATATAATACCATATAATGTCATACCATACCACACCATACCATACCATACCATACCATACCATACCATACCATACCATACCATACCATACCATACCATACCATATCATACCATACCATACCATACTATACCATACCATACCACGCCATCCTATGTCGTACCATGCCATATCATATGGTGAGTTTGTGCAACAGTACTACATACTCTGGGATGGTACAATCAGTTTGTGTTTGGATTTCAAAAGATCATTGCCAGAGGTTGCCAGTTGAAAAAACGGTAATTCAGACGAAAATCTATATCCTGTCCATTATGTGCGAAATGCGATTTTATTTTGCTATCTAATCGTTATATCGGTAAATTCTCATATGTTTGTTCGGAGCAAGCACTACCTAGCATGCTGTTAAAACTAGCTTTTAATTAGCTTTCTTTTAGGGTAATATATTCGTGTTATTTAAACGTGCAAAAACTTTAAAGCACGTTCGCTGCGCAAGGGCAACATTCTGGTTAATAGAGCGTTTTCACATTTCGCTTTCATTGACCCAGCCTGATGGTGGCGATTTTTTTCATTTGACATGCTGAACCTTAAAAACTTGTCAGTTCGCTGTTTACGTCCAATTTACTGCTTAACAATAGCATAAACAATACAAAAAGAAACTGTCGACTGCGCATGAGGAGAAGTTCCGCGTTTTGCTTTTTGTATGCAGGGCGATTAGCTAAAACACTGATCCTCGTGAATGCATGCATAGATAAGAGACTTCTAGAATCTAGATGATATGATGATTTAGTTTTTAAAATTCTTTCATTTTTCACTTTATTAAAAGTTTGATGATTTTGCAGATGTAAATTATTAAAAAATAAAAAAAATCTGATGAAAATATTAGATTGTAGACCTGTGCCTTAAATGATCCTTAACATTTGGCCTATGATTGATAATGCGCCAGTTCACCTCATGAAAATATTAGATTGTAGACCTATGCCTTAAATGATCTTTAACATTTGGCCTATGGTTGATAATGCGCCAGTTCACCTCATGAAAATATTAGATTGTAGACCTATGCCTTAAATGATCTTTAACATTTGGCCTATGGTTGATAATGCGCCAGTTCACCTCATGAAAATATTAGATTGTAGACCTATGCCTTAAATGATCTTTAACATTTGGCCTATGGTTGATAATGCGCCAGTTCACCTCAAGGGGCCCGTTAAAACAATTTTTCTTCTTTAGCTCTGTTGGTTGCTGCTGTTTGTTATGCATAAAAGGTAATTACTTGTATATTAAATTAAATTAAGTTAATTAAATTAAGCATTATCTCACTTTAAAATGCAGTAACATGCTTCCCGCAACTGTGTGAGGCTAGTGGCTTAGTCCTAACTCGGGGCCGGCTCTAGTAAGTACATAACATATACTTTATTTTATATGAGATTTGTTGCGCTATTGCGTATGCGTCTTCAGACGTACATATTGTCAGAAAAATTTAAGGCATGTGTGTGTCTAGAAGTTACTAAAAACGGTTATTTAATTGCTACTTATACCTACTGATTTGTTATTGTTGATGTTGTAGTTTTGCTATGTCGTTGTCGCCACTATTGCTCATTTCAAATATGAGCAGAACGTAAAAGATTTAAAGTCATGTCTCCGAATGCATAAAGTCCTAGGAGTTTTCTTGTATATTTTCAGGCATACGATATTTTGGTTTAGTCAAGAAAAATTACGCTTTCAGAAAGTATAGGGTAATTTTCTTTAATCGCAATTTAATCATTGATTAATTAGACTCTCCACAACAAACCAGTGTTTGTTCAAGGTCGGTAAATGCTCCGGCAGTCATCTGCTGAAGTTCAACTACGCAAACATGATCTTCTTATCTCTGTGGACACTTAAATGTTTCTTGCTGGCAGGATTGGCTCACTACTTGTCTATTTATGTCAGCTATTGAAGGCCAGGAGGAGCGTCAATGAACCTGTACAGCCCGTTACTGGAACATTGACCGATATTGCGGCTGCATAAATGATTGTGGCTTTCAGTGTACACAGTTCTGGCTCATAGTTTTAACTAATATGCTTGTGTGGGGAAGAAGAGAAGAGTCATAAAACTACACCCCTCCCTATGCTACCTCATTGCTCTGCAGAAGACCTTACAATGTGATGTCTGTTTACTTAAGAATAATAATTGCGTTCACTTTTCTAAGCAAGCATAGGACTACTTTTCGAAATTAATTGGTTTAAGTTTAAAATTCAGACAAAAAATAACAATCAAGGGAATAGTTACTTTGAAATAATTTTATGTTAATGTGTTAAGCTCTTATTTGCTTAAGTTAAAGGAGTTCGATGACAGCCATGAATTCATGTACTGCACGTGTCATTCAAATAAATGCTCGAAGTTACTATTACTGAGCCGCACTTCCAACTGCAGTTGATATAATTTAGTACGGATGTCTTTTGGCAAACCATTGACAAACCTCTTCGCTGACACTCGTCTAATTTTGTAAAATCCGCCCTTCTTGGTGATGGACTAGCCAACAAATTTTGCCAACAAATAAATTGTTACACTGAAATGTAATCACAAAATATACATGAACTAAATACAGAGACATTTGATCTAGCAGTGGCTGAATAATAGAAGACTATGTTTAGCCTTTACCATTCTGATAAATCAATGTAACTGGGCCTTCAGTTAATGGCCTCTCTTTACCTGGAAAACTTTTTAACCTGAAACTCCGTAGCTTTGAGTTTGCCACCTACCAAATGTGTACCCAGCTACCAAACTGTCAAGCTACCACTTTATCATGGTATCTTCTAAAGTGTATTTTGTGTTACGTAAAAAGACCAGAGGTATTTAGACATTAGGTTACCAAAAGACCAGCTACAAAATTTCCATTCACGAAACGCACAAGTTGTCATCAGTTCAGCTTTTTATGTACATCGGTTCGCTTTAAAAGATTAATGTTGATGGCTAATAATGAAAACAGGACGGGAACGTCTCGTCTCACCTCAGAAGAGCACATTTGGGGACAGAATGACATATATATATATATATATCCTCGCTCATATGTATAACCTTGTATTGTAACAGAAAAAACACCTGCTGGTCACCAATACATTCACTAGTCACGCTTCGTTGCTTAAACACATCGTAATCATTCAGCTACAGGTATTTTCTCTGCCACGGATTTACCATAAAGACGAGCAAGTAAACCGGATAGGTTTGCAAACATTGCTGCTGAGTTCTGGAAAATCAGAGCCTAAATTCACTTTGACATCCAGAAATTTGCTATCATTGCATCGTATAGCACTCTTATTTAGAAAAAAAAGCAATGGTGCCATTTTAACTACACAAAGTAATTCTTTCAGTTGAAACAAGGAATCTACCACTTTATCATAATATATTCTAAAGTGTATTGGCCAACCGTAAAAAGACCACCGTACTCAGATCCAGGTTATCAAATTACCAGTTACAAAATTTTCATTCACGAAACGTGCAAGTTGTCAAGAGTCCAGCTTTTTATGTAGTTCGCCAAATTATTTTCACAAGATAAAATGAATTTTTTTCGTAATCAGTATTAATTTTCTTATTAATGTAACCTTTCTAACTTAGAACCTTGAATACCCGACATTCAAATTCAGTACTGCTTAAGATTTTAATTAATTAAGTCTCTGCATGTACTGGTGAAATTCGCATGGAAAGTGAAATGCATGGGGCGGGTTAGTGAACCAGGTAGTCCATTTTGTTACGTGTCCCACTTTGATTAGTGATTATATTAGCCCTGTTTACGAAGCAAAATACCACTATGTTATGATGTAGCTGCAACAATTTCCGGATCGTTTATGTATTTATTTCTTATGACAACCGATTTCTTCAAGTCAAAAACTGCTCAAACATTTTATTATTTCATACGATTTATAAGAAGTCAGTTCGTTCGTATTCTTAAGTATGAATCTGCTTGCAGTCTGCGCGTATTATTTTAAATGGCAGTCATAATATTTTTGCATACATAATAATTATTTTATTTCTAAATTCGTATTTAATTCATCCTAACTGCAAATAGTCAACGCAGCGGCGTATGCACGTGCTTGAGAGGTTACTGCCACGTCTATAAAAACTTGTAGCAAAATTGCTGCCCACAACAAATACCTTTGTTTTCAGTTTGGTAGACTAGATAATTTGATTTTGTTGTGTTTTCTGAGTCTATTGCCCTAGTGGAAATGAAAATGCGAACTATTCCTGGTTGAATAACCCACTACACATAGTTAGAGAGGTGCATGTCCAAGCACAGCGATACTAGGGCAAGTTTAGATTTTCATGAAACGCTTGAATGCCCGCCCCACTCTCACTTTTCGCTAAAATGCGTTAATTATCTAACCAAAGCCGAGTTTTCTGTTTCCTTGTTTGCCATGTATTCTCGCCTTTTCACTTATTATTGTAAATAACTGGAAATGCCAACGAAGAGGTTTCTTAGACTTACGCAGACATTGAAAGAGCTGCATAGAAATTATAGTTTCACATCATTTGGCAAGCACTTCAAAAACAAAGCACAAAAACTGTAGCAAAGAAAAGAAAAACTGAATTGTAACTCGCGCGTAAATCGCCGCAGTGTGTCATTATCAGATGCGGAGATCAAATATTTTTAACGTCTTTCATATCTGGTAATGATGTCATTTAGATCGACTGAAAAAAGGTATTCTATTAATAATGCTGGTACGTATATAATACTTTTCTAATTCATTGTTATTCAATCAGCCACGTACCACTAGTTAGTAAAGTTATTCACCAAATACCTGGCAAGATTTTACCATAATTCTATTTCCCCGGACATGTAGGAAAGGTTTGAGAAGTTACTTTAGATGGGCTGTTGTCTGAGTTTTCCGTTATTCTTCAGAAGTTATTAAGTATGTCCCCAAAAATGCAATATGTATGTATATACATATTGTACTGTGGTATGGTGTGATTGGTGTGGTGTGGTGTGGTGTGGGTGTTGTGGTGTGAATGATGTAGTGTGCGCAGTGTGGCATGGTGTGGGTGGTGTATATATAAAAATTGTAGGTTTATAATGCTCTTTCTCTCCCCCTCTCTCTCCTTCTCCATCTTCCTCACTCTTTCTCTCCCCAGTTCTTTAAAACTTTCCAATCAAATAATATAATTACATTTTTGGGTAAACGTGTGGTTATTTTGCCGCGGTTTTAAGACTCGCTTCATTTATTAACTGCTCTGTGAAGGTCGCTTACAATAATTATTGTATAGCGGCTTCATTGTGTCTTTTTACTAGCGGATGTTGTGCAACTTGTGCTTCGCAGATGTTTTATTTTATGGACCAGCCCGCACTTCGTACCATGTCCAAGTAGGAGCAAACACAATCTCATGCAGGCTTATGTTTTTCCCAAATATGAAACCCATAAATCGTACCATAAGTCATAAATCATAATGAACCTATTACGTTATACGATAAAACATCATTTTTGTGTGTGCATAATTTTTAATTTGATGTTATTTCATACAGATTTTTGGAACATAGTATAATAATTCTGCGCTGTTGCTTAGAAAATAAACTTTGATCTTTAATTTTTAGTTCGTCTATTCACTTTGATAGAGGCTTTCAGTATAAAAGAGATTATTAGGTCGTTAATAAAATAAGTAGATTAGAGTTTAGTAGAGTCCTCTCTATTGGTCATCTTTCCCGCTTCCGTCACCATAGCCTAAAACATAATGGGCTGAGATGAATGAACATGTATGATCCTAGTTCTGAATGAAAAGGCAGTAGTTCATTTCTGACAATCACATACGAATATCGAAAAGTCAATTGTGCAGACTTACAGAGTAAAAGCTTCATGCTACTGAATTTCTATCTGCGTTACAGTTACTCAATACAGCATTTTTGTACATAACATCCCCCAAGCAATGCATGCAAGCTTTTACATACTACGTGTTCACACTATATATAGCATAATAATATTAATTTTAAGCACCCTTATTTTATTACTGTCATATTGGATCAGTTCTTGGACTTCGAAGCAGGATTAGGCTACTACGTATCAGTCTTTTTGTCAGACATCTTTTCGGGACTTTTGCGCTTTTTCTGTGTGTTTCTTCGCTAATTTAAATTGTCTTATGCTGTTGCTCGGGATTTTATATCTTCTTGAACTTTTGGATCACTTAGATCTTTATATTTGTTTGCGCCTACTCTTCTGCTCTGTCACTATGGAAAAGGAGTTATAACTTCGAATTTCTGAAGATGTCATTTAGTCCTCCTGCGTATAAAGACGCGCAGAACAAACAAAGAGTTAACGACGTCTGACCAAGATGAAAACTCGTAATTTTATCTTGATGAAGTGCGTAATTCTACCCGCGTGGTTTTGTCACACAGCAGAGTGTGATTGGAATCTAATGGGAAAATCAAGTCATACAAACCAAGCGTCGATGGTACACGAAACCCAACTTTCTGTCTGTTGCATGCAAAGAGTTGATATTTTTTTCTGTTCACCCGCAATTTTAATGAGTTCTCACGTATAAACACTATTGTTGTTCAAGAGTTTAGTTTCTTTTATTTGTTTGCCTATTGATTTTTACCAGAAAATTCTGTCAGTTATTAGCTTTATCATGATTTAGATTTGTTATTGAAACCATTTGCTTTTGTGCGTGAAGAAATTTTTTGAAAATGTTGTTCGTGACGGTTAGTGCACTTAACTTTCGGGTTAGTGCAAAATGTTTGGATTTTTCGTCATTTTAGGTGTGTTGAAGGTTTTCGATATTATACAGAGTTTTATAAACGAGAAGTCTATTCCTTTCCTATAATGAAGTATAAAAATCGTTTCTTTAGCAATAACTTGTCTATAACTCAGACGGAATTACCGCAAACAATTTTAGTTTCTGAAAACCAATGTCTGTACTATATATCATATACGTTAAATATATAGTATATTATAATATACTATTATTACGTATACAATACATTATAGTAACCACTGACATAAATAATTAGAATTTCGTTTTGGTTATCAAAAAAGTGGACATCGCAATTTTCCTAAAAGACGCACAGTTGTAAAGAGTATAAAATTTCGGAAAACATGGAAAGGACACCAACTATGTACACTGGAGCTCTTGCATTTCCACTTGGCTTCTGCTATTGCAGACGAATTACAAAATGAGGCTGTTTAAATGTGCTTGATATGTATTATGACAATTCGTTATGCATAGTTGTTTATGGTAAACTTAATGGCGTTTTACATATCTTCGTCACGTAG
Source organism: Tubiluchus corallicola (assembly GCA_030141605.1). Taxonomy (NCBI): domain Eukaryota; kingdom Metazoa; phylum Priapulida; class Priapulimorpha; order Priapulimorphida; family Tubiluchidae; genus Tubiluchus; species Tubiluchus corallicola. Next base: position 183,290 of record JAQGDQ010000239.1, on the reverse strand, counting down.
AATTGAAGGCAAGCCTATAAGTAGTTGAAAATTTATGCATGTCTGGTTAGAAGTCATTGTCTGCTTACTACGTTTACATGTTACTTTGACCACTATAATTTATAGCCATTGTCCAATTTAACAAGCCCCATTGCCCAGTGGCCAGCTCAAGAATGTTGCCAGGTTAGTGTCATTAAACCCCACGTTTATTGTTCAGACAAGTTTCACTGTAAAACTCGTAACCCAGCTTTCTTTGTGAGTGAAATATTTGGCAGAATTTAGGATGGCGTTGTGTAAGTTGTCACGAATGGTAAAAGCAGCTTTCTATTGAAGGGTATATAGCCTCGTTATGGTACATATGATTATGTAACTGTTTTAGATTAAGTTATGTAAGGCATTGCATGCTAGTAGTTAAAGGTCCTGCCATTTGAAAATGTCGAATATCGCCTCACTATCTTAGGGATTACTCCCTAGCTAGAGCTTTTTTCGTTTTGATAAAGGCTTTCGAATAGGTGATAATCCATGACAAAATCTGTTCTCTACTAAGTGACCTAAAGTCGTGATACACCTAATTCTAATAATTTCATAATATCAAGGTGCAACAAAAGGTCATTCTTTCTTTTCTGTAAGTACAATGTATTCTATATATCATAAGGACACGTTTTTGAGTGCTTATGTCACTCAAATACGGTATCCCACCAATGGAGATCATTTTTCACAGAACAGAAGCAAAAACAGATTAACAGTAGATTTTAATATACTAGACCTGCAAGCAACACTATACTTGATGTGTAGTACCAGCAGTAACAGCACTGCTGCAACTTGAACTTCCATTTAATATATAGATAATAATAATAATAATAATAATAATAATAATAATAATAATAATAATAATAATAATAATAATAATAATAATAATAATAATAATAATAATAATAATAATAATAATAATAATAATAATAACAATAACAATAACAATAACAATAACAATAACAATAACAATAACAATAACAATAATAATAATAATAATAATAATAGTAATAATAATGAGTAGTGATTCGTCTTTTACTTATTCCAGTATTTATGTCAAATGAAATGCAGTGTACTAATTGCTTGTACTGAGAATGTGTTTCATGGTTATGTTAGACCAATTAATGAAAATCGATCCGTACAAAATTAAACAACACTACACCCGGTGGATAGGTAAGAGGGTAATACCTTACAATATATATAGTACCTGTTTTTATAATTTTCTAAACATTTGATGGTGTTTTCCTGTTCTATTTTTGTGCTATGGTTACACCGATTTTAAAACGTTAATAAGTAAATGAAAATAGCATGTTAGATAATCGGCGCACGATTTGTGTGTTTGTTGCAAGCTGATGCGCATTACAGCTCTACTTTAGCCTTGCATGCCTCATGCATAGCATGCTCGGTCACTGACTTGTGCAAGAGATCGGAGAGCTCGCACGCTAGGTTGAGCAGTACAGGTTCACTGACACATGTGTGCACTTTTAGTTTCAACGGCTCAGTGTGGTTTGAGGTGTGTTTTCGTTGGCTGGTTGAAGAGTGTGGAAAGCTATAGTTCAATATTCCGGCTCCCCGAGTACAGACGTGAAGTAACTGATCAAGAATTACAGACGTACTTGTAGCGACTAATAAAAAGTAAGAATAAATGGAGTGAGAAACAACTAAGTGTTCTTTGGAATTCGTGTATGAATATACTTATATTCATGTATGAACAGAAGATGCATCCCCTGTACGGAGAGGACGAGAGGCGTGGAGAGATTCTTGGGAACATCCGAATGGTTTCGTCTGGTTTCCAAAACTATTATACTTGTTCACCTTATGCAGGTGGCATGTCTTCTATGAGTCCAAGCAATCTCAGCATGCATACCAAATCACAGCCACAACAACAACATCAACATAATCAAGGATTTAATCCTATCGTAGACCAAAGAGTGAAAGAGAAATCAAGGCCGGGAAAGTTTGCTAGTGGCGTTGGATTAGGCAAGTTTTAGTTTATTATTAAAATTTTGATCTTTAGTACTGCAATAGAGTCTACTCGACAGACTTGGCAATGGAGTAGCTGAATAGAATGTTATATCAGCATTCTAATCGTTACCATGGGCGCTTGTGCAGTTATTCTGAGAAAATAATGTGACGCAATAATGGTCACTCACCGTCCCTGATAGGTGCACTAGGTTAAAATAAATAAAACTGATATATTTAGGCCCGTTATAATATAGTTATAACGTAAATTATTTAACAGAAGCAAAGCTGGTACTCTACTTGTGACTTCACCAATGTGTTTGCGCCTTTGTGGAAACCTACTTCGCTTTGTTTGTTATATTTGAACAACATTTTACACAAAATATTTAATATTGAGCTATTTTGAGAAGATATTTCCAAAAAAAGATTTTTTTCTGTCAGGTTTATTTGCGTCTTAACTCATTTTAGCATGCATTGTTTACTACTTAATCTAACTATTGGAAAATACGTGCGCCACGCGAATGTTATTAATTACGAAACTGATGAATACTCGATATTATCAGAATTCTTCATGCTGGCGTAATATCTGTAATGCATTCTTGAGTCACATGCTGGTTTCGTGGTTTGCAGATATAAGGGCGTCATTATCTCTATATTAGCGAATAAGAATTATCGTCTGCATATTAAATAAGATACAGGTAAGCAAAAGGATACTGAATTTTCAAAAATGAAAAACGGCCAGTTAAAATTAAAACTGTAAACGGAAAATTGTGATAATCAGTATAATAGGTGCGTCTTCTTTTTAATTGTTTGACGATTAGTGATCAGCAGATGTTTATAAAAGTCCCAGCGTGCACTATTAAAAGTTATCATTTTGGAAATAATTGTGAATATAGTAACAAGAACGACAAGTTGATAAGAACTACTGCCTCGAGCTACAACAAAAGCCTATATACGTGTATATGCCTTATGCTTCACTAACCATGTCAGTTTTAATGGCGTTTTTAACTCAAGAGCATGTTTAAAAGTCAAAGTTGTAGCAATAAACTGTTTAGTCTTTGTCATGTTCATCATACTATCGCACAAAAGACAGTATTGTAATTGATATGCACAGAATCATATAAAAATATGCTTATAAACCCAAATTCGGCAAAGCGTATTTTCCTATATGACTTATGACATTAATGACGAATTAGTTATAAATCCTGGCGCACCTGCGTTATGTAAATGGTGCTGCATATCTTGTCTTAATGTCAGTGATAATGAATTTATTTGCTTTAAGCATGCGGGTCTTATAACAGGAGTGCAGGCCAATTAATCTTTCAAAAATCCATTTAGAGATCCGGCTAATAAGCCCCATATTGCTTCGAGAGGGCGTCAGTGATGGCAGGTTTTCCATTATTTAAAGGTTAGATATCAAATTTTCTTGCGATGTTTCAAGATAAAGGTATTATCGGTATATGACAGAAATTATGGTTACTAATATTATAGTGATAATTATCCGGGTTACCGTCATTACAATTGGAAAGCCATTGCGTAAGCAATAACCCCTAATGCCCCTATAATGCGCAGGAGAAAGTTTTGATTACGTAACCCGGCTGTGTCTTCTATGAAATAAACCACTTAATTCTGGAAAAAATCTTGAAGGATGCGTTCCACTATAACTTCCTGTTGCCGACCTATCACAGTGACCACTAATGTGATGTTGATGATTCATATGCTCGCCTATTATATTTTCTGTTGCTCCTCTCGAGGGCTTTCTAGGAATACTGATGACCTAATTATTGATTCAGCTTTGCTTTCTTGTGTATCTAATGCACAATTCTAGTTATTGTATATAGATGCATACACGTGTTTACGTATAGAGCGAAGTGAAGCCAGACTACAATACACGGCCTATTTTTCCGCATAGGCTTCATTAACCTGGAGCGTTTGTCACACACGCAAAGAGACGCAGTGATTTGGAAAAGCTGCACGCCCTCTTGATCGTTGCTAGGACTTCACAAGATTTGGTTAATCAAGTGTTGATTTAATGTAATTAGTCTGCTCAACGATTTTTGTCGTCATGTCTGCTAAAACGAATTCTCGCATTGTTGCATCACTTTAATATTTTTTGTTGAATTTTGGTTTTGCGTGAGACGCACGATTTATCTGTTTTACATTATATTTGTTGTATATATGTATATATATATATATATATATGTGTGTGCGTGTGGGTGTACATATGCCATTATTCTGTATAGCCTCTATTTACTCGACATGTAATGCTCTACTATTCGAAAATCTAGTGATTTTGTAATGTGTTTACTTTACTGTATTACGTCAATTTACGTTAAGAGGAACTTGTCTCGTGTAAATATAATGCGTACAATACGCCTTAATTTCATTTTACTTAATTAATGTACACGAAAATTTAAATTAAATAATGCAAATAATACGGCATAACAATAATGTTTCGAAAGTTTTAATTAAAGAGTATCATTTTAATATATAGACAACTTCGGTGTAGAGAATCTGAAATGATCTACTGAGGTTTTAAAGGCCAACAGAATGATGCATAATTAAATTTTAGGCTTATATAACATGGGCTTGCTTTAGCTAGGTCGTAATATTACAACTGTTTTCTGCACGTATTGATAAGGTACGCATATAACAGCAATAAATAGTTCCCCGGTGTATTGTACCTGTTCCAGGCCTGGATGACCTACATTTACAGGCATTCATTAGTAACGCGCAGTATTCCATGGTAACCACATTATGTAGGCTCAATTTAGACCTAACCCACTTTTCTCCTTTTCACCAAATCCTACAGGAACAAAGTATATGCTGTTTGCTATCCCCTGCAGCTGATTTTCCCTTAAACACCATCTCAAGGTGTCAAGGCTAAATAACCGGTCCAGCAGGGAAAAATCCTGCTATGTATAAAGAAAAGCCATAAGACGGGAAAATTGTGAGTTTTCGTTTCCATGGTATACTGTGTTATATTTCTTTCGCACAGCAAAGATTTAGATACTTTTCGCATATCTATTACGCATATTAGCTTACCTGTAAGCAATAAACGTCACGTAAGTTTATTAAAAGCTGTCTAAAATGTATTTCAGACAGATGATGTAAGCAATGATTTAATAAAAGAGCATACAGTTAGGTCTACATGTGCATAGTATTTTCAGCAAATTTAAGGCTTTCGCTTCGTAACAACAATGCCCTTAATCATGATTTTCTAGGTTAACTACATGGCATTCTGACAAAGACAGCAACAAAGTGAGTAAATAGAATAAATAATTAACAGAAATGTATAAAATACCACGTCATGTAGATGCATTAGCAGCTATTTGGTATGAGCGTTTAGCAGGGACGTATCGAAAATATAGATAAATCATAGGGAAGTTGTGGACCTCAATGAAAATTGGGTAATACATGTAACTAAATTACATTATAAATAATTAAATTTAATACAATACTGCGTCACAAAAAAGTTATAAAGAATCTAACGAAATAATGCAGCTTAATAACATTTTAGAGGTTTAACTAAATTAATTCATTTGTCTATATATACTATTGTATTATATAAGATTGAGAAGTATGTGAGTATCTATGTCTATCTCTTTATGCACGTCTCAGCTATTGCATCAGCAGAGCTGGAACTTGGCACACTTGACGAATTTTTAGTCGATGTAGTTTAATACTATACAATCAGGAATACAGATAAATCGTGCCTTCAAATATACCCAGAACCCCTTATGTATAGCCCGTTGAATGGGTCACCCGCACTGGATATTACTTAAACCAGTCTCTCCAAACTGAAAACACGTGCAGGTTTAGTGAGCGGGTCTACAGGTGAGGAGTTCATTCGTGTAGATCATTCAGCATGATAGATTCATGATGGATAGCGCGTAATTTTTAATTGTCCACAACGACGACATGACGATGTATGACAGGGTGTTATGATAGGAGTGACTACTTGGGTACCTTTCTTGGAAGAGTCCAAAAATTACATTAACGGGCGAAGCGGACGGGTGACAGGCTAGTTTAGTAAATCTAATCGGTTTTTGCGCAGCATTTTATGGTTGATTGTCCACAGAGTTAGATAAATGCTCATATAAGGGAAACAAAGAGGGTCAATGGCGTTTCATGTATCAAAAATGTTAACTTAGCTATGCCTGTGAAAACACTTGTAAACATACATTTAAGATATCACTTATCGGACTAACATGTGCACTTACCATGGTATTTAAATGCGTTCAACATAAAACTGTTCTTTCTGTCCTTACTTTACTCACGTTTCAGCATGGGATCACTGAATCATATAGTTCAAGGCAAACAGTATGAGATACAAAGTTTGTATTTTGATAGCTATTCCGTTTTCTTTACATTGTTACTTCCTTGCAGAACCTATAGAATCTTTTTCCAAAAAAAGCTGTAAAGAAGTCGCTTTATAAAAACGCTTTATACCTTATAAACATTGTTGGGCTTTTGGCAGTCATCGTGTTTTGTTAACCTATGAGCATTTTTTATAACGGGATTCATTAGTCATAGGTAGGCCCTTGATTATATGACTGTGTGCCTCCTGAGCAGAGCCTAAGTTGCATAGGTCTGCATCATTCCTCAATGAGCTAGGCCAGTCCATTCGCCAGTCCGGTCTGGCATAACTTAACTTTCTGACATGCAGTAACTATTCAACTATTTCTCGCTCAGAGTATTTTCCCAAGTTCTTCCGTTTGTGGAAATTCAAGTAGGTCCAAATACTGTGCAGTGGACTTACAATTGTGTGTAAATTTATGCGTATTGGTTACAGGAAAGATCATCTAGTGAATTTCCCTGATTTAACGGAAATTCACTATACCGAACTAAGTCATCGCGTTCCGGTGGTTTTACGTCTTCATATTTTTATTCATTACTTCCACGCAGGCCATAAATGGTAACCAGCTGGTAAGCAGCAAGAGTACTGACTTCGGTTCGACGGCTGGTACTCTGGAGCTCTAATTATTTGTTAATTATTTATTCACAAAGCGGTCCGTTTCTAGTGTGGTCGAGCGAAGAGTTAACAAGAGGAACAAATAGCTTAGTATTATCATTATCTCTGTAGACTAGCAGTAAACTGCTCTGACGAATTGACTATTGGTACGTAGCTTGACTATTCCAGTGAGTACACCCAAAGGCTTTTCTCTAAGTAACCCACGTGAACTCGGCTCGTTTAGTGCACGTACAAAGATGTCGTAGATACATAGATGTATTTCTATACAATCACCCTTGAAGTAAAAATAAATTCAAGAAGCTTTTACGTCAATTTTAAAAATAACTAAGTAAAAATACAGTTAAGTTAAAAGTAATTAGACGTACATTTAAAGAGACTTACTAGTATTTACTGTATACATTCACATTGAAAAAATTGAACAAATATAGTTTCAGCAAAATTGCAGTTAAATTATATAAATGAGAACACACAATATAACAGTGGCTATAATCTCTTCAGAAAACTATAAATGCGTCCTAAAACAAAGTTTATCCAGAAGTGAGGTAGTTTATCACTTAAACAGCACCAAATATACATCTGCGCATCACTTGAAAGTTGAAATAGGGAGATGGGCAAGACCCCCGGTATCGCACCATAGAAGACTGTGTAATATTAGCGAAGATAAAGTACAAGATGAGCAGCACGTTGTAACAAGATGTAGAGTAATGCAAGGAATGCGAACAAAATACAATATGACTTAATAGTACAGGCGATCTGTTTAATTTAGAGCCGGAAATATGTACAAAAGTAATTACAGAATTACTAAATTTATTCCCATGACAATCTCGCTACAATTCTATTGTATTGTATAAAAGTAAGGATGTATGTAGAGTGAATATTTATTGTTATTATTATTATTATTTTGTTTTGAAGTTTTAGCTGGACTACTACATAATACTACTAGGAGCATGATATTGTGTATGAAATTTAAGACAATCATTATTTCAATCTTGTAACGCCTAGTGAGAAAATGTCAGTAGTCAAGACAATAACTAGACTTAACTTTAGACAGTTGTGTTACATAATACGTAACGTGCGACTATTTTCTTTAATACAGTCGTTTAGTGTCATTGCGTCAAGTAAAGAGTGGCGCTCTGGTACGGAAATATTATTACATCATACATATTGCTCGCTTCGAAGTTTTTGTTAAATCGTAAATATGTGCTAGCTTTATTTAATCGCTCACAACTAGTTACTTTTGAAATTTCCGTACAAGACACCCTACAGCAAGACGTATGATGTTGTTTGCTTTATCATCTTGAAAATCGCGGTTAAATTCTATCCTTGTTTTACTCTTTCCGTAATAATTTTGAGTTATCAGTTAGCTGCTTTATTTGTGTTCAGATAACCCAAAATTGTACCAAAAGAGAAGCGACGCTTTTATTACATTATATATAATATCATTATGTGAGTAAACTTCACGTCATGCCTCTGCACGATAATTCGTGCTTAATTAACGTGTGTTTCGCCTTGTATCGATTTTAACTAAAAGGTTACTAATCTAAATGGAGCGAGTTTGTGTTTGTTCCCTTGATGTCAATAATACGTTGACCTTTGCCGTAGCGTAGGAAAGCGTGCCGATGTTATCCGATGAACCCAAAAAGGGATGTACATTATTGCGTAGCCTTGTTTGTACAGCCTAATACCAGGAAAACAAACTTTTACTAGTTACCATTCTTATTATTATAAGATGCACACAAGGCGTACAATGTTCAGTGACAAAAATTCAAGCCATTCTGATTGAAGGCGCGGTAAAAATGTTGCGAGGAACCCGGTTTTAGATCCACATTTGATAGAATGCGTCTCATCCTGGAAACTATAACAAGCTAAATAGCTTGTCCTACTTATCGGTCGTTTACAGGGCCTGCCACTACCAGTAAACAGGCGTGATGACGTTTCGTCGAATCGCCTGCGCTGTGCTCTATTTCTCCAACGCCGACGCGTTAATACTATAGTCATTATTCAACAGAGAGTTATCTTGCGGTTTAGCAAAGATACTAACGCCACGAAGACTTGTTTATATTATTAAAGAATCCAGCTTTGCAGCCTTTTTATGCACGATCACTTAGAGAATTATGATCGATGAAGATTTATTGTGTGAAGTCACGTTATTTGTTTTTTGAAGAGCTGATTGCAATGATTATCACAACAGCAGTTGAGATTAACAATTTTCCGGGTAAGAGTAGTTGCCAGCACCGATTTTGTAAAGTAGTCCTATTCCATTTCTATATTGTTTGTTTTTGCAAGCGAAATGGAGAAATAGTTCTGGATTTCTCAACTATCATTTCAGCGATTTTTTTTTGTCTTAATAGGCATCTTTGTCTTGTAATATACAGGCTATGCTAAAGCTTTCATTCAGTTCAACTGCAGTAAACAAGCAGAGTTCTGTTTAGGTTATCGTCTTTTGTATTTAATTAGACTTACGTTCTTTTGTATGCGTTTCGTAAGAACAGGATTTATCCCTTAAGAAAGTTAAAAGAATTGCTTATCATAATTGGTAAGCTCACGAAACACCGCTAGCATAATTAACGTATAATATAATGAACGAGTTTAGTATTTTATATAGGATTGTTATGATTTACGTTAATTTGCCATTTAGAAATTTTTCTAAACACTTTTAGTTTTACAAGGGATTTACAAAGGTTGTGCATGTATAAACACAGTTAAACCTATAGTTATGCACGATTCTTCACCCAGAAGTATAAGTTACCTTTTGCTTATCAACTCACGATTAATCTGCTAATACTTACATATAATCTACTAAGTTATTTTTACTGGAAAAGCTTGCAGGCCGTGTAAGCCCACTGATCACATTGCTCTTGATTACTGATTGTGTGTAAAATGCAAACAACATAACTGAAATATAAACAGCATGTCAGCTGTATTCGCAGCTTTGATACCCCCATTTAGTTTTAAAGATCGCTTTCAAGGCTGGCTGAGGTTGTTAACCCTGCTAGTGTATCGTGCACTATGCAGCTACAGCCGCCTTGCCAGTCATGGGTACCTGAGATTGCCAAGGCAAGATTTAATGTTTTTCTCTGCGTTTGGCGAAGGGCTTCTATATCATACATGTTCTTGTTTTTTTGGCGTGACAGGTAAATGCCAAATAGCGGGGAGAGGGGTGTCTGGGTGTAACACCTAATTACTAGCGACGCCACTAATAGGAATAACCAATATAATAAATTCGCTGGCTGTTGAAGAACTGTACTAGTGTAATAACTGCACATGACACTTCGGAAATGAAGATATTTTAGAACAGAGCTAATTTTTACAGCCAGTAATTTTTTGTATTTTTAATAAAGATGCAGCAAAGCACTTTCGATAATGTTAATGAGTAGAACCAGAAAAGATTACATTTTTGAAACCAAACTTGATCCAAAGGAAGAAACTTTTAAAAAGTTCTGGTCATCTCATTTGACTAAGACGTTCAGTCTTGATTGTGGTTGGGTAGCAATGATAATGATAATCGGCCCAAATAAACAGTTGTAGCAAAGCAAACTTGTACCGAAAATTGTGTTAGTGTTAAAGAGCATGGCACATATATATATATATATATATATATATATATATATATAATAATCTTTATTTGCCATTAAAACATTGATAATCACTGATAAAAACTTTACAGAGATAATCAATCAGTGTTAGTTAATAAAAACTTACACTGCTGAAGGCAAATGCGTCAGTGCAATCTAAACTACTGTACATATTTAGTACCACAATGCTTTATAGTTACTTTTGGTAAGAAAAATTCCCACCCGAATGATACGAGAAGGGGATAAAATCTCAAGTTGTTCTTGTTCATTTCATACACTGCTGTTAGAGACGGCCTTCGTTCTGCGCAAACCATGACAATAGACGTATGACTGACCTTCACCCTCTATCCTTGTGCGGCTGAGGGCGCACCTAACAATCTAAACTCACATACCCTCGAGCGGTTTTTGTCACTTACGTTTATAGAAGTTTAAAGACATTTTTGTGTCATATTGTTCAAAAGTAATTGATGGTTTTTGTAAACATATCTGTTTTTTCTCGTGAAATCAGGGTAGGAGTTGCTCCTTGTCTCGTGCAGATGCGCCGCAGTCTTTCAGGTGGAACCTGAATTTCTAGTCGCTTGATTTTCAGAACCAAAATTGTCGCATGTACTCGTTTGATAATCATGCGTTGGTCAGTGCGTAAAAATGAGATGAGAAATGGATGCGTGTCACACAGGTATTACTGAGCGTTATTGATTGGAAAATTACACAGAAAAGTGTACAGTGCACCGCAGGGGAGACACAGCAAAGTCTTAAATGGCAATATTATTATTTGGAATTTAGACTTAACTTAAAGTGTCATTACTGTGAGAAACATCAGTGGCGAATTTAAATATTTCACATAACGTATTGCCCTTGGACTTTATATCTTGGGTTGCAAGGATTAAATAATTATAATGAATTGCTAGAAAAGCTGCGAGCTTACACACAAAAACACAGCGTTATGACTCAGTGTTATGAGCGTAAATTAACTGCTTTTGTTTTGTTTGTGTAGATGTCTATCGCTGATGTACTAGCGATTATTATGCATGCATGATTTACACAACAAAATATGTCCCTGTATGTAAAAATGCTGATGCATAATGTTTGCTTACTTAAGTTGGGGGCAACTTTAAGGGCAACTTTTCACTGATTATTAACCTGTAAGCTTTTTTATTTCAGAATTTGATGGTATGACCGTTCTTTGTCGAGTTTGTGGCGATAAAGCGAGTGGCTTTCATTATGGAGTGCATTCCTGTGAAGGATGCAAGGTAAATCAATTCTAGTTTTACTATGAAGCTTCAAACTTTGTGTTTACATCATTAATGACTACAATTTCAGTATAATAAAGTAAATGCGTAAAGTGAGGAGGGTAAGAAAAGCCTTTGATAAATGTAGCAGATAGTGAGATGGCTTGCAGATTCGATATGACATTTAATTTCATCCAAGTATGTTTGTCTATTTGATTAGTTAAACGTGACCAAATTTGCAAATTGGCTACGATTCCGGAATTAAGTAGTTATCACTTTCAATTTTGTTTAGTTAAGTTTGTGGTTACCCCTTTGTTTTGCACCAAGCGTTTTCGTATTCCTCGTAAATTACAATCAACTTTCGCGCCTGTTAAATAGACTTTATTGTTGTTGGTTATGCAGGTGTGTTAATAATTAATTATCCAGTATGCGCATTATCAGGTCAGTGACATATGTTGCCGGCTTGTTATTGACATACAAAGTGTCCTGTGTGTTCTGCATGTTGCTGAATAGACACGGCAACGATTATGAATATATTTATCTTCGTTATTGGTCCCGAAATAATGAAAGTACGCTTGTGCGATAAACTCGAGTAGTAGTATAGAAATTAAAATGTTAGGGCTGCCTATAGAACCTCAAAAGCACGGGGAAAGAGAAAGGGCCACTCGCCTGGAGCTTTAAATTTTTTGCCTGATTTCTTTCTCGACACATCAGTAAACTACATTAAGTGCTTTATTATCGAATTATAGGCTACATTAACAATTACATATAATAGCCTTTGCACCTGCTGCTTCGACTTTTGCACGTGACCTGTGCAGCTGAAGATTATGTTACACAATGCAGTGTGATTTCTTTGTCACCTCAAAATATAATGCATAACATTTATTGCACCATACATAGTATTAATGTAATAATGTAATTTTTCAAGACATTTAATTCTCTGTGTGACCAAAAATACGTAATAGGGCTACGAGGACCTATGTGTAGGCCAAAATGTAGTGAACTGCATGCACTTTTACAAAAAAAAACAAAGATGTGTATATATTGAGCCCAAACTTTAGTGAACTTTTGTTACTTAATTTTTAAACATAATCCTATAGTATACGTACCATAGCACTTAGCTACGCTTTAATATAACTGCCTTAACTGTGCTGATCTTGATATTTCGTAACACATAATCAGTGAAAAAGTGATGCAACTTTGTATAACATAAACGCTAATGTCTTTTCGGGGTATAAAGTTGATACATAATTTTGCATCTCATGCGTAACAGTAGGTTACTCGTATGATAATGATACATGCCGGAAAAAAGCCTCGTAAAGCCAAGATTCTCGGAAAGTTCATCTTACTTTAATATTATAGAAAGACGATAGACAGTTTCACTTTAATATTATATAAATATTGTGGTAAGCGCCTCGTGTCATTAGTAAATTCAATTTAAAATCGCGACCAACTAGCGAAATTTCTGAGTGAACTACAGAAGCTTTGTTATGCGTACCTTCCTGGTGGAACTGCTACGTCAGCTTACGTCATTTTCTTCAAATATGCCCGTAGCATTTTATTTCTTTGCACTTATGAACAAGTCATTTTATGCATTTATATTACGTGGTAACTCGTAATTTCAATATTTTTAGTATATATTAAAACACAATCAGTGGTGTTAGAAGGTTGGTTTAGCCTTTAAACAGTCCTAGAAATGAATGAAGCTTGCTTAACCTTGACTGCACCAAAACAGCAAAGCAGTGTTTCAGTTTTGTTCAACTTCTTTCAACATAGCCTAAATCGATACTGGTTTGAACAAAGTGTGAATTTTTAATTTTCGTGGCGCTTCACGTAAGTGTGTGCAGAACCCATGTTTATAAAATGTTTCAGCTGGTTTGGCTTCAGAGTTGTGGCCACGCAGTAAGCATATCGTTATGTCCTCATGCACTTGCCTTGTAAATTACGTGTATGTTATAAGGCGGTTCTTTGTGATTTTTGTATATCGCGTTTTAGTTAGAAAAAAGTACATACTTCTAACACGTCAGTTGCAAGAAGAGCCAGCATTCACGTGTGACGTAGGGTGCTAATTGCAAATGTTTTGTGAAGTAGTTTTAGCAGTCTGGCCCATTCTTGTTTTTGACATTTTTGTGAAATCGATGAAAGACGAAATTGAAATCCAGAACCGGAATTGATCAGATTCTTGTCATATTGTCACTTCAGCGTCAAGTCGAATACATTTTGAGATGCTAAGAAACACAGTTGTTTAAGACCTGAAGATCCTTTCACTTTACAGAGTGACAGTTTACTTATCTCAGTATCTCCTATAACTCAAGACATCCTCATTCGATATTTTCTCCACTTTAGCTTGACTATACGCAGGAGCATTTCCGTCGTTTTTAACGCACGTTTTGAATTTGTTCAATTATCACTGGGATATACCATTGTAAGGCTTTCAACTGTCAGTTCTCTGATTTCTTGCGATAGATGGGCTCATTTTAACCCCTCCCCATTGAGACCAGTGAGTGATGATAATGAACTGAAAGTGAAATGTTACTGCTCAATAATTGTTAACAAAGAAAAACAGGTGCTAGAAGTTGTTTTGCTATCTACGATGTTTTGTATAAAAGGTAAATGGCATAAAAAGATCTTGCGTTCACGTAAAAGTCGATCCGTAGTGGTTAATGTTATGCTCGTTGTAATTGAGCATTAAGAACTGCCTTTTCTTGTGTCGCCTTTTCAGGCTTGAGAGTTGGTAGTGAAGGTCATTCGCCTGTAGCCTTCGCGCATTATTCATGAAAGAAAATAGGTGCGTCGATAGTCGATTGAGGTAAAAAAAACCTGACCACGGCCCAAGTGTATTGTTAAAATAAATGAACTAATCCTATTTTGCGGTAAAAAAGGATATTTTCTGGTCTGCATTCTATTGTCGCTGTGAGCTTACCAACACCTCTGAGGTATTTGTCAATATTTTTTGGCTTAAAATTGGATTAAGTACAACGAGACATGCCGCGTAATTTTACCTGGACTGTGTAGAGTGAAACCTACAGGCACAGTTAGACTTTATGAAAGAATTAGTCGGAGTTTGATATAGTAACCCTGCATAAGAAATATCATAGAAGTGACAGTATCAAGAAAACTTGAATTACATTCAAAAACAGGGTAGTACTGTATTCGATAAACTTGTTTTGCAAAACTTACTGTGCATTGTTTTGTTTGTGCTGCGTAAACGGAGCATACATAATAATAATAATAATAATAATAATAGTAATAATAATGTATTTATTTATAAAACGTTCTTTCAGTAATTTTTTTTCAAAGGCATTGCACAATTAAAAATAGTTAGATACAAGTACTAAAAAATTATAATACAATTAGGCCTACATCTATAACTCATAAGAAAACCTGCAAAACAGTCACAACTTCTACATTAAAATACTGCTTTAAAGATGAGTTTTTAGTTTTCTTTTAAATAATTCAAATTTGTGCAAGCTCTAATTTGATTTGGTAGCTTATTCCAACACTTTGGAGCAATGATTAAAAATCTAAGTTTCATAAAACAAGCGAAGACATGATACATTGCATTAAATCTTTAGTTAAATTCTTTCTTAATTTTGTAATTCGATATAAGTTTCACCATGTCTTTTAACTCTTTTTCTTATTAGTATGTACATGTCCTTTAAAATTTAAATGGTTACCTAGAACTGCAACCAAATATAAAACCGAATCACTAGTTAGTATCAACATTCAAAGATGACAATAAGCATTTATCAAGTTTCAGTTTGTTACCAAAAATATTATAATCAGTATGTTATCCAATTCATTTACATGTACGTGTAGCAGTATATTGACAAATGCACACTCTGCTTTCTAATGAAATGCGCTAATAAAATTGCCAGGATTTAGTTTCAATTGTTTCGATTGTTTGTGCACTATCCATCAACTGACTTTTTTAAGGAGATACATCTCAATGTATCCTGACTTATGGTGCATCCTGTACAACATGTACAGTTGGCCTACATTCTAGATTATTACGTCGTTTACGCGCACACGGTGACAATTTCTCATGCAAATGTGTCCGATTAATTACCCACTATAAATAAGCCTGGCTTCATTAGCAGTCACGATGTGTGATGTTTTGTTCCTCATGGGGTGCCGTTAGTCATGTTCACCTGCATCTCTTTATGCAAATTTCCCTCTTGGAGCTACGGTTAACGACCTATGTATATTAATAGCAACAAATCTGAGAACAGAGGAAAATGCAGCTTACAATCCGCAACTTAAAACGCACGCATGCACGCACACCCTCACACATATAATCAGGATTTGCCCGACTCTCTATGGTTAAAGCCCATGCAGAGTAGTAAGTTACAAAAATCTTCTTTTCAAAATTAATCCGTAAAGCATCCAAGTCCAAACAAACATTCCAACATTCGTGCTACTGAGAAACTTGCGTACTGCAGTGTGTTTTATATAGTTAATAAAATTGGCCAAACACACAGTCAAACCTGTGCTAGTTATCTATCTGATCCAAGGTTTTCCTTGATTACTGATGCAAGAAGCAGTGAGTGAGATGTAAAATTTCTCTATCTGTCTTTTAGAACCCCCCATTTCAACCTTATTTCAATGTTTCGTTATTATCTGTGTATTGCAGAAATGGTATACGTATTAGAAAGAATTACAGACAATTACCATTCCAGTTCCGACATCTCTTGACAAATTTATTTTACAGCCATAGATTAGGTAAAAGATTTTAGATACAAGTATTTGCTTTTTTAGGGTTTCTTTAGGAGAAGCATCCAACAGAAGATTCAGTACAGACCTTGTATGAAAAATCAACAGTGCTCAATTCTTCGCATAAATCGAAACCGATGTCAGTATTGCCGTTTGAAGAAGTGCATTGCAGTTGGCATGAGCAGGGATGGTAAGCGTAAAAAAACTTAAGATGCTTGCTGAGTATAATTATATATTTTTTTAAGAACTCGTGTTTCCACTTTAAATAGGCTTTAAGCATTGCATTTACCAGGCCAGTTATTTTTCCTTCGCAGACTACATTATTTGGCCCTGAAATAAGCAAAGCAAAAAGGAGTTGACCCTTGTTGTTTGGCATGAACGCCAGAACGCGTGCGTCTTGCGCATAGCAAGGTTCAAGGATGGTTGTTAGTTTGTTGAACCTTCTAAAGAACTGCATGACTGTGTGTGTGAAAAGCGCAGGCAGGCTATTGTTGTTGATATTTACTACATGCGGCTTACAATAATTAACTGGATGAAGTGAACTCATGAATGAAGTATGAGCATTGAAACCAACTATGTTACTTAACAGCCTTAGTAGTTTTATTTGCAACACTTGGCAGTCCGGGTTGTGGAGCCTTTTCGGTGTTAGAAACTTAACAAGATGACTATACATATATATAATGTTATACTGAAGAAAAATTAGAGTTGGAACAGAAAGCAAAAGGTTGAATATTGATGATACAGCTATTCTTGCCATCTCTGGTCTGCATATGCATCCAGTCATGTTCCTATATTGAAATGTAATTTTGCTAGACATTAATTTCAGTACCTTAACAATAGGTGGGTTTATAGTATGGGCTGCCATTCTATGTAAGATGTTCACTTTCACGATTGCTTTGGGATGTTGATTTATTGTGGTATTACTTTATTACACAGCCAGATCACGGTTGCTTCTTTTAACCTTTTGAATCAAAAGATTTCTCACATAGTTTCTTCCGCCTATAGTATTACTACACTAGCTTTACAGTTTGGGGCTATAATAATAATAATAATTACCACGAAATTTCTCAAACCGTTGTCCGTGCTGTTGACTTTACCAGTGTTCAACTTTCACTGGGTCGACATAATTACAAGCAGGCATTGTCAAACTAGTATTTCCAGTTTTTTGATGCAGATTTTGTGGCATTTTACGCTCCACATATCGTAGTGGGTCAAATAGTGAGTTTTAAGTTCGACATATTGGCTGTTTTGCAAATCCGGTTTTAAAATTCGGTGTTATCTCGGGCGAAAACTGGAATGGAATTGCATTGCCGAAGACAACGGGGTCAAAAGTCGGCTGATTAATGACATATCTCCTGTTAAAATATAAAATTTCCAATTATTATTATGAAATATAAATCCGCTGTTGGGAATCAACGCCTTATACTGCTTTGATCTCTTATGAATTTCCATTGTGTGCTCAGACGTTAGTCGTCAGTAATTCAACCATTTTCCACATTTTTACTAGAAACAGAACCGCAGAAATGAGAAATCTCCCTATGGATCAGTCACATAGAAATGTTTATAACATTATGCTAATGGCCAAGGAAAAATTAGCCTGAAACCCTGAACATGTTTTTATAAAACCAGTTTTTCACTTGCTTGTTCTTATTTTGTATAGAAGTGGAGTTGTTATCGTTAATGCTGGAATGGAAAATTGAATCATTGCTGCTGTTCCCCATTTTACGTCTGTGTAAATTAAATGTGCTGAAATGAGTTTGCTAGCCCTACTGCATTTATAAACTGTAACAAAATACGTACATATATGTATAATACAGCAATTTTTACGTCGTTTTTAATATTATTATTTCGTTTTGTTTAGCTGTTAGATTTGGTCGAGTACCAAAGCGCGAAAAGGCAAAGATTCTAGCAGAAATGCAACGTGCTAATCAACAATCTCAGCTGAATGCCTTGCAAGCAGAACTAGACGATGAGCATAAATTGATTAACACTATCGTCCAAGCGCACATTGAAACGTATGAATACACTCGCCAGAAGATGGCAGCATTATGTGAGAATGCACAGAGAAACCCAAGTTATGTTCAATGTCCAACCCAAATGGTAAGTTCAAGTTCTCTTGTCATAAAAAAATCAGTGAACAAATTTTCAAGAAATGTAGGCTCTACAGCTAGATGCTTGCTTGGTTTGCTTTACTGCTAATTTAGTTAATTATTTTACTATTGCTTAGTTTACAGTTAATTTAAAAAACAAAAATCTTCTTGTCAATCTTTTGCACTGCTGCACTTAAATATTGATGACTAGCTTTTTTGAGTCTGTCGAAACCTAATACCGAGATTGCAGACATAATTTCTGTTTTCATCATGAAATCCTTGGAAACACCAAGAATTTTAAGAAATACGGTATTCCTTGCTTAACTAGATATGTATGTACATAATTTTATTGTCACCATGATCATCATTACAGGCCTGTCCATTGAACCCAAACCCATCAGGAAAGGGTTTTAAGGCAGATTCAGAAATGTTGGAGGATTTCTCAGAGCGATTTACACCTGCTATTCGAGGAGTCGTTGAATTTGCGAAACGCATTCCTGGATTTGGCATACTTTGTCAAGATGATCAAGTAACATTATTAAAGGTAAGAATAAATGATAGATCAATATCGGGTTTTGTTTTGCTGATTGAACTAATCTACATGTACCAGTTTTACTCATTCAGTCTTGAAATTTTAGTTATGATTGACATTTTGAGTAAATATTTGCTATTTTTACCATGTTGCAAGCAGATATTTTAGTGACATAGAAAGAAGAGTTTGTTTGGAAGATTCTGAGCAGGAAAGCTAATGACTTTCTTAGACGATGACTCTGTGTGTAATTACTGTGCACCATTTAACGGATGATAACTAGCGCTCACTTGTAAACACAAGTCGCACGGAATGTGATTCTGCTTAAGTATTACCAAAATGTCAATTCAAAATATGCTTCAATGTACGTTTACATTTAAAGGAAAACTGGACCCAACCATAGCTCAAAACGATATTTTTTTAAAATATTTATAGGGAAACTGTTGTTTCTTCAAGAATGGTTTACACGAAAGAGTTTAATTTCACATTCGAGCCTTTAGTTTTCCATTGTTACAATCAAACCTCATAACGCTCTCCTTTATAATGCCAACCATGCTTAACACCAAAATTTTTAGCAAAACAGATTATTCATATTTGCATAAGCATTACTGCACCTCGTTATAACCCCACACTCGCTATAACATCAACTTTTTTGCTGTCCCAAAGTAGGTGCTATAAAGTGGTTTGACTGTATATGCATTATGCCATTTGCTAGTTAAATGCATATAGCACCTGCATCTCGGAACCATGTTGGACAGAAAACAGGTGCTGTACTTGCCAGTTCAGTTCTGACATATCACACATTTGTGATGAAATTCCATGTAACCTTGGAATTTAAATTTCTAACTTGAAATCTCCCCACTTGGTGTAACTCACAATCATTGCTGTACAGTAACACTGTATTTCAATTTTCGCTTTTGCAAACACATGCTCATGGAATATTTCTGCGATTTTAAAATTGCGTGCTTACCACATGCGTGTTAATTAAATTTCTAAGCTAATATTTGTTTATCACAAACATTTCTGAATTATTATAGATGAAAAATGTATACATGTTTTTCAAAATGGGATATGATCTGAAAAATCATCCTGTTTTCCTTTAACGACTATAGCAGAAGTTTTTGCTAACAAGTGAATTCATTATTTTCAGGCTGGAGTCTTTGAGGTTCTTCTTGTACGACTGGCATGCATGTTTGATTCCCAGACAAACACAATGATGTTTGTTAATGGTCAGATGTATAAACGGGAACTGGGTCAAGTTAAAGGCAATGCTGGGTTTCTTATCAATTCCATGTTTGACTTTGCGGACAGAATCAACTCGTTACAGTTGACTGATGCAGAAGTTGGCCTATTCTGTGCCGTTGTTCTAATTGCACCAGGTAATTAATGATTTGCAAAAAGGACTTCTTCAGCTGTTCACTAACACATGTTGTTCAATCACTTAAATTTGAAAATCAGAATGGTTGTATTTTTCAAGGAACATATTTGATTTCTTTGCAGACCGACCTGGTATTCGTAACAAAGACTGCGTGGAAAAGCTTCAAGAAAAAATCATTCAGGGGTTGCATGCTACAATTCGAAGTAATCACTCTGAGGGACCATCACTTTATACACGTCTTATTATGAAGCTTCCAGATCTGAAAACCTTAAATTCCTTACACAGTGAGAAGTTACTAGCTTTTAAAATGGAGCCAAGCACACCTGGAGTGTCGAGTACAACAGGGGAAATGGAGAAACCTGAACCGGTGATACCTACTGGACAAAAACTATTTAATGCATTGACTGGGATGGTCAGGCCACCTGTCAACCATCCAGTACCACCTTATCACCTACAGTCATCATTTCAGTTAGGTCTCCCACCACAAAATAGGTACTTGTATCCTCCAATAAGTGCCCGTGCCATCCAAAGACCATGGGAACAGATTCCTAAACCATTCTTGAGTAAAGAAGGATCATTGAGTCCACAATCTATGGATATGGACAGCAGTGAGGGTTCACAAGTAAGTCCAATGTCTTTGGACTCGTTGAAAAAATTTGAAATTCACCATGTAAAGCGTGAAGGTGATGTATTGTCTGATACATCTGATGGGCATTCAAGCCTTGAACACTCTCCAAAAAATAGTGAAAATGATGTACTAGATAGCTCTGATAGAACTGGTGTAGAAACAGGATCAACAATTAGCAATGGAGCAGAATACAAACAGACTGATTCCGATCATTCTGATAGGGAATCTCCTAAAAGTACACATTCGGTGCATTCTGACTCTGTGTTGTACAAACCGCACAAGAAGTTCCGGGCTCATAGGTTGTCAGATGTTGGCTCTCCCGTTTCGCAGCTAAATAAAAAACTTGAAATGGATGATGGAGATATTCCTGATGGTCTTATACTTCGCACACCTATGGACAACGTCCACAACCAATACCGCAGGCAAGAGCCTCCAACATCCAGATATTTTCCCGGCACCAAAGAAAGTCATCCAGCAAGAATTGCTGTCCCTGTATGTCCATTTCCATCTAACCTTAGTATGTGGTCAGACAGTCACATGTCCAGCCAAGGAGTCTCAAATCATAATTACATTAATCAGGCATTGCTCAGTGGTTCACAGTATCCAGTTCGAAATATGTATCCACCAGTTGCTCAGTATCCAATAACCGTACCAAATGCTTTACCAGCACCAAAGCCCATTATGTCTGATATAAAGTGTGAACCTCTAAATTTGAGCACAAAGAGTTCACTGGGAATTACCCAACAAGGAATACCAATTAAGGTGGAGCAAACAGCTAACTAAACAGATGTTGCCACTTGTGCATATTTAATGGTATAGCTTATGTAAATCACCATTGCACAAAGTTTCAATTATCTTGCATGTTTGTCTGTAATATGTATTTCTAAATGAGAAATTTGTTTTAAAATAATTCAAGAAAGCGACTTCACTGACTTAAAATCTGTAATTTCGAAAATATGGGATGAAAGTGTGTACACAGATAATCAAGTCAATGGTGGCTTTCACCAAGGCAGTTATAATTTGTACATAATTATAAAATAGGTAAGGTACAATGTCAATAGCATCTTAGGTGTTATAGTTGCTGTTATTATTCATGTATATAGAACTACAAGGACCTTAGAATTAAATGATGTGATGAGATACAAGTAAAACGCTTTAGCAAAAAACTAGTTGATCAGCATTTTAAAGTTATAAACTTAAACGTCTGTTCTTCTCTAGTTATTGAAGGTTCTTAGAATGATTGATGAGGTTTGTGAATACAAGTTCTGACTGAATACTTAGCCAATAAGCATCTGATATGAGGGGAAATGTTAGAGTTTGAAATTCAAAGTAATAAACGTTTAATATAAAGTCGATATGGCCTATGTATCGAATTTGAGAAGTAATAACCTTTTTGCAGGTTTTATTTTTAATGCAAAAATCTTATTGCATTTCAGTCCGATATGCAACTAATTATGCGTTTGACTGTATAATTTTAGTCATACGTTCTAGATTATATTATATTATATATGTTTATATTATACAACAGAGCTATAGAGTATAAGAAACTGAGTCAAAATTTTGTAAATATGGTTATCACTCTGTGCATATTAGTTGTGGTGCTGGAATGCTTCATTGTGCAGGGATTCTTGAATTTACTTGGGGTTATGGCCTATTAATTATAATAATTTCATGCGCACCTGCTAGTGCTCAATGTTTTAATAATTGTCTATTATACAGTATTTAACCTGATGTGGTAATGTACCCATGCCAATAATAGATTGATAATAATATGTAAACCTAGTAAGCTGAACAATTTGCTCACTGTTTGCCTGGAGTAACTAGGTTTTCCTGACCTACATAACTATGGCCTTTTGTCTACCGATTTCTTATATACAGATTGTATTACTTAGATTTTAGTCTTGGCTCTAATTTAACTATGTAAGTGACATCTCTAAATTTTTGTGCACGCTAGATTTTTCATGCACATTTTTTACATTTTATCTCAAAATCACTAGTAGGTAAAATTCGAAAAAACCTGATTGTAAATTTGTCTCCATGTTTCAATGTAAAGATATGTTACATTACCTTTGACGATTCTTTTTTCTATGCACCGTTTCGTCCAGAAAGAGCATGACTGCTTTCTATGTAGCTAGAAAGTGTGATAATGTTGTTTTATTTTATGCAGCTCTTTTAGTCATATTAAGTACGGCTAAGCTAGATACCTATATATTGAAAAGTGTGAAGATAACCAAACATATTAATGCATTTCAGTATTTTTGATTGTGTATACATGTATAAACATTTTATTTGTACTGTGCCTAAGTCATATCCCCACCGTGGTTTGGGACACATGTTTTTGGTGTGATTAATAAACGTTTCATTTATTCAATGAAGAAATTACATTAGCATGTAACTTACACAGGATCTTGTATTGCCTGGGTGCAAATGAAAGCTATGTTAAACTACTAACGTGTCATACTAACGTGTGAATACAATGGCCTAAGTAATACTTACTATTACTACACTAAATTGGAAATGTAAATATTTTTGAGAGATCTTATGACAGTAAGGGAAAATTGTAAAATGATATAGGTGTTGTATTGTATCCTGTTGCCCATTTGTTGGATAATTAAAATATTAATATAAAAATAATTGTTGTTTCTCATTTATTTGCTAGTACATTTATATTGAAAAGTGAAAATTTTAAGATATTTCTGAAGTTCCTAGCAAAGTAGTATTATATCCTCAATCTTATTCTTTAAATAAACTTGAACATAACATGTATAACATTGCCAGATAGCTCAGCACAAACTGGGAAATGAAACAAGTACACATAGCATACAAAAAATATCTGATTCCCCAAGGACGTGCAATTGCTGTGCACGCCAGATATCCAACAAATGTTTTGAATGTGCTAAATAAAAGTTCACTGATTGATGTTACTAATACGTGTATAATGCATGATAATTTTTTATAATAACATGCATATTTTTTGTTATTTATTTACGCTGATGAAAAAGCGAAACTGTGCTAAGTAATTATAATAAAGAGAACTTTCAAACATAAAGTGAATGAAGTTGGAACAACATACAAAAATCTAAAGTATATAACAAATGCCTTGGGCATTTTGTAAATGGAAAATGATAAAAGAAATAATGAGCGCATCCTCTAGTAGTAAAACACAGTTTTAACTTTGCTTTGCCTTATGTCACTTGTACAATTTATCTCCTTTTAAATGATTATAAATAGACTTTGCCAAAAGTACACTTTTTGTTAAGTCACTAACAATGCAAATAAAAAATGTAATACGTAATAGTGAACATAGCATTTGAGACTTACCTAATTACAAAATACAAATGTTATGTCATATCAAATCTACCTATCTTATCTTAAGTGATATCAAATCCATAGACCAACAATCAGCCAATGGTTGAACCACAAACAAATAAATCAACATTTTCATAAACATCACAACTCTTTCATTATCTGAAGTGCCCGCTTTTTCTTCATATAAGCATTTGCTAAACCTTTGTCAGACTTTAACTTGTATTTCTCTGCTTCTTTCCATACTGCTTCAAGCCTGCTTAAAGATTTTGCAGATTCTAAGTCATTCATGATATAAAATCGTTTGAGATCTCTCTCCTCTTTCAATTTGCAAGAAGTAGCTTTACAAAGATTCACAAGCTCTTTCCTGGGTAAGCGTGGGTGGAAAATAATTCCAGACACCTACATGACAATAGTTTTTCATTTAGCATTTAGTAATTACAGATTTGGATAATTCAGCACTGGATGCACTTACAGATATGCTTTTTAACAGGCACTATAATTTGTAAGTAAAAATAGTGTTTGTTGTAATAATAATCTGATAAACCACGACAAAAGCAAGAATGATTGCAAAGTATGGCATTTTAGTGCGAGAAGAATAAGGTGTGTGATGCTTTATGGCAATGATTTATTGGCAGTTGCGCTTAGTAAGTAAAAAACCCTTGGAGTGATTAAATGTTACAAAAATCACAAAACAAACACGAAATCAAATAACGAGAAACCATTTGACAGCCAATGTAAATTTAAAAAATGCAATCACAACAGATGTGCCTTTTGTCATGAAGAAGACTTATAGTCACAATATGCAAAAATGAGGTGCTAAAGATAAAACATGAAGTTTGAGGTTCCAAAGGTGTACAACTAGGTCAAATGATGAGTGGCCATTTGATGGTCATTGCAAATTTAAAAAATAACAAAATACTGCACTGAAGTCATGCAGTAGATTGAAAGCATGATGACTATTATAAAAAACCAACAGTGGTTTCAGATAACAGGTGACACTTTAATCTGCATTTTTATACAAAAATGGGGTGCCAAATGTATAATACCACATTTTGACAAGATTCAAAATGCATGAAATTTTATAAAGTCTTAATTGGAAATAAACAAGAATCGACTATTAAAAGATCCCTGAAAGTCAACAACCTTTGACAGAAACACAAGCCACATAAAAGCCAGTGTTCGGAAGATTAATAAATTTATTCTTGCTTTTTAGTGTACACCTGTAATAGTGTTGATATGCAAGCACTACAGATACATAGTTCCATGATCTTAGCTCACTTCAAAAATTATTGCTACAGTAAATGACAAGGTAAGGAAATATAGAACATAACAATTTGACCTTCACATTATTTGATTAGTTTATAATAAGGATTAAGTTTAGTTTATACAACCTACCTTTTCTAAATACTCCAGCGAGACCTGATAGTCAGTTAGCTGTCTGCCAGTTGGAATAGGTTCATTTGGAACAATAAAAGCACCAACTGCTTTGGTTTTAGCGTTGCTGGCTTCGGCCAAAATCAACTTATACAAATGTGTAGGAACCGCTATTTCTTTGTTGCCAATTACCTATAATATACAGAGACAACACAAAATTTGTGTGGTAAAATAAAGTTCTATTTTAACAATGAAAGTACACAGTACATACATGAATGAAAATATAATTATTCAGAATAATACTAATATTACTAGGAAAAGCTATAAGTACAAATATGCAATAAATAAAAGGTGCACAGTGTAAAGATTATCAAACAAAATCTGAACTGGGCAAAAGTTTTGATCACTACTCAGAAAATATATTAACGGAGGTCTTTCTGAAAACCTGTTTATGAGATTTAGTGAACCAACCTTAAGTATTGCCAGCTTCCAAATGGTGCAACGGGTCCTGAACAGGTAAAAAATTTTAATATAAATTCAACCTGCAAGTTTAGTTTTAAATATACTTATTTGTCACTAAAACAGTTTAGCTTTCAGATTTTCTTTGTGCATAAACAAGCAAAACTATGCACACACATCAAATATAATAAGTTAGTTTATTGTTCCGTCTAAATTAGTAAAACAAGTTAAAAACATCACATACCTCATACCACACAATTTTCTTTTCAAGCTCATGATCAGAATTTGCTAACCACAGTGGACCACTGATGACTCGAACATCTTTATATTTGTTGGTCAAATCACGGCAAAATATTTCTAACCTGTTCCAAAATCCGCTGTTGTTATCAATGTCTTGTGGCACAATATTACTCAAGTAAAAAGTTTCATCCATAGCTAACTGAAACAAAAGATGATAAAAAAACTAAAAAGTTTGAATTTAATTAATAATCATTTGATAAGCGGCAGAGTGTTGACCTTAAAACCATCACAACCTTAAAAGCTGCCCATTTTCAACTGTAGGTGCATTAGCTTACAGCATAAGAAGCATTTCATTTACTTGAATTAATTCCTCAATATCTATTATACGACAGCTCCACATTACAGTTGGATGTTGATAAACAAAAGTCTCTGTTTTTCAAGGTGATATAGGCAGCCCAAACAAACCTACTAAAATAGTTTGATAAAAGAAACAACTTGCAAACAACCTGGATTCAAAACATGTAACACAGTCCAGCAGTAACAATCTTGTCCTGCCCAAACCACACACTGCTTTCTAATGCTGATTTGCTTTAAGCCTTGACATTTTTAACTATCTTTTGTTGATGTTTTGGTACCCGACTGCCGACTCAAGTCCACAACTGCATGAATGGAATGCAATCGAGTTATTCCTGTTTCAGGAAGCCTTATACTGAAATAATGAGGGCCAGCTGGTAATTGACACAACTAACATCCAACATATTCATACACAATTTCACATACAGTGGAAATGTCACAGAGAGAGCTCTGTTTAACCATTACAGCCTACTGAGTATGTGCAGAAAAAGCCAAATATTACGCTACAGCTATAAATGTGAGTTTATTATCTATTTTGTTTTCTAAAATTAACCTTTACCTAATAATGGAGACAATTAGCAGAAAGAGCATTTGGAATTATTAACCTATCACAGATATTGCACAATTACTTTCAAAAGACCCTAACTTGCAGGTGGCAGCAAAGGCCAAATTCAACTCAATATAATATAAACTAGATTGTGAATGATAAGGCTAAATCATTAAAATATGGTAGACAATCATGCAGACAATAAGCGAAAAACTCTCATTTCTTCCTTTGTGTAAAAAATAAAACGTGTTTACATTAAGAACTACACATTATGTAATACAGCTAATTTTTTATTCAACCATTTATAATGTTCCATGCCAAAAATTGCACCTGATGTGCTAAAGTTATTTCGCAAATTATGACAATATTCCACTTGTTCAATGTTATGGTGCATTGCATCAGATCGTATGCACGAAAACAAACTGACAAATTCCATATATGAAAACTAAAAGTGGAGGGCATATGTGATGCACTGAAATTTACCAAAGTGAAAAAATACCTAAGCAGCAAAACAACTTTATATTACATGCAAATCAGTATAAAATAAATAGATATTAAACAAAATATAGTCATTGGCATGTCACTCAACCCTGTTGAATTTAAATTTAATTGAATTACTGTAATGCAAATATAAATGCCAAGCAAAATGATGGAAAATACTTCAGAATTAAAAGTTAACCCATTTGCTATGTATAGTGAAATAAAAACATTCCATTCCTCCACATTAACAGTGATTAGTTAAAGGAAAACAGGATGCTTTTTCATATACTACCCCACAGTAGAATAAAAAGTATACATTTTAACGCGATTAATACTGCAAAAGCGTTTCTGATAATTAAATAATAGATTAAAAACTTAATGGCGGGTGAGCCCCGCTACTGATGACATCACCAACTAACATAATTTTCAACAGCAAAAATATTCTACGAGCGTGATGCACGTTTGCGGAAGCGAAAATTGAAGTACAGTTCATTGTAAGATATTCAGTGTGTTGTACTAATACTAAAAATGTTTTAAGATAAAAATTACTACTGTGCTCACACATGAGCTGTATAACATTTCTAGTTCGTCAGAAACTAACACATCTGAACTAAGAGGTTCAGCACCTGTTTTTGTTTAATGCATTTCCACAATGCAGGCGCTAGTGCCCGTCTAACTAGCGAATAGCAAAATGCATGTAACAGCGAAGAACTAGTGGTGGGAATGCGAAATTATGTTTGTGTGGTAATCATTCTTTCGTGTAAGTCATTTTTGAAAAAATAGTGTGTTCCCTTTCAATATTTTATTTCTAGCTCATGCTAAGACGGTGCATTATGTCATCCCTGTTATAGTAAATTACTCTATAGACACTCTAGCGCTATCGTGGATTTTTAACGCATTTAAAATCTGCAAGCCAGAATCAAACACTCAACAATGGCACCAGTTAAGGTAGATGGTTGTTGTAGTATCAGAACATAGCTTGTTCTCAGGAACAATCTTCTGAGATGAGAAGTAGCATGCCTGACCATTTTTGGGTCTGTATTGAAGCTTTCAGAATTAATGATTGTTAACTGTAACATAACGATCTATCCCACAGTGAAGAGAATTCTGAATAATTATTGCACTATTAATAATACATACAATGAATGACTACAGATCAACACATTTAAATGTAGGTAATAAATAAGTACAAGTTACCACTTACTTGGTCATGTTTGTTGTCACCTGCAGGAGCCATGTGTCCCCGTGACCAACCACTTCCTTTATAATCGCCATTCTTTGCAGAAAAAATCTCTGGTACAGAAGGATCTGGTTTAAAGAGGGCATTCTTCCTATTTGCTATACCTGTACAATACAAATCCAACTCAGCATGCTGTTGTGCAACATTTGTTATAATATATACATCTGAATTTGGTAACAGCCAAAAATGATAGTCAATTTAGATTCAACTTTACTAGAAACATTTTGGGACTTCCAAAAGGTTAACTCGACTATTCCTTTAGGGTGAAAGCACAGTAAATCATTTTTTTGAAGAGGTAAAAAATAAATTTCCGATGCTTTAAGTAAATATTTGCAGCATTTTCTTACAATGTTTTTGTAGCATAGTAGAGTTCAGGTTACATTAAAGCTCAAAACACTGATTATGATACTAGAAATCAATTTGACTAGCAATCTGGGGTGCCACAAATAGCATTTCTGGAATTTCATGTGCAACAAAGTCAACTTTTAAAGACATGACCTTTTCCATAGGCTACCAGACAGCTAAAATTTAGTTCAGTAGTCTGCAACAGGTGGCAGTAATCAGGAAGTACAACCTGGCCAGGTGCCAGGCCTCCTGTCCACGTTGAGCACATGTTTTAAGGCATCTGCAATTCAGACGACATCATATCCATGTTTACTCAGAAAAAAGATATCTTATTGAATCCTCAGCAAACTATAAAAATAGAAGTTAGTTTTTTCTTCATTTTGGTTTAATATTACGTATGTTTCAATGTTGTTTAAAAGGAAAATAATATTAAGCCCTACGGTGCAGGACAAGAAGTATTTCCGGCTGCATGTTGAACTAATCTTACCTTTCTGTCCCTTATGGCAGCAACAAACTTAACTTGTCACATGCATAAGTACACACAAAATAATATGTTTTTCTACTTTTGCACATTTATTTATTTTCTAAGCCCACTTTGATGTTTCTTGCAAGCTTTTTTGGCAATGACCTCATTGTTTCATATTATATTGATCAAAATATCTGTCTCTTACGTCACAAATTAAATGAAAATCCAGCTTTTTTAGGGATTGGCAACATCAAATTTCCTAGTGTAGGTGTCACATAAACCTTTACATTGTAGTAAATGCACTAAAGTGTATCTGTTAAGATAAGGTTTCCCTCAAGATGTCCTATTCAGAAAAAATTGGCTGTTACGAATACCATCATTTCCCTCAAGATGTCCTATTTAGAAAAAATTGGCTGTTACGAATACCATCAAAACGTAATTTTAGCACGTGATTTCGCAAAATGTCTTAATATTTAAAGCACTTGAGTAATGATTAATTGAGGTAATAAATGGATTATATCACTTCAGTTGATTATATCCAGTTCATCAAATTTCCAGTGTACAATTAATTCATTTGATTTATATTTTGTTCTGTAGATAGGCTACAGATACTGAGAGAGAGCCCTCCCGTTGGCAGTCTTGCAAAAAGCGACCAAAGATAATGAGTATTATCATCTCAGCATTTTTATTATATTTAATACGTGTTAATATGTATTGTAAATGGTTAGTAATGTATCTCTGTGTGGTCCTTAAAAAATTATTTGTAACTATCATTTCCAGAAATTAGACAACTATAGCACTGTCTAATAGCAAAAGATTGGATGTATAGCAAAGTATGGTAACATGCTTTTCATTTTTGAGTAAAAAGCGGAATAGCACGACTGATTTACTGTGCTTTTGCCCTGTACAACTGATACAATGAAAGCCATCAGAATTAATGATATAGCCTGCAACATGAAATCCATTTCGTAGCAAAGGTACCTAAGATAACACCTCATAAAAATGAATGAGGAAATTTTACTTATCACTACGCTTTCCAGTATATATAACATTAACAAAAATTTAAAAAGATTTTTCCAAATTAACTGATAGTTCTGGTAAAAATTACCTTGTGTGTGAATGTTCATCAAATGTTCTGCAACCCACACTGGTGTTCGTTTACTCCAATCATATGAAAGCGCGTGATTCACATAAAAGTTGGCAATTGGTCCTCTATCTGGAATGCCATATTTCAATATTTCAGCTCCTCTCTGTCGAACCATATCCGCATCTACACAAATATTATAAATATATAAATAAGCAAATACGTGTATATAAATATAAAACTCTATTTACATAATAAAGAGAACCGCTAATAATTATTATCGCACAGATCATTATTGATTCAGATATATAATATAAAAAGAAAAAATTACCTCCATGTGCAGAACTTTTTTTGAAAATCGGAAAATCAGCAAAATCGAGTCCAGTCTCGTCATTTGACATTTCACTTGCAGTTTTTGTAAAGGCCTCTAATGTTGGAGTTTTAAAATGTATGTAGAGTGAGTATAGGATTGCAGTGGATGCACCTCCCATAAAAAACCCTCGCCCAAATGTAGCAGACATAATGTCATGTTGGAAGCTGTAATTGTCGGTAAACAAAATGGATTTTACCAAGTTGATAGGCCATGGCTACTGTAAATACATATTTTTATAAACTTTGTGGTAATTCACACTATCATAGAATAGGCTGTTTTGCTCTGGAATTCTAACAGTATTTTCAATGCAAAATTTGGTTCCATAAATAAAACTTTACATGTTTTTTTTCATGACAGATTTAGAGTCCTCAAATAAACATGTATGAATGCGGTAATTTTTTGCTGCATCAATTTATGACCGTCACAATTTATATTTCAGTCTCTGTAACTTCTGTTCAGACCTTACATTGAGAATGATATTTTTGACGCTAGAGAATGTTATGTATATATATATATACTGCACATGGGCTCGATCAGTAAAAGTAATAAAGCCCTAAATGTCTGTACGTGTATACCTAAAGTCAGCTAGCAAAGCAAAAATAGACAGAATGTAGGGTAGCAATAGTAAGAGTAAGAAATTCTCAAATTAGGTTTAAAATTGAAAAGGTTTCAAAAATTTACCAATGTAGGTTTAGAATAAAATAAATCTGCAATAAATGATGCGACAGTGGCCAGTGACAGAAGTTAATAGAAACAATTTATTGAACATTTCAACAATGTAGTCAGGAACACATAGTACACAATTTGTAACATTAACTGTAATATAATATTAAACAATTTATTTTAGGCTAACAATAATGTAAAGTCCTCCGAGATGGCAATATGACAACTAATCTGAAATACTTAAAGCTTTATAGACATTTAATACTCAAATGTTACTGTGTTACACAACTTTAAAAGACTAAGCATTTCTATTTCAGCTATTATTGTTTGTACAGTAAACATGATACACTGTGTATGGTGCTGGAAATTCAACTGTCTGCTTTTATTTTTCATTATTTCTTACTCAGTTTCTCCCAAGGTCAGGTTTTCTCAGTGAACCCATAGACCCGAGCTAAAAATATTCAAGTATAATTATAATACTCTTCTCTGCTGCTTTGCCGAATGCATGGATTCTTGCTGCTTCACCAAGATACAGGATATACCAACCTTAGTCAAAACAAACGAGTACACTGACGATCAAAGAAAACACTACAGCTAGTTACAGCAAGCAAACAAGTTAACAACTATAAGCCTACGGTCCAAAAAAGTTATGTACTATAACTAAAATATATCTAGATATGAAAAAGCTAGTTCTACTGCCTAATAGAGATTATTTAAATAAGATGAAATGTACAATACTCTCAGCTTTTATTCCCAAACACAGTTTGTGCTTAATCACCTATATCACTAAGGACATCTTGTGTAAAAAAAAACCAAGTAATTGTACCGCTGTGCATATTTTCAATACAAAACTCAACAGAACTGCCAAATTCATAGTAAGGCTTTGCAAAATTCAAAACAAAAGGCAAATTGTTAGTTTAATATAGTGTTACTAAAGAAAAACTTCAAATTTTCATTCCGCTCAAATATAATTTAAATTTCAAAACTTCAACAAACTAGTCACACAATATCAAACAAGTTTTAACTGCACTGCATTTATGATATGTGCAGATGCAATGTAATTCACATCAAGTGTATTATTGTTTGTACAGTAAACATGATACACTGTGTATGGTGCTGGAAATTCAACTGTCTGCTTTTATTTTTCATTATTTCTTACTCAGTTTCTCCCAAGGTCAGGTTTTCTCAGTGAACCCATAGACCCGAGCTAAAAATATTCAAGTATAATTATAATACTCTTCTCTGCTGCTTTGCCGAATGCATGGATTCTTGCTGCTTCACCAAGATACAGGATATACCAACCTTAGTCAAAACAAACGAGTACACTGACGATCAAAGAAAACACTACAGCTAGTTACAGCAAGCAAACAAGTTAACAACTATAAGCCTACGGTCCAAAAAAGTTATGTACTATAACTAAAATATATCTAGATATGAAAAAGCTAGTTCTACTGCCTAATAGAGATTATTTAAATAAGATGAAATGTACAATACTCTCAGCTTTTATTCCCAAACACAGTTTGTGCTTAATCACCTATATCACTAAGGACATCTTGTGTAAAAAAAAACCAAGTAATTGTACCGCTGTGCATATTTTCAATACAAAACTCAACAGAACTGCCAAATTCATAGTAAGGCTTTGCAAAATTCAAAACAAAAGGCAAATTGTTAGTTTAATATAGTGTTACTAAAGAAAAACTTCAAATTTTCATTCCGCTCAAATATAATTTAAATTTCAAAACTTCAACAAACTAGTCACACAATATCAAACAAGTTTTAACTGCACTGCATTTATGATATGTGCAGATGCAATGTAATTCACATCAAGTACCGGTATATAATATGATAGCCTGGCAAGGCTGAAATTATTCCATATTTGGCATACTATCTTCACCTGATTGCTTCTCTCCACCAAGAGGCGGCTCACTAGGTGGAGGTAGCTTGATAACAGAAGGATCAACTCCCCAGATCTCTCGTGCATATTCGGCAATTGTGCGGTCACTAGAAAACTTTCCAGAAGCTGCTATGTTCATGATACACATGCGTGTCCAAGTAACAGGATTAGCATACACCTCGCTGACTTTTTCTTGACACTTGATATATGCTGCATAATCGGCCATCAGGCAGAAGCGATCGTGATGCAATAAGTGATCGACAAGAAAGTGAAATGCTGTCGGTTCATTTGGACTGAAGTATCCACCACGGATTTGATCCAAACAAAGCTTTAACTCTGGATTGCTGTTATAGTAGTCCATGGGTCTGTAACCTCTGTTACGCAGCTGAGCGACCTCTTCTACTGTCATCCCGAATATGAAGATGTTCTCGGGTCCCATTTCCTCTCTCATTTCAATATTAGCACCATCAAGGGTTCCTATGGTTAAGGCTCCATTAAGCTGGAATTTCATGTTACCTGTGCCAGATGCTTCAGTACCAGCAAGAGAGATTTGTTCACTCAAGTCAGCTGCAGGAATTATTTTCTCAGCAAGTGTCACTCGATAATTTTCTAGGAAAATAACCTTCAGACGATCGCCTATTATTGGATCATTGTTGATGACTCGACCAACTGAACAAATTAGCTTTATTATGTCCTTGGCAGCATGGTAACCGGGAGCAGCTTTTCCACCAACCATTACCGTCCTTGGCACAATATTGACATTTGGGTTTTTCTTGATCCTGTTGTACAAAGTAATGATGTGCAGGCAGTTCAATAGTTGCCTTTTGTATTCATGGATCCTCTTGACTTGTATATCAAACATGGATGATGTGTTGACAGTGACTCCAGACATCTCTTTCAGAATTGAGGCAAGCTTCATTTTATTTTCTTGCTTAGCTTTCATGACATCCATGACGAAAGCATCATTGAGAATAAGAGGTTCAAGTTTCTTCAGCTGACTAAGATCTGTTATCCAGTCATCGCCAATTTTGTCTGCAATAACATCAGATAAGGTCGGGTTGCAGAGCAATAACCAACGGCGTGGCGTGATTCCATTTGTTTTATTCTGAAACTTTTCCGGGTACATCTCTGCAAAGTCTCTAAAAATATCCTTCTTTATAATTTCTGAATGAATAGCTGCCACTCCATTGATTGCATGAGAACCAACGATACTCAAGTGTGCCATGTTAATTCTTTTCTCTCCTCCTTCTTCGACAAGTGACATTCTGCGCATACGATCAAAATCTCCAGGCCATCGCTTAACAACTTTGTTCAGGAATATTGCATTGATTTCATAAATAATTTGCAAATGTCGTGGTAAGAGCTTTTCTAACAAATGAACAGGCCAGCGCTCCAAAGCTTCTGGAAGTACAGTGTGATTGGTATAAGCACAAGTACGTGTTGTAATATCCCAAGCTTTATCCCAGGACAGTCCTTCAATGTCAATAAATATTCTCATCATTTCAGGTATGGCCATAGATGGATGAGTATCATTTAGCTGAATTGCTACCTTATCCGGAAAAGACTCAAAAGATGTCCTGACTGGTGAACGACAACCAAACTTTGACGATTTAAATCTACGGATGATATCTTGCAATGTAGCCGCAACCATAAAATACTCTTGCTTTAGTCGCAGCTCCTTTCCTTCAAAGAAATTGTCGTTGGGATATAGCACTCGAGAAATATTTTCAGCTTGATTTCTGTCAATTACAGCTTGAATGTATTCACCAGAATTGAAAAATTTCAAGTTGAAACTTGTTGATGATTTTGCTGACCATAACCTTAATGTATTCACACAATTATTTCCATACCCTGGAATGGGGCTATCATATGGCATTGCAAATACAACCTGCGTGTCAACCCACTTAGGACCTTTGTCAGTATTTTCTACCTGGCCATAGAAATTAACAGGAAGCATGTATTCCGGGCGAGCTTTTTCCCATGGATTGCCATATCGTAGCCAGTCATCAGGTTCTTCGACTTGTCCCCCATCTTTAATTTTTTGTGCAAATATTCCATATTCATACCGAATCCCATAACCATAAGCAGCCAGACCAAGAGTAGCCATTGAATCTAAGAAACATGCAGCAAGACGACCAAGACCACCATTACCAAGTCCTGCATCTTCCTCAATTTCCTCAAGTTCTTCGATGTCAAGACCAAGTTGATACATAGCTTCATCGCATTCACTTTGTATTCCAAGATTGACCATTGTATTTGTGAGACTGCGGCCCATGTAATACTCCAAAGAAAGATAGTAAATTCTTTTTGGATCTTTCTCGTAATAATATTGCTGGGTACGAATCCATCGCCCAACCAGGTGGTCACGAACAGTGAAAGCAAGAGCAAAGAAATAATCTCTAGGCGTGGCCACATTTCTGTCTTTGACTAGAGTGTAATGTAAATGTCTATTAAATGTTTTCTTGACACCAGCGACATTCTCTACCTGTGCTATCCCTCGAACACTGATCTGCTTCCTCTTGTCGTGATCTGACTGTGGCAAAGCCATTTAAGATTCCTGTAATTTAATAGTACTGCTTAAAGATGTTAATAAACACTCCAGTTATTCAAGATATCAATGCAAGTTACTTAAATAGACTAAAATGTAAACTTACGGATCAGCAAATACACGTTCTACGGCGGCTGCCAAGGGCGGAAACTGCGCAGAACGGTTGCACGAAATTATTAACACAAGATCATTGTAATTTGCTTACAACAAATTTCGTCTTCGTTATTTGAAACCAAACTAGAATTGCGGTGGACTGTCGAAAAAATAATTGCTATAGCCCAGCCTAGCGCTATAAAAATTGTTTTTATTTTATTTAAATAAAAATTTTATGCGGTGTACCGTTTTGCTAGCGGTGACCAAACGGCAGCGGTGGCATCTATCGTCAAACTTCTAAAGGATATTTTGCTCCTGTAATAGACTAATTGCGCCAGATGTATTGTTAATATTGCATTTACCCTTTAATTAAAATACACGTCACTGATAATCATAACGCAATTCAGTGACTGTTTATGTCCCAATGAACACATAAAAATTTTAAAACTGATTGGTTATAGTTGCTCTGTTTATTAGTAACTGAGTGACAAATGGAACAATAACAAAATACAATGGTTTTCTTATAATTGCCCTCAAAATACACCGTATTTGTATGGTACAACAAAGGTGTAGCGCATGGAGAATAGCTGAGTGGTCACTGTGTTTGCTTAGTCGTGAAAATCTGCAACATAGACAGCCAGGAAAACAGGACCTGGACAGTCCCATCTATACTGCCTACCTCCATGGGCGCCGCCAGAGGTTAAAAAATTTGACGCATAAGCACCTAGGAGGTTTGGGGGCTACTAACGCATTTTCCTGTATTTGAGGCCTCAAGTGAGATATGAATTCTGGACCCTGGTACGTAGACTTCCTCAAACGTGGAAAATTCTGCTTTAATAAATATATTTTACCTACATTTACCTAGGTAATATTCATTGTATTGTAAAATAGATTAAAATGTAAACTTACCGATCAGCGGATACACGTTCTACTTTTAAGTTGTAAGTTCTATTCTAGTAGTCATATATCTTAAAAGCAAGTTCGTAATACATTACCCATTACTTAAGCTTCATTTGTTTAGTGTCAAGATTATCTATCCAGCAAAATGTTGATAGTCAAACACAACTGATTTGAGACTGTTAAGTTTACAGCCCACCCACTGTTCATACAAAATTTAATATGTTAACGTGAATGCAGAAGTGCAGTTACAGTTAGCTAAAAACTGTCTAGACAACGGAAATCGATAGGAGAATGATCCGAGAATCAACACTATGTAAGTGACATACATAACATCACTTTACCATGTAAATCAGTTGACTGCTCTGGGATTGCGCAAACAAACAAGGGGTTGGTGTGTTTCTTGGCTTACTGCTAAAAAAAATTATTTGGCCATAAAAAAATTTTCTTAAGAAATTCTTTGGATGCACGTGCATCAGTGCGTCCACCTGGTGGCACCCACGCCTACCTCTGACTCTTTCTTTCAGATTCTCTTAGAAAGGGTGTACAGTGAGCTTATACATTCGACACTGATGAAAACTCCTCTATACACGTTTACTGGTTCTGTGTCTCATCTTAGAGAATTATTCATTGTGTAGTTGATTCTAGATTGAAGTGTGCTTAAACAGACAAAAGTCAAAGGCCATCCCTCGGCCATTGACGATTTTGGCTTGCATAGGCCAAACATTCCCAGAGATATTTTGCACTGTTTAAATGTACATTCAGTGCATTATTCTTCCTTGCTGCAGACCTTATTATTATTGTACAATGGGTATTTTGACAATAAAAAAAATCCATTTGTAATGCAGGATTCTCTGCAAAAATTACTTGTGTGCACATGTGCCACATGAGTTGATTGCATTTATTTACATTAGTTTATATTTAGTTAAAAATTACATTATTTTAAGCTTACGACCAAACAAACCAGATTTAAACTAGTAAATTTGTATAAATGTCATAATGTCATATTGTACAATTTGGTTATTGACTTTTTTAATCATCAGTCCATATGCAAAAAACTGTTAATTACTTAATATCGCAGATTTATTTTTCTTTTATTTAGATGCAGTATTTACAATAACAACTAGTGACATTCAATGAGATTTTAACCACTTAGAGATTACAATAATAATAGATGTATATCAATTTTATTAGATACTTTTTTAAGTTAATGATTTTACAGTTACACAAGCTGCCGACAACACTTACATTTACAACAAATAAAAATAAATAAATCTTCTGTGATTTAGTCACATCCTATACCACACTACACCGATGTTAATAAACACTCCAACAATCCACCAAGACATACATGCAAGTTACTTAAACAGACTAAAACAGAAAAACAACACAGATAGTTTGTAATTTATCACTACATAGAAAGTTATATACTATAAAAACATTATGATGATAATGCTTGAAGAATATGTTAGTCCAAAGACAATATTAACAATAAAAAAACTAAAAAACTGATCATTTCCACCCTAGCTCTTATTATAAGGAAGATAATGCTTAATGTGTCTTTAATGGATGTGTTTTGGGGAACTGTGTTCTTATAAAAATTAGAGCAACTGGCTTTCAACCCCAGACAATGGCTGACTTAAAATCTTTATGTGCAAATAATATATGTTCTTTGTTCGAAAAGGCATATGAATGATCATGGTTGAATATAGCTCATAATCTAGTGGTATCACGGTTGAAACCATACCACCAACAACAAGACAGAACATCTTATCATTTTCATTAACTGTCCTTAAAAACTGTACAGTTCCTTTACGGCTTCACTCAAAGATATATATGTATATAGATAGATTTGGCACTTAAAAGTTTCGTGCCTTATACTATGTGATATAATCATGTACGGGTGAGAATGTTAGAAAGTAGTAGCAAATACACAGTAAAATTTTGCAAAAAAAACAACTATAGGTACCACATTCAAAAGTAGTAAAAGTACTTCCTTATCAATTATCGGAATATGTCAATGACTAGATTGAAAGCAGGCGAAAATAATACACAGTCGGTAAAATACACAATCAATTTTTGTTCTTGCTTTGAACATTATATGGAATACTCATTATTCTTATTATTATTACCCGAGTATAAATATATGTTTCACAGATAATTAAAGGTCAAATTTAACATAAAAACAAGTTTTCTTTCATCAATAGAGGTAACTTACTTAACTTAAGATTTGACACAAATTTTATTAAATTTCGAGGCTTCCTTTCTAATGAAATCGGACCTTGAAGTTGTATTTTCACCCAAAACATTTTGTTCGGTTTTCCTTATATAGAAAATTACAGGCTAAACAACTGTGCTAGCAACGTCTTGCTTGGATACCATGTCATTGCTATGAAGCAGAATTTGTAAACAAAGCTACACAGTGAAAACCATGTACACATAGCACATGACAACCAAACGCAAACATTGCAATAATTAAGGACTGAAATTTACTGGCATCATTAAATGTGTCAAGTGTACGAAATCAAGTTCTATACTTTCTTTGGAAATGACATCTTCACATCCGATTTTCACTTATATAAATCACCAAGAAAAACTTAAAAGTATCAGAAAATCATAGTTAAAGCCTTTTTTCTGTTTTTGTGTAAAATTGAAACATTACAAAATATGCTGTATTTGATTTTTAAACATTAAAAAAATTTGTTAACATTAAATAATGTTACAGGGAGCCATAGTTATTAGTAAATTGAATATTTCTACAAAAGTGGGTTATATTATGAATATAAATCATTGCTAAATCTTATTTTAGTATTTCCATCAATAAAGTATGAAACAAATAAGTGTTGAAAGTTTCAATACAAAATTAAAAGCAAACAAAGCTTAAAACTAATCAGTCAATGAAAAGCGGATTATTTACAGCATATGCCAAAAAATCAAACCAAGTTAAAATCATGGTTTTTACGCTGAATAAGTAAAAAGTAAATAAGTAGGTACTGAATCATGCATTTACATCAAATATCTTAACAGTTAGTAAGTCCTACAAGTTTTATAAAATGAGGTTGATAGGTGCGAATGTAAATTGCATCATAGTTTAATGCTTAAAGCAAACATTTGGCCAAGTATAATTCCTAGGATAAACCAGCATGTAAAGTACAGAATACGACAAAACGAGGCGTATGGCATACAGTTTACAAATGGAGCCGAAAATGATAGATCTTCATTTGCGAAATGAATTCATTATCATAAAATCAAAAATCAGAACAGTCCCACAGTTGAGAATATGCAGATAACACCAAATTATTGATTGAAGAATTGTGATACCTATTTCTTTACTAACCTTAGTAACTTACCAACAAATTATCTTCTAATGTATCAAACTATAATCACAATCTACACAAAACTGAAGCCATTTTCTAAACATTCACTTGCTGTTTCAGCTGTTTCAACTTTTGTTGAAAAAATGCCATCATGATTTGCTAGTGTTAACTTTAATTTATAAACTTGTATTTTATACAGTTCAGCACACAATGTAAAGTAGAATCCAAAATGTTCAATGGTAAGGCCTATTCAATATGAATGTTATGGTGAGACTAGAACCTGATTTGCTATCAAGACTATGCCTCTAAAATAAGACACTGAACCAAAAGAGGTATTACTGGGGCTCTTTCAGGTTTGAATGCATGCTCCCTCCATGAGGTAAATGGCCAGAACCAGTATGGAGAAAAAAATCGCTTAGAGTGATTATCAAACCCGAAATCATTCATCCGTCCATTGAAACAGCACTTGTGCCATTCTTAACTACGAATGCCAAGCAAACTTAGCTATTTCCCTCACTTCATAGACATATTTACAGCTTCTTGTAGACATTCATAGCTGTTAAAATATTTAACGTCACTTACTAAATTTTCACAAATCATTTAACTGCTTTTTATTTATTGGACGCAAGCAAATGTTTGAACTAACGTGAATCTGTGCACTTTATAGCAATTACAATTTTAAAAAATTACACTTTTTTGGCATATCCTGTATAAGATTTAACACTAAACAACTTATACAGTATAAAGCTCTACTACTGCGCAGTCAGATTATCCTAAAAGCTTCATTAAAAAATTAAAATATGTACTTGGGTAACAAATAAACAATATATACATATTATCAAAGTTACAAATGTACGACAACTAACTAAAAGCACAAACTACACAAAACTGTTTGACCTTTCACAAAATCTCGACATGGACAGATTCTTTTGGCATGCTGTACTGCTCCTGCACAGCTAAACAGTAACTTCTGCTTTTGTAAGAAACACTGACCTAATATAAAAAAACGTTTAAATGTAAATTAAACAATATAGACATAAGTTATTGGCATCTGTTTCAGCATCTGTTTTGACATTCTGCAAGAAATGCATATGACATAAACCATGAAAGACTTATTTAATAAAAGGTTAATACAAAAGAGTAAGTATAAGATGATAGGTTAACATTAGATAGATGGAAAGTCTGCTACCAACTACAGTGTATAGGCACAATCATTTGGGTACACTACTGTAGTATTTATGGGTAAAATATTAACTTTCAATTACCATACGTATAAATAAGTACACTTAGGTTTAGAGTAAACATAAAACTAAACTGAAGAAAACACATTTTGAGCCTTTGTCCAATATACTTTTCCCGTAGAACTGCATATTGGGTTGCATATCACACTTTTAATAATACCTTTATTAATTACCCATTGTGGCACATACTGCAGCACTAGTAACTAAGATTATGCAAAGATGTGTTACTACAATTCATTTTTGATAAAATATTTTAAACTTACTCTCATCAACAGAAGGATGGAAAATATTTTCTTCAAAAACAGCATGAGAACAATTGATGCCCAGATTCATTAGCGCTTTCACAGAATTAACTAACGGGAAAAATGATGGTTCACAGATCAATTCTAAAAACAATAGTTACAAATCAATTCTCATGTACATCATCAAAAAATATAATATAAACATTAAAAAACTAGCACAGCCTCACAAGGCTCACTTTAAAAGATAAATCATCATCATCACCACCATTATCATCATTGTCATTATCCTAAGTCACTCATCATCATTATTATTAAAACAATAACAAACAAGCAGACAAATAAGCGACAACAACAGCTACAGTTTAAATTGAAATAATAATAATGTACAAACACCCCACATAGTCTCATACTTATCATACCCTTCCCAGCAAAAATGACAATAGGCTACTAAATAACAGTGTCATATGTGAAGGCCAGCCAACAACACCTTTGTTTTTTATAGAACAATCAAAGACATAACAACCATGTCAACATATTCTATAGTTTTCAAAAAGAAAATTCTCTCAAACAGAATTTGGAACTACACACCTTTTTAAAGAGATTTGGGGATTCATGATGAAAAGTTATTGTTACAACACAAGCAAACAGGTTTGTTCACAAGGACAATGCCACGTTTTTGTAGCTGCTGTTGAAATGGGCATCTATTTACACTATTTAATTTATTTTTTAATAAAAGGAAATTATTTAACTTATCTTCTGGTGGAGGACTCGAAAACTTAAAGCTCCTTTCTCCTCCTCACAGTGACTCATTTAGTTTATAATTGTTTTCAATGTAATAACTTTTTATATGTATGTTTATGCGTTGCTGTGGAATAAATTCATATTATTAATATATTATTATTCATATAC
The DNA here is from genome assembly GCA_030141605.1 of Tubiluchus corallicola. Classification (NCBI taxonomy): domain Eukaryota; kingdom Metazoa; phylum Priapulida; class Priapulimorpha; order Priapulimorphida; family Tubiluchidae; genus Tubiluchus; species Tubiluchus corallicola. The sequence continues at coordinate 140,127 of JAQGDQ010000239.1, read as the reverse complement.
AACACTTGAAAACCAAGCATTCAGTAAACAATTTAATGACTAGTTACACTCTGAGAACTACTTATTATCCTCTTTAAAATGCTAACTTACTTCTTTTTGCACAAGCATCAACACAGCTTTCTTGAGAAAGTGAGAATACTACTTGTAATGCTTCCTTTGGTGGCCAAATTCCAGCATTATCTCTACAGAAATCCTGTTTTTCGGTAAGAATGCTGACTCTCTGGAGCATACCTTCCATTTGAAACTCATAAGGAAGGTAAGGAAAAACCTGCAAAGCACTCAGTAATATAAATGAAAGCCTACACAATTTATGTTTTCTTTCAAATTTTTTTTTAGAAAAATGTGGTACGCTTGTGCTCTCCCTCCTAAAAAAAGTAGTCTGCAATACATTATGCAGCAAACTTCAGTTACAAACACTTGAATAGCACGAGTTGTGAAAAAATAACAGAAAATAGTATAGTTAATTTAATTTATTGATTATTTTTCATGCATTTTATGTGATGATCAAGTGCATCTTACAAAACTGTGTTAAATATATGTATAAGGTGGAGAAATTAGCCGGTGCCAACTTTGGGATGTTAGAAAAAGTTCAAGATAGTTGGTTACCTTTGAAACATATATTCTAAAGATTTACTGAACAACCAAAATTGCCAGAGTGTGGTCAATGTATATTTACTGATTGCAACTAATTGCATTCATTGGCAGTCAGTGAGTGCTCGTATTTGTCTATGTTATTTTAAATGTCTGTGTTTTTGTAACTCGTAAAGTTTTGCACTAAATAAAATGTTAAATAAAAAAGTGCATCTTGCAAGTAAAAAATCATCAAAATTAGTTAGTAGGTTTTCTGTAGTAATTCTATAAATGCACTTTGCAAAACTTTTATTTTACTTATTACTCTTGTATGTAGTGAAGCAGTGACAAAATATTACCTTGGTGGCTAAAGCTTCTCTAAGTACATCTCGCAACTCCGAAACATTTCGTATATTCGGCGTAAAGACATGAGGATTTCCAATATGTACTTCTACATATGGATTCTGACTAGTTAACTAACAAAAAATTAATTCATATGATTAAATTATAAAGGAAAATAAGGCAATTCTTTCATTCACCTTACCTACTGAGTAAAATGTACATTTTGTTACCTACAATATTTACAAAAATGTTTCTTATATTTCTTAATATTCAGTTAACAAGCACATGACGATGCACATTGGATAGAATTTTTCAACAGTAAGAGTCCTTCTGCGTCCTGCACATATTTATAAATGTGAAGATTGCATCAGGCACTGCTATATTATATGAACAGGACAAATATTAAATTCACTGTTTTAAATTTAATAGTCATGCCAGGGCCCTTGTATAATATTGTTAGGCTATTCTGATACTATAACTGGGTTGTGCCATTATCCACAATTCTACTAATCTGATATAGGGCCTGTTTTTTTTTTTGAAAAACGGGCATTTCTACTAATCTGAGAAATAATGTGTACTTGCACAAAAAACCACAAAAATTAGGGTTTTGTAAATCATTTAAAAATATTTGCCCCTAAAATAGTTAAGGTTATTTTAATATATGGTCTAAAACTAGACACTATTCTTAACTAAATCTGACTTTTCACACACAAATTTTCTATATTAAATAACAAAGTGAGTTAGATACTTTCAAATTAAGTTCTCTTCGACAAAGTGAGGGTATCGCTGAGTAGTTAAGTGTGTTTGTGACTAAAGCAAAGCAGTATGAAACCGCATCATACAATAGAATACTAATAAGAAAGTAGCTTCTAAGCAGGTCCATTATGCCTTACTTGTCCCATTTTTATCTCTTTGAATTGGGATGATTGAACACGGCTGACATATCTATACTGGTTCAGAATCTTACCTTAGAGGATTATCCTTACCCAATAATAAGTAAGAATTTTCTGGTACCATCAAAACCATGTACATTAAATAGTCCTGCAGCTGAGTGCTGAATCCCAGCTGACAAAATTGCTAAGCTGCATAAAGAACCTATAATAGTATATAAGTCACCTCCTTATTTTTTTCACTCACATGCATGCACACATCCACATGCACACACGCACGCACACACACACACACACACACACACACACACACACACACACACACACACACACATACATGCATTACACGACACTAAATATAGGCCTCTTACATACTTACAGCTCTAAAGGTAGGTTTGTCAGCAAAGAACTTCGTGTTCTCTCTGTTCTTCGGTGGTATAAATTTGGGGTTAATAAATATACAACCACTTGCAATGGCTTCCAGAGGTGCTGGACCCTCGTAAGGAAAGCCGAGACCTACAAATAACTAAAACAATACTGAATTTAGTATTTTTGTATATAGGCTTAAACAAAGCACTAAACTCATGTTAAGAATATTTGACTTAGTATGAGAATGGGATAAATGCACAAAAGAATTTTATAGCCACAGAAATAATTTCTGTAAGCACCAGCTGACAATTTTAATTTGATGTGAAGATGATTTACAGTATCAAATAAAATCGTCAATTATTTGATGTGAACTAAATATAGTTTGTTTCTATTGACAAAATATTAGGCAACAGTATTTAACCTAACTTGATGCAGACAGAATTTAAGATAAGTCTAATGCAAACACTTAATTCCGTTCATAATATTTTTGCGTAAGTAACGTTTTCCCTTGGAATAACAAACTAAATTTTAATGCAAAATAGCTATGTTCTCTACATAACATGTACACTGTTAGTTGTGGCTATAGAATCTGCAAAAATAAAACACAAATAACTGTGGATAAAATGAAAGAGTGCAAAAATTTACTGCAGTTTGAAAAACTAATGACCTTAAATTTTTCATTCGTAAAAATGATTAGCCTACAATCTTACAATTAGTTACTAACACTGCAGTACCAAAACACTCAGTACAAACATTACCTTTACCTTAGTTTCTTGCAATAAGTACAAACATTACCTTACCTTAGTTTCTTGCAATAACTTTTGCAGCTCTTTAGAGGACAATATCCCATGATTTTTCACATACTCTGGCAATTTAACCACTGTGCTCTTATCTACTGACACAGTGGCATGGATATTGGCAAACTCATGTATGACATTTATGTAACTTTTAAAGCCCTGTAACAGTGGAAAGAAATATGATTTTCATAACTGAAATAATGGCTATAAAAGATATGAAAGGAGCTGACAGAAAACCTAATTTTTATTATTTAGAATTCATTACTATGTGCAATGCAGTTTAACTGGAGAAACAATTCTGCAGCCAGCTCACAACAAAGTCAGAAAAGCCACACTACAAAAATAAATCCAGTAAGATGACCAATTTGAGAACAAAATGGATGGCAAAATGGGAGAATAAAAAAACACATCTCAAAATGGCCCAGAAGGAAGCTCAAATATATAAAATGCAATTGTATTAGCATTGCCTGCTTAAAAGAACAGAATAATTGTGAAATGAAAATACAACTGTATCACACAGCTGAAATTACGACCTACAGCATCAATATTCATTCACTGATTTCAAAACATGAAGTGCCAAACATAAACTACTGGTCATGAAACACAGTGCAATGGCAATAAATTCATTATGTTAATTTACAGCAAGACAATCTAGTAATTACAATTCAAGTCACATTCTAGTTACCTCCCACATGTATGCCTCTTTGCCATAAATGAGAGCAGTCTTATTTCTAGGTCTGGTACTTATGCTGGATGGGTCAGCAACATCCACTACAAACCCCATAAATGAATTGTCTGGGGTGTGAGCTAAAGATTTAACAACATTGGTAAGCAATTTTCTCAGTTAAAATTAGGGCACTATGCTCTAGCTCATGCTTTTAGAAATGACAGTAACAAAACTGTATCCTTGGTAGCCACAAATGTCTAAGAAACAAGGAAAAAAGTAAGCTATTTTTTGCAACTTTGTACAAGCCATATAACAAATAATTTTTCTGTTTTTGTACTATATATATATATATATATATATTTATGCATATATATGTATGTATATATATTTGTGCATATATATATGTATATGTATATATATTTATGCATATATATGTATGTAAATACATACATATTTTTACTTTTTTACAAACAACAAGATAAGTGACAATGATATCACTTAATATAAATACAAATAATTGATAGAATAATGTAATAATGTATATTAGGGTCAGCAACCCTGTCAGAACTATTACTATTAATAATTACTAAATGTATAACATTGACCTGCTGACGACAGACCACAGGTATAGAATATAAAACTTCTAAAATTTTTCATTGAACTTCAGATTAATCACACATTTAAATAACTTGGATTTTAAATTTAAAAATAATCACAATAATTGTCTAATAAACTAGTGCTTACGGTACATAGTGTAGAACTGCTTTGGCATCAAATCATGTTTTCCCCACTGAGTCTTTAGTTTGTGTGATGTAGCATATACTTTTGAATTGAATTGTGGCTCAGTACCAAATGAATCCAGAACTCTTACTGTGCAGCTGTAAATGACACAGTATATTAATTAAGCTTGACCATTTCTCATTTAATCTGATATAACTCATAGAAATAAACTGATTATTAGCAATAATATGTCACTGATTAGGTAAGCCAGTTATTTTTCAAATTCTAGTTAAGCCAATTTCCTACAAATACTTCAATTGGTTTTTCAAGATGGGATAATTTGTAAAGATTAATAACCACTTACGAGTATTTTAGAAAGCCGCCCTTTGTTAACTTCTTCATTTGATTCAAGCCAATAATGTCAAGATATATGATATCCATAAAGCGCAGTCTTGAAGGACAGGGTGCCAACTGAGTTTTGTCCAGAAATAATAAGCTAAAAAAAATTCAATATTAATTTGAACATTAGCAGAGTATATGGTAGACCATATACTGCTCATTGTAAAGACCTAAAAAGCAGAACAGCAAGAAAATTAACCATATAATGCTTTAGAACTAAGAAAAAATACCTGTGAAATGCACAAGGATATCTAGGCTGGCAGAGAAAGGAATGTTTTCTCCAGTGAATATGTGAAACATGGCACAGGAGATCTCACAGGCAAACTTAGATAGAAACTTTAAAAACTGTTAACATAAATAATAAGATATTTAAATGAACATAAATCAGAAAAAGCAAAAAATGAACAAGAAGGCAAAATGAGATAATGGTTGCAAGTTCTCGAGGATCAAATAAACTGCAAGTGATTGATGCATTTTTTGTAAATTTTTACACATCACAATTCATTACTTTTTTATCAATATATGTATAAATATATATATATATATTTATATGTAAATAGCAGATGGATTATGACATATATATATATATATATATATATATATATATATATATATGCTGCAATACATACTTTTTAAGTGTTTCCATTTGACTAGAAACATGTAACTCATGACCAAGAATATACAGTGAGGCAATCAAATCACTCCACTGCACTAGCTCCCCCAGTGGTGCTCCTGAACCAGCCGCGATTTTTTCAGACCAATGTAATTTAGATGTTTTAGTTAACAATCCCATGTGCAATAGAATCTATGAAAAGAATCATTTAACTTGATTCGTTCATTAAATTTTCTGTTGATTTTCAAGTGTTTATGTATACATGTGTCAAGGCCATACAAATCTAATGAAAAGGGCTAGCTGGGATTTCTTTTAGCACACAGCAAGCAGTTGCAATCTACAACACTTGCATCCTAAATGAAGCAAGTAATTAAAGTAAAAAATAGTCGACAAACATCCAAAAACCCACTATATTAAGTTTAAGACATAACATTATTATTTTAACACTTTCAACTCCATCTGAACAAGACATGTAACTTTTCACTCATAAATAATAAATTAATCGAATTTGACGTTCCCGCGTGGTAAAAAACGAAAAATAGACAATAAAAAACTGTGCTACGGAGCAGCGAAACATATTTTTATCCAAACATTTTTGTCTGACATGTATGTTGGTTGTTTCCTCTTTATAACAAAAAAAAAATGATAGCCAATGTGTTCAGTATATATGATTACTAGTGCTACATGCTGGATTATGAAGACATGAATTTTCCCAACTGTTTTAGTTAATTAAATTAGCATTCCTTTTGAAATGATATTTTTTAGTAAATCTGCATTTTTTCCTGTAAGCCAGCCAACAAGCTCTTTCAACAACCTTTTTCTTTGCTCTTCTCTTCATATCAAACTTGGAAGACAAATTCTGATATGCTTTTTTCCAGCGATCCCACATATTACCTATTCGGTTTTTTATCCAAACATAATTTGCAACATCATCTGTATACAAAAAAATAAAAAATATGTAAAAAATGAATTAATTTCACACCAAATGTCATAAAGAATCATTAAAAGCTATATATACTTATAGTCTAATATGCAAAATTAGTCGCCAAACTCTTCAATAAAATTGAAGGCATCTTAAGAGTTTAAATCAATTACAAGTATACCAATATTTCAAATAATTCTCTTATACCAATTAAAACTGAGTCAAACAAATTCTTCAAATCAAACTGTGGCATTGCTTCTACAAATTGCTCTGCTGCTTTTGTGATGGTCTCAGTTATTTCCTTCTGCCTCCAAGGTAATAATGGACAAAACTGTTCTACCTGTCAAGAAATTAGGAATCCATGAAATAGATAGCTAACTAACACTGCGAATAGGTAAAATTCTTACTACTTGACTAGCTTCTTATTAATGTCTAATCAGAAAGGCAATTATCATTTCCATCAGAAAAAGTCTTCAAGTAATATCCAGTCAAGCTGAGGTTACAATAATGCATTCTGCATATTAAAAATGCAAAGTTACAATTTTGTTATAATGCACATAGCTCTGTGAAGAAATCTCTCACAATAAAGTTTTAAATATTGTTTAAAACAAACTGATTTCAACACAGACTGCAAAGCTTATTGTTATCTCTATAACCTATAACCAACATTTTATATCATTTTATTCTGATACTCCTGCATCGTATTAATCCACTATTTCATCAGTTCAGAGCTGATATTTTTACATGCTTCTTTAAAATGCCATTACAAAATAACACTTTTTTTATCTGTGGAAAATTACTGGCATGTCAACTGTCATACGCTTAACATAATTTACTGTTAATCAGTAAAAATTTAATGGTAAACAAAGATTACTCTATCTATCTACCTATCTATCTATGTGTCTAATCACTATATTGCCCTAAGAATATAAATTTAAAGCAACCTTATTCTCAACATTACATTTACAATACAGATATATATATTTACTACAGTTAAGATATACTAACATAAACATATTTAGTTTAAATCTAACAAACAGTGTTACATTTTCAAACCAGATAATAGTATTACCTCACTGAGATATCTTAGAATAGAACAGTCTGACCCGTCAACGCCATGATCAGCATAGCAGTCATGTGAACTCCAAGCATTGTGCATGTATGCTACTTTAGAAAGACAGTTTGGATATTGCTGTGATGAGTTAGCCGCTAGCATGCATACTGCAGATAATAAAAGAAAATGATATTTTTTAGTCACACACATTAACCAGAACACATTAAACCACTAACATTTAACACAATTAATTGCTGGAGAATTTGCCCTACACACACGCACATATAAGACATATGTTTTATTTTTGCACATATGCTGATTTTCTACCATTGAAGCTACAGCTTACAGACTGAAAATACTAACAAAGCAAGTATATAGTATACACCAGCTAGTATAATAAAAGCTAAGCATAAATGAAAATAGTTAACACTAAAAAAAATTACTTTGCATTATAATGATTACTTTTTAAATGCATTTTCAGAACAAAAGAAATTTACCAGAGCTTGTTTGCAAAGCAACCACTACTGTTAACAAGAGAAATAATACAAGTTGGACCTGCAATTTTATTTGCAAATAACAAACAACTCACTTTTTTCACGTTCCATACGTTCCCTCTCTTTTACCTTTAAACCATTTACAATATTCTTTGCATCTAAATGTAATTTAACAGCATCTGATTACTTTTTCCTCATACTAATAAGTGTAATCTATCATCATGCTAATATCTTCACATCTTCACAAGAATATAACATGCGGAATATACATATTGGGAATACATACATACATATATATATATATATATATATATATATATATATATATATATATTCCTAATATATATATATATATATATTAGGAATATATATACAAAATCTTATGCATGCAGGCATAAATTATTCTTATGCATGTACGAAATAAAAAAATTACACATATCCACCTACACAAAAGTTTTTAATTAATTTAACAGCACAAAATGTGGTAAAACAAAGGCAAGTTTTTTCTATTATAGTACTTCTAATATAAAAGACAAGCATTTTTTTACATTCTGTCTTGAATAAATCTGATGAATGAACCAGAAGGAACAAAATTGCCAAGTTGTTTTAGAAATTTTAAAATTTATCTAGTTAGATTATTTAATGCTCATATTCCAAATAAATTGCATTTTTAAGGTCACTCAACAACGGAATTTGTGGACGATGGATTTATGAGATTTACGCTATTAGACAGAGAAGTTAAGACTGAGTGACTGATACCTTGCATGGACTCATAAAAATGTGTTTTCAAAGAAGAGTTGGCCAGAGAAAGAACTCTTAGTTGTGCCTCAAGTATTTCTAGCCTTTTCTCCATTTTGTTGAGATCACTAATTAATGCCAAAGAATTGCGGTCCAGTTCAGCTGGAGCAAAATGAAAGTCATCGTCAAACTCAGACTGCAAGGAAGTAAATAAAAATGCGTAATTCCATGGTTCTACAATAACGAACATTTACATATTGTACAATACTGATAACTGTCACAATGTTGCAATATTGAACAGAGATTGTCTAAATTTCTTCTTTTTCAACGCATCAGTGCACATCTGTAGTTTGAGCACTCAAGCCTGTAGTTTTATACTCAAAACCTGAATATCTCTTTGTAGTATGAATCAGCTTATACATATCCTGTTGTTTAGGCTGTAGTTTGAATCCTTAGGTTATAAAATTTGCTTTGATATTTGGATAGTGATCAGACACTTTACAGATCCTCAACTGGGTATCTGGCCATTTGTTTTAGTGTCCCTCTTTTTGATAAATGTCATACAATTTTGAGAAGTTCACATATGTACTAAAATTAGTGTGATGCTTGATTAGCTAAAAAGCTTTAGCAATTATTAGTGCTTCTCTTAGCATTACTAATCCTATGTCATGTAGTTTTACATCATATTATCATTATCATTGTACAACTGCACAGTTTTTGTATTGTTTCTCTGCATGTAATAAAGCAACTAGTCATGTAAATCAGTAAATATAAATTTAGTCTTGTTTCTTTTTTCGTAGCTTGCAGTTTCTACAAATACAAAGTAATTAACAAGTTTGCAAGTTCAATATTATACATTTCACATCAAGATGGAGCCAATTTTGATATACTAAATTCAGTGAATGACGTGATCAGCATTTACAATTTTCTGCTCTCTCCCTACCTCCTTACCTTTATACGGACACTTTTACCAATGCCTGCCAATTTCTCTGAAATAATAAAAAACGAGTAAAATCATCCTCAGTACCTTATAGCTATGTGCATCCAATGTCGAGTAATTCTTTGAAGATGGAATGTAATAGAGAAACATCAGCAGGCATAGAGACCACAACAAGAAGCACATGAGCATGAGCAACAGAAAACGTTGTCGCCCCATGCACCCCAGTCGCAGTCTCATAATGCTAGGTCACAATTGCATTCTCTGAAACAAAGAGCTAGCTCAGAAACAGAAATTCATATGCATATATTATCAGTTAATGATAGGACAAACCTATATTTTTTCTAGAAATTAGAAGGTCATTGGTTCAAATCCATAACCAGCTCGTATTTTTCACATTTCTTCCCTCGACCATATTTGATGTCAAAAATTTTATTGTTGATTGTTTTCCATCATTACTAGTTTCACTACAAATAAATAATCTTGAAATCTAAGACATATATATAATTATCATTAAATAATTATTAACTGCAAAATTGTAAGCAATTAAAAAATTCCTTTTGATGAGCACCAAAAATGGCAGACATGGTTCAAGGATGCACGATAAACTAGGTTACTTAACTAACTTCAACAATACAACTGTTGCCAACATGAATATATTACAAGAGAGTCAAATAAACTCGATTATACTTCAAAGCTGCAAGTTAATAATTGATCAACTTAGTGTGAAAATAAGTTTTTAGTTACTTAAAATCTCAAACAAATTCGAGTAATTCCAATAACTATATGTGCATATTTATGTTTCACATATAGTTACATTAGCACTTCACTTTAAAGAAACAGAGCATTATCAACATGCCAGCAGAGGCAATTAACACGTAATTATACAGTGCTGCAACTCTGTTGCTGCATCAGCCACACAGAAAATATAATGCCTCAAAGACTCAAAGGATTACACTTTGATATTTCAATACGATACATCCACCACACAATAAAATGTAAGCCTTAAAAAGATATCTGCAGCAACAGAAAATAAATGCTTTACATCTCAGTAACTAAGGTATTTTAATGGTCACTAGAAGCATTGCATTCAACATAGCCCTGAAAATCAATGCAATGAATTGGTCCAGTGAACAATGGCCTAATTTTACTTTCACTCGCTAGTCTGTAATCCAAGTATTGTTATAATGGAAAAGCTATAATTATCCGTCTATTCAAACACGTAAACTAAAGCAATTAAAGCAGTGTATCTAACATTTGAGAAAAATCCTACCCAGAAGGCATTTGGACGTACAACTGATCACAAAATAAAAGAGTAAAGTAACACCAGTCTACTGCTTTAATGGAGAAATTGCTGAGGCAGAAAGACTGTTGTAATGGATAGGCTTAGTCTACAAGACACACAAATTATAAAATGGAAAAAAATTAAATAGCTAAATAATCTTCTACTAGGCTGGTTTTTATGCTTAATGGCACATAATTTGTACCCAAACTTTCACAAAAAAGGCTGAAGTACCCAAAGAGGAATTAACTAACAGGAGGCCTTTGTGAAGGTTCAGAAAGTACAAAGTATTTTTTCACTTGTAAAGGTGAATTATAGCTCATTACACTGCAACCTAGTATCAAGTACTCAAGTGACTCAACATAACAGGTCCTACTTATTATTATCATGTTTGTGGCAGTACTAGAACCTAATTAATTATCAAGAGCAGTTCCATAGTCAAGATCCTGAACTGGCACCAGGGTTTCAGCCACTTTCAGATATATATATATATATAGCCTAATAAAACTACATGACAATTATTATATGCATGTGAAGCAGCAAGTCACATAAATGTTCAAGCAGAGAGGTAAGGAAATTATTTATCTAAACTCTAAAAGAAAAAAAATAATATCTGAGTAATAATAGTTAGGATTACCATTATAATTTTATTTTATTTTATAAAATACTATGCCCCAAGGTTTTGCACTTCACGCTCACTTTAATATTTATAGAAACGAGCGAAACCCCCATTTGAATAACTAAATATTTCAATAGCCTCAGAACTGATAACTGAATTTTGAGTTTCATGAGGACAAAACTGTAGTAATTTTTGAAAAAATGATGGTCAATTTTGACCAAATTTGCATAATGTAGTACTGAAATGGAGTTGTCAAATTGACGAATAATTTATGACATTAGGCAAAGTTGTCAAAGTCACCCATCTGAAAATGTAAGAACAAAACCTATTGCGACAGATATGATTAAAATGGAATAAATGATCATCAAAAAGCAACAAAATTTAACTGTGTATAACTGTGAGTTCGAGATTTACTTTTTGAGAAACTGATGGCCTCAAAAAAGAAACATTCATAAATTTAACAACAAGCCATATATTATATGAAGTCAAGAGACATATCAATCCAATATCAGAACTCTCCAGTCAAAGAGAGCTGTCAAATGCTGCAATTCCAATTCCAATAACAGCTAAGGGCATGGGGAAATATAAATGAGGTCAGCCAGTAAATTGCAGTACCTTTACTACTGAGTCTAAGCTACTCAATAATAATTTCCCATAACTGTATTTTATTAGTTATGGACAGATGCATCCGCTTCATGTGAGTGGAGTGTGGCACCACAGTTCAACCCTTGCTAAGGGCAGTATTATTCAAAAACCTTGGCCATTTTATCTCACTGAGAATATGGGTACATCTGAATGCGGGCCGAGGCGCTTCTGACAGTTTAATGCCTTATCTTAGAGATATACCTTTGATGCTTTATCAGGCTACGATAAGGCTACATACATCTCATTAAGTAAGCCCTATAGTGAGTGCTGCTGGATTCTGCCTTAGAGTGTGTCGAAGAGTATAAAACATCATGAATGTAAAAATTAAAATAACAAGTTTTTTTGAGAGACTTTTTTGTGGCAAGAACACACTTGTTTACATTATACAAAGATGATTTCATTCTGTTTTAGTAGCATGCATCTTGCCTGTTCATATCGGGTTTCCACAGAAACTATGGCCTTCAAAAAAACTTGTACTTCACTAACAATAACTGCAGTGATAACTGCATTACACTTACCAGTTTGAAAGACTTATGTAACTGGAAAACAAAACTGTTGATAATTTAAAATGTTTGCACCAACTGGTAAAGCATCCCAGTGTTCACCAAAGAGTTGCCATTTTGTACAATGCTAATTATCATATTGGCATATTGGAGACAAAAAAATTATCATATTTTCCACCAAATCGTTCAAAATCAAAAATTATTGTAAATTCCAGCAAATTATTGCACAAATGTAAATAAGTAAATATAGCACTAAAAAGTGGCATTAACAAGACAGTGTAAAATTAAATTTACTAAAACATATATAATTTCAGCAAGTGCAGAGTTATCGTTATCGTTCTTTTTTTGGAACTGCTGTTTTTTACAGGGTCTCTGAGGTGCCCACTTCCAACTACAATGCTTATTTACTTCCCATTGGCTAACAGTAATTTTTAAAAGTTTTCGATGCACAATTTTTCACACTGTTTATTTTTAATTTCTGGTTTCGTATTAGTAAATTATCTTATAATTATTGATTATCATACAGTCTCTTTTTTGCGTGGTATGAAGTTTAAATTTTCGTATGTTCTGAAATTATCATGTAAACTGCAACACTGGTACAACTGCATTCAGTCAAAAACTAATTTTTTTATTTAATTTTTATGTGAATTCAGTAACAGTTAATAAAGGAAGTTTTGTGCAAAAGGTGAAATTCCACCCCTGCTCTCAAACTTTCAAGGCTCTCGGAAATTATATAGTAGAGTTTAGTCTCGATCTCAAATGATAATCAACCTGTAATCTCGAATTTGTCTCGAAGTTCCAGGTGTCACACGCCACTAACCACAGCCATTTAAATTTACAAGTTTTCTACAGCGTTACTACTAATGCAACTTTGCATGCAATAAGACAGCATATAAGTAATAAAAAATTTCAAGAAGAATTTTTTAAGCTTTATTTATGAAAAGTGTTTGTTTGTCCTTTAAGTTATACCATAAGTCTTCGCTCAATGATGCTACTGCATTCTAGCAAAACGTGACATTAAGCGAAATGTTATTAAAAGAAACCAATACATTTCCAGAAAGTAATGTAAGAGGATTGAGATACATTTCAGAAGCAAAAAAAATCAATGCTGCTTACATCATACAAATTAAATGTATTATGAGTTTTTTCATATTTTTGCTGATTAATTTCTTTCTGTTAGCTTGAAATCACCTATATTTATTACCAATAGCTAGTAAGTGGTTTCCTTTCGTTAACATTGAAGCCTACACAGTAAGCCATTAAACACTGCATAGTAAAAATGAAATCCCAGAGTGACCTTGAGACAATTTCATCTAGATACTTAGACTAATTGCTATAGCAACAGGTTGTAGGTGAAATTCCTTCGCATAAAGCTAGAACTCAGACATGTATGAATTGCAAATACTGTAAGTATCGCCTGTTACACATTGTTAGTATTTAGTAGTCAGTCAGAAAGCAAAAACATAGTTCTGTCATGCTTACATATGTAAACGGAAGCACTTAGTTTAGTTACTCTAAATGTTTATTGATTTTTGTAAACTGCGATCACTTTGCTTCTGAAGTGACCCAGACTAGCAGTAGTTGAAACATTTGCTTTTCTTAACAAGAGCATTTACATTGATAATCTACCACTATATTCATAAATTATTTTTTTAAATTTTATTTACGTCTGCTAGTAGTTAGTACATCACTACTTGATTGCCCATGCTATCAGCATGAGCATTTGTTTTTTAGTCCTCGAATTGATGGTTAAACTACGAGAAGAAATAAACTTATACCATTTGAACATTTGGAGTTTCTTCAGTTTTGCTGATATCAGAGATCAGTGATATGATTTATTAGTGCAATTTAATGATAAGCAGCCTGGCAAGCCTTCACACATCAAACTGCTGCTCTTTACTACTGGTAGGCTGTCACAGTATAATTAATAACCACTGGCCCCTTCATAAGTTACATGCCAAAGCAGCCGGTTCTCTATCTGACTTTCGTACTGTTACTGTATGGCAGCAGATAAATTTGGGAGAATTTTATATTACAATTCCTTTACAGCCATCTTCAGTAGCAATAAACAATTAGAATTTATAATATGGGCTTAGTAACCAATGGCTACAAAATGAATGAATATAGACTACAATGTTTAAAATAAAGCTACAAGCACCTGTGTTTAAGCAAAGAAAAATTGATGTGTTAGGTAATACAAATGTTAGACATGAACGTAATATCAAAAGAATAAAAAAATAGTTTAGGTTGGCTAATCGCCTAACAGCAGTAAATAATTAAAATGCCTAGGAGGTGAATTTCAAGCTAAATCCTAGATAAAAATAATTATCAGCACTTAGTCATTCTAAATAGTAACAGGCAAACAACAGATGATAAGTCACACTCTCACACATAAGACAATGATAATTACATGTATAGCATGTAAATGGAATTGTTTCATTTAGTAAGGCTGTGTAATTATTTAGCAGATTTAGTAAACGTGATGCCATTACAAAAACATTATAGTAATAGCACTGTTTTACAATGCTAATGCAAATTTTGGACAGATATGTGGTGCTTTAATGCATTAAATTAGGTAAATTGTTGATAAAATAAAAAATGGTTTTGAGCAAAGTAAAAAAAAATTGTCATTAAAATGAAACATGTGTTATTAAGTAAAAAAGGTATTGTCACTAAAACAAAATGTTTTTTGGGTCATAATTTAAGATAATTGCCTTTTCTTCTCCTGATTTACATGGCGTAGTGACGTCATGTAATGGCACTGGCGGAACACTATTGCGGGTTATTAAAAATGAAAACAAACGAAAATTCCTTTCAACATGAATACGATATGTGCATAAAATTGCTGCAAGGTAGCATAATTTTTAAGGCAATTTTTCTGAAACCTACTTCAGGTGACCGTTTTCTTGTCCTTTAACTTTTATTACTTTAAGTTATAATAAAAAACACGTTTTATTGTTATAATAAAATGATATTATCAATAAAAGGCAGACTTCCCATCTTTTAGCTTTAATGTAACCTGAATCTCAGTTTTTTATGATATGTTCTTTTACCATGATTTACCATATGTTCTACCATATATTTTACAGAATGTTAGCAATTAGTTAATGAAAATCAGAGCTATTTTTAGTGGTGGATTTCAAACTTAGCTGGTGAAGTTTGAACAGACGCTGGTGTCTGATTCGTATTCCACCTTTAGAGATGAAGACCTCCTTTGGCTAAGTATAAAGATGATAACTCCAATACACAATGCTGCTTTCCTCCAACGTTTACGGAGAAAAAGTTGGAGTAAAATCACAACATTAGCGAAGTCACATTGGCAGTGGAATCAGAGTAGAGGAAAACTAGGAACTTGGAAAAACAACCATAGTTCGATATAGTACTAATACCATAGATGACACTGATTTCGATGGTAAACTTAACAAATACTGGTTTCAGCTTTTCAAGATTCAAGTTCAGAATGTATCTTATTTCGCCCAACACATATTAGAAACATGTGAAACTTGTTCTTCTGTTTGCAAATTTTGTCGATTTCCAGGAAAAGTTTATCAAACCATCATAGGACTAGGAGTTCAAAAAGAGCAGTACCCAAAATTGCTTCTTCTTCACGATAATGCGTCAGCTTTATAAAATTCAAGGCTGTGCTACGGCATCAGCAGTAGTGGCTCACTGGATGAAGCCTAACAGGTCTGGCAATACATGACAATAAAAATACACGACAAAATGAACATAACAACCAGTAACAAAAATACGGGAAAACTAAGGTACAAAATCCGGTACTAAGCGTTTTTATTTATTAGGGAAGAAAATAGCTATAAAATCTCACATATTACCTGAGGTTTTGCGGGTTCTAATCTGAAATGTCTTAATTTTATTAACTGAAACTGAAAGAACTAAAATACATAACCAGAATCATGAAATCCACTGCTGCTTATATGACTGTTGTAGTAAGTTAGATGTACCTTTATATTACAGACACGAATGTGCGAATATTAATAATATCCTACATGGTGATACATGCGAGCTTCAGTTGAACTTTTGTTTTGGTGCTGTCATTCATTACGAGATATCTTTGCAAACTTGGCGCCTTTGTGTTCCAACTTCAACGACCACATTGTGTGTCGTTGTAGTTCCAACATTTTTCGTAAAGTAATTGACATGAGTTGAATCAGCTGATTGGATGGTGCTGACAGGCTACATACTTGCATAGGAACCTGCAATGTCTAGTTTTTTTTTACTGAATTAATTGTTGTGTTTGCCGTCTTGAGGGCTGATTTTTTCCATGTATTTTAGAATTTTTCTTGCCCAATGTCTGTAATGCAGCAACAGGGGTACGATGAATTATGATAATAATGATGTACTGAATAATTCATTTACAACTATTGTGCAAAGAAATTAAAAACCATACAAATTAAAAATACATCATGCAGTTGCTTGGGAGAATTCTGCTTGTACATTTTGGTTAGACTCTTCGAACTGCTGTTCTGCTCCAAACAAATAACGTTAAAGTATGCCTTGATGAGCATTTAACAGATTACATGACCTCTCTCTCTCTTTTAATAACCAGCATGAAAACTCTACGACGTAATCTTTTCTAACTCATAACAATACACGAAAACATCGCTATACTAAAATGCCAGCCAGGGTTTGAATTTTTTCATGTCTTTTCTTCCTGATGTAAACTCGTGAAAAAAATTATGAGGGTTAGGCAGAAAGAGTAAATTTTGTTGCTGTGGTTGCTAAAACTACAGGTGCGCATTAGACCTGATGTGGTAGCTGGCAGATAGCAGGTGAGTTCTGCTGAGTTATTTCAACTACTTTATTTAATATTAACACCCAGTGGTTTGTAATTAGCAAAATATAGACAAAAATTCTGTTTACAAAGCGACATTAAACACATAATTATGCCTAAATGAATATTCTATGAGCGATAATTGGGTATCAGTGTTAAGGTGCGTATTGTATCACCACACAACCCTCAGCACTGCAATCAGGTTCAGTATATTATGGAGGTCTCATGGATGTTGCATAGCCTCTCAGCTACAACCTTGAGAGGTATGATTGGAGCAGGTCAAACTGCAAGGCATTCAATTCACCTGAATTTACCAGGAGCTCAACATTTTGGCTTGGAACTATCCCAAAAGTCTCTCTGGACAGAATATAACAAAAGATCAGTATTGAAAAGACAGACTTGTGAGACATTTGCTGGACACAATAGATGATTTTCAGTTTGGCCACTGATCACTTCGACTTTCCAGTCATATCATTCAGTATTGCAGACATGAGGCTTCCGTGTTAATTAAATAGGCTTCTTTGAGGGCATGATTGGGTCCACAATGTTTCAAATCTGTTCTGGCAGCTTGTCAGAAATATACCAGAAAACTGCATAACATTACTATTTTATAATAATATGTTAATCATAAAATTAGTAATAAATGTCATAGGTAAACACTTTATACAAGCTGCAGGCATAACTGTTAACTATTGTCACATTTTAAGAATACATGAATTTTCTTAACAATTATATTACAATGCAGTAAATTAATTTTGGTGAAACTACTGATTATAGTCATGAAAGTGACTGAAACGTTTGTCCTTGGGATAATTTTTATCTGAAACTGTGCCTGTGAAGCTGTGATCATTAAATTTTTACGATAAACTATTTTTTGTTTTTCAGATTCTTCTTATTTATAATTTGCCAATTAGTTTATTCTTATTTCGATAAAATTGTTTATTAATTTACGAATTTTTATCCTAATCAATCTCAGGAAGGACTTTGCGCCCAGCAAATAATAAACGACAAAGTAACATAACAGACAAAAAGCAACATATAAAAGATAGTGCTTATTGCTACTGGCACCTTTGGCATGATGAAGATAATGATGAATGCAACTTAATACATTCAATGGGCATAATTATTATGAAGCTGATGATAATGAGAGCCTGTGATAGAAGTAAATATTTTTTGTTAATTTTGTAAATGTGTTATTAGAAACTTTAGTAGTTTAGCATTCTGTAAAACCACTAGATGTGTTTTATTAGATTTTTTTGGTTAATACGGGATCTCTGTAAACGTACCAGATGCTGGGGGATTTTAACTGAAGTAGGCCTATTTCATCTGCAGGTTGTGGTGTATGTAGTATAGATGGCTTATTGTCTAGCAGAAAAGAATATCTTACACATTGTTTATTTGATTGGTCATTGTTAACTGCCGTCAGCTTTTCTGCATATCACTTTGTCTCTCTCCTTTTTTTTGTTCAAGGACCAGAGGCTCTAAAGTAATTCGCAACAGCTGGTAAAAAATTGTGGTAAGTTTAAAAAAATTATGTATTACTAAGATGTTAACCTGTGATCGACTTGTAAACAAAAACAAATTAGATCTTTTGGTATATTTATTTATTATTTCAGATGTTGGGCGCCGAGTAACCCACTAGCTGAAGTAGGACGCGTCGTACATGGGCTGCCCAAGTAGGACACTAGAAACAGGCGAATTGAGTCGTTAAGCGTAATTGCACTGTCCGTCGTCCTTGTTTATGGAATAATAATAATTAAAAATGTCAATATACATTGAATAATTTATTATACATCTGATAAAAAGAAAGAATTTTATTCTGAGCTAGAAGAATTAATATGTGCCAATATTAATCTTCTTTGAAGTGAAATAAATGCACTTTTTCGGCGGTTCCAACATTTGTTTAAGGTATATCATTTTTTATTTTTTCTTGCTTCACAGGCATGTGATCCTTTTCACTCCCTCTTGGACAAATAATTGTTTTCTACTAAGTAAATGGGTTAGCGAGTTATGTGCCCTACATAGTTTCTCTCTTTAAAGCATTAGATAGTTTAATGTTATGATGATATTAATGGAGCTAATGATGCTATTGTTGCAAAAAATACATTTGTAAATTGTCAAGTACTATCCATCATTATTATAAAGTTACTTTTTTTCTAAAACAAATTTACTTTTATGTTTTAGTATGTCATAGATGTCAATATTCGACAGAAATCCCTAGTGTCCTACTTGGGCTGCCCATGTACGACACTGCTTTTCCGCAAATTTAGCACATGCGAGTAACCTACTTCGGCTAGTGGGTTACTCAGCACCCTACACACACACTTTATAGTATGGCATAATCCCAGACTGACAAAAGCTAATGTAATTAATATAAAACTAATTATCGCATCCAGTTACTTTACCATATTGATCGTATTTCTGAATAACAGTTGCACTATTGAAGCTGTCTTGGCATAAAGCCTGGATGTGGTAAACAAATCGCACCATTAGTAATTTCGGAAATACAAACATCTAATCGTTAAACAAATGATGCAGTGTGAGTGAACAAAGATACTAAAAGGACACAACTACCCAGAAGTTGCTGACTTAAGAACAATCATTCTTCAAAGTACCTTACTTCTTATGACCAGTGTTGCACAACTATTAAAGAGAGAAAGTGTTTGCAATTATAGTAATTAAGTTTTCCAATTTCTAAAATATTAATACACATACTAATAAGTGATTAAACAGCCAAAAGCGGCCTTAATTATAAAGTGTAATTCACTGCATACAAGCTGTTCTATATAAGTAGTTGCTAGAAAACAGTAAAGTCAGCAAGTTCATTTTATGCTTTTAAACAGGCAAAACTTTAATGCCCTCTTCAGAATACATCCTGACAGCATGTTGCTTCTGTCATTAAGCAGCAGCTTGTTAAACATCGGTAAGCATAGCTTTTCTGTAAGCAGTTTCACTTTTGCAAGGATGTACATGTAAATATAAATGTGTGCTATATGAGCTTAATTAAGCTCGCAATATCAGGCAGGAAAATTGGTCATTTTGCAGTAGAAGCCAGTACGGAAAAAATGGAATGTGGGTAGCCCAACAGATTTCTAACAAAGTTATTTCTGTTGGTCAATGCAAAAAATGGTTGTCCCAGGTGCAACTGATTTTTCGAGCCCTTAAGATAACTAAGTTGTCAACACACATCGTCACAAATAATTGAATTAAAGGGGGATATAATAAAGCAACTTGCAGCCGGCTTTTATGCAGAATGCTTTGCATGGATATTATGCCTTAATCCCAGAAATAACAGAGTTGTTTTTGTAATCTCATGAATGTGTTTTGATTACAACTTACAGAACGTTTAGTTATAGAATTTTTTCCAACATCAAAAAAATATAACTAGCAATTGCCTGAATAATGAAAGTCTGGTCTAGGTATTCATTGTAGTTTGGAACTCTGTTTAATAGATTCAAATTGGCATGAAGGCAGAAAAACTAAACAAGAAAAGATCGAGGCTTGCAAAAGCAAAAACTGGTACTGATAATGAATGGTCAAAGCAAGATGAGCGACAAGTTTCAAAGGCATCTGAGAACAAAATTGTATCTCATGCTACTGATGAGTCGATTGACTTGGTGCCAACTGACCTTGAGCAGGTAAATGTACTAAAGAAATTAGTAAAGCTTGTAATGTACATCAAACTAAATGAGAATGTTAACAAATGTCTTGATAAAAAGTTATTATAATCGATATTTAAAAAAAGAAAATGTGAATATTTAAGTGGTTTAAACATAGTTTTAATACAGTAGTCGCTACTTAATAGACTCACGGTTAATAGACTCAATTGTTTAATTGACTCAAAAATGCCTGGAACGGGCCCCTTCTATTCAAATATACATAAAAACTATCGGTAATTGACTCAAATAACTTTGCTTAATTGACTCGATATTTTTCCTTCTCGTACTTAAAATAAGACATTTGTATGTGCCCAAACAGCCTTTCCTACTTTTATGTCACCTTTACTTCCCTTTTGTGCATTATATATGCAGAGACAATCATGTTAAGTACTGTTTTGTTTGTAAACAAATACGTTTATCATGCGCTATTACGCTAGCGTAGCGGTTTTGCTTTGAATCTGTCACCCGCTCGCCCACTGCAATTAACCTCGTTACCCAAAGAATTCCTGGAAGCTAAACATTTAATCACTTGCCTAGCGGTTTTCGTTTGATGCTCTAGTCACAAATCATGCTTTCAGGCTTAATGAGTTAATAGTCAAAATGCAGGTATAGTAATCAGCCAGTATTCCTTGTGACTTACAAGAGTAAACATCATAGTTACAGCGAATAAGGGCATAGAGTTGAGAAGTTTGAAAAATGGAGCATAAGCGTAACGATCTAATAGTTAAGAAGAAACTGAAAATTTTATAGCAGTACGGTAAACTTCCAAAGATGGGGCAGAGGTGTGCAGTTGAAAATTTCCCAAAGTACTCGCGGCAGAATATTGAAAAATGATCTGAAATTGAGCAGTCAGCAAACCAAAATGAGATTCTAGCATCTAAGAGGAAGAGCACAGGAAAAGGCTGTAAAGTGGAGTCAGCGTTAAAAGTGTGGTTTACAAACGCAAGAGAAAAAGATGCTCAAGTGAACGCTCCTTTAATGCAACAGAAAGCAGAAGATTTGGCAAAGAAAATGGGAAAGGAAGATTTTGTTGCAACAGATGGGTGGTTTCAGAGATGGCGAAAGCGTGAAAACATCGTGTACAAACATACCCATGATGAGGAAAAGGATGCTGATGTTCCAGCTGCTTTTTAATTTATTGTTAATTCACTTATATAAATTAATATTTTAAAATATTTTTTCTAATTTTTAACTGCACAAAGGAATTTAGGCGTTACTTTGTTTCTAAAATTGATCAAAAGCCTTTGCAGCGCATTGTGAGCTGATGACTCATACTTCTATAGCAGTAATACTTCACCCATCAGTTAATAGGTTCAATCGGTTAATTGGGTCAAAACATGTCGGTCCCAAAGTGAGTCTTTTAAGCGACGACTTCTGTACTTTGATATTTGTGCCTTACATGTGATTGCTCTTTTGGTTGTTTTAAATCTGTTGTGTTTTGTTTCATTGAGCTAGTTAATCTTCTATCATTCATTGTAATTTTCTTATCTGTACTAGTTTTCAGAACCTGTAAAAGGTTTTCCTGGAACTCAGGATGATAATGATGACACAGTAGAGGCAAATACAAGGAAACTTGTGGCCCAGCAAAATCGCAAAAATAAAAAATCTGGTGGTTTTCAAGCAATGGGTATGTTCTTCAAGTCAGTTTAGCCCAAATGTCCCTATAGCAAAAATATACTTTTCACATAAGACAGATTGACTTTCTAAAAAGGGCCAGCTTTTCGTTATTAAGGAGAACATAAAGTGGTCTTAAAAGTCAGGTGGTTGTTCATTTTGGAGGGTGCATTACAAAGCTCTGAAGTCAGTGATGTCTAGATGACTAAAAGAATGTGTGTCATTTCCCACAATAGCCATTGACTTAATTTGCATATTATTTTCATAAACTCGCATTTTAATGAGATACTTAGATAAACTGTTTTTTATCTTTTAATGATTATACTTTTATTTATTTAACTAGTTTTCTAATTTTTATCACTTTTACCCCCATAAATCTTAGACCAACAGTGTTCTTGAAGAAACCAGTCACGATGTCAGTTTGTTTAAAATACCCCTGCCTTTGTGCTGCCGTTGATTAATAGTTATCACTGCAAACAGCTGCAATAACCTATAATAATTGTTATCTGTTAAATGTTAATGTCAGATGATATTGTTAAAATAATTGTCTGCTTCTGTCTTATTTGATTAGGTACACTAATTTTTACATTTTTTGCTAATAACTTAATACAGGCTTGAGTTATCCTGTCTACAAGGGAATCTTTCGTAAAGGTTACAAAATCCCAACGCCAATACAAAGGAAGGTAAGATAATTAAATTACATGTTATGTTTATTATTTTGTTAACATCTGTAAATGCTAAAGTTACTAGTATCTTGATTTATCATGTTATGCAGACTTGTCAATTTTTTCACTTTTAGACCATTCCTCTAATTACTGGAGGAAAAGACGTTGTTGCCATGGCAAGAACTGGAAGTGGAAAAACAGCTGCATTTCTGATCCCTATGTTTGAGAGGTTAAAGGTTCATTCTGGTAAGACTGGTGCACGAGCTCTTGTTTTGTCTCCAACAAGAGAGTTAGCTCTACAGACCTTGAAATTTACAAAAGAAGTAAGAAACTACTATCTGTTGACATAGTTATGAAAATCGTGTGAAGCTGGGTTGCTCTTTGGTTACACTATATTGATATTGTTAGAGGAAAAGCCAAATTTTTCATGAAGTTGAGCTTATTTTAATATTTGAGAAAAGTGTTAGAAAGTTTTAGCAATAAACTGGACTATTACAGCAAAATAGTATCATAATATGAATTACATTAACGAATTTTTAATGATTACGTAAAAGTTTATTGTAAAAAATGACTCCTTTTATATTTTATGGTTTTCTGTCATGAAAGGTTTTTTATATTGACTACTATTATGATTATCGTTTGTTATAAACAAACTGTCGTAATTTTGATAATTTTGCAGCTAGGGAAATTTACTGGATTACAAGCTGTGTGTATACTAGGTGGAGATAAAATGGACGACCAATTTGCGGCTATCCATGCTAATCCTGACATGTAGGTTTATTGTTTAGTTTGATATCACTTATTTAAATATTAATTGTTTATACTAGCAAAATTATTTCTTGTAGACAAATGCAAGATGTAGCTATTGCATTTCTTTTCTTTTGCATTTTACATTATTTATATCACAATTATCTTCAGTAAAATAAAACCTTATTAAATTTGTTGATCTTGTGACTTAGTAACTTATAAGCCAAACTTTGCAAACTATTCATTATAGAGCAGATATGAAGAGCACATTGTGTGTTCAGTTTGTGTGTGCTAACTGCTAGACTATGAATCATTTTTGTGGGCACTTGTTTAATATGTATGATGACTTGAACTTATTGTGCAATTGTATTCTTGTGAAATTTGTTGCAAATTATAATCGCCCAGTAATTGCCATCTTCAAAGTTGTGTTTTAAGAACAATTATAAGTTTTGAATACATTTCAAGTTTCATTTTTTATTTTATTTTATTTTTAAATTGTTGTTTTAGTGTAACTGTCATCAATTGTAACATTGTTTTGTTAGTACTCTGTTTGCCTTCTATACCGGATTTATTAATTAAAAAATTCAAATTGTGGTGCAACTAGACTGTCGTGTGTTAATGTTTGATATTACGCATTATGTAGGTTTTTCTTTTTTGCAGCATTATTGCTACACCTGGCAGGTTTTTACATGTCCTTATGGAAATGGATTTGAAATTATCCTGTGTTGAATATGTTGTGTTTGATGAAGCTGATAGGTATGTATCATAATTTCTTATTAATACTTGCCAGCAATTAAACAATAAAAGCATAGTTAATTACGGTGTTTTGTAATGTCGGAAAGAACCCATTATACATGAACAGAGCACAGTGTGTAGTGAAGCGCTAATGTATGTCGTATTAATTTGCTTTATTTATGCATATTTAGGTTGTTTGAAATGGGTTTTGCAGAGCAGTTGCAAGAGATTTTACACCGCTTACCTGAGACAAGGCAGACTTTATTGTTTTCTGCCACCCTTCCTAAACTTCTTGTTGATTTTGCTCGTGCAGGTCTCTCTGATCCCACACTTATTAGACTTGATGTTGATACTAAACTAAGTAATCAACTAAAGGTTTGTAGCTTTTTTAATTCTCTTTGCATCAGTCAAACATTTTTTACTTTTTGTTCAAATATTTGAAAATATCTGTATGTATGTTTAATAAGTACAGTAGGTACCATTTATAGGCTCTTAATTGACACAGAATCAGTCATTTAATTGATTCAAAACATCTGGTATGGACCACTCCTATTGAAATGTGTATAAAAACTGTCGGCAACTGACTCAAATAAATTTGCATAGTTGACTCCATATTTTTGCTTCACTTAATTAAAACAAGACAGTGTGTGATCAACAAGCTTTTACTACTTTTATGTCATCTTTTTGTCACTTTTATATACTATAAGGTACATAGCAAATTAATGTACATAAAAACAATCATGTTAAGTACCGTTTTGTTTGTAAGCAGGTATGTTTACCATGCGCTAATATGCTAGTTTTGAATATCCATATTTGTAGACAAGATTCAATCCTTTGTATGTACACATGGATATTCAAAGTTAAATATCTTAACTGTTTTGAATTACACTTGGCTTAAAAAATCGGTTTCAGAAAAGAAACACAGACTACACCAAAAACATTTAGTGACCTGGTTTTGAACTACCTTTTTGATAATTCACAAGTCTTAATTCAAAAATTACTTTACTAACAACCAAACTTAAAAATATGAATTTTTCTTTCTAAGTTACAGTTAGTTCAGATTCACACACATAATTAATTTGATGAACCAGTTTTAAATAAAATATCTTTTCAATATAATATAACATTATTATCATATCTAGAATTAGCATTTACTTATGGCAAATCCATTCATTACATTACGAACCTTTGCCTCAGTTTAAATGTACGGTGGTGCTTAATGGGGAGCGCATTATTAATAAGGACATATGACATGCTAAAATGCATAACATCACTCTTGTGATAGAACTTTTCAACTTTGTGGTGTACAAGATGCAAAGTAATTTACAGATACTATTTGAATGCTCACAGCACCAGTCAAGCTTCTTTAGTATGTAATTCTTTTCACTTTCTTTCATTTCGGTACTAAGCATTGTTAAAAGTATCTGATTTTAAAACTTACGTATACTTACATTTTTCAATATTCAGAGAAATACACTTTAGCTTTTTGACTAAAAATGTTGTATTAGCTAAACATACATATAGAAACTTTCAAAATCTGGTAACAGAAATGTAACAAAAAGAATGAAAGCAGGAATTCATGTCTTAATCATAGGCTTTAGAAAGTGATTAATTCCTTTACTCTAAATTATGTTGTTAAAAAGTATTAAGATGGATTTTTTTTATTTTGCCATTTGTTATCTTTAACAGTAACATGTTTTTTAACTTTATACTGGATTTCTGCAGGTATAAAAATTTTAAGTGTTCTATTTTAAGCTTGCGTTTATTGGATGTCGAGAAGTTGATAAAGTTGCTGTTTTATTGCACTTGCTGAGAAATGTGACTAAACCAACTGACCAA
Organism: Tubiluchus corallicola; assembly: GCA_030141605.1. Classification (NCBI taxonomy): domain Eukaryota; kingdom Metazoa; phylum Priapulida; class Priapulimorpha; order Priapulimorphida; family Tubiluchidae; genus Tubiluchus; species Tubiluchus corallicola. The sequence continues at coordinate 113,515 of JAQGDQ010000239.1, read as the reverse complement.
ACACTAATTTTTGCTGCTACAAAGCATCATGTTGAATATCTAAGTGATGTAAGTATCACTTTGCTAACCCATAAAGATTATTTATGATTTTGGAATGGGATTAGTTAATGACACTGAATTTTCACTTGATGTTTTTGATTTTTTGGTTAAAATCATGGGTGAATATTAGGTCTGCTAGTCTAAGTGGATTGAAGTTACAGAAAAAAATGTTTGATCATCATAAAGAATTAAAATTGTAAAGAGGTAATTGCAGTAGTACCAATTTGTTTACAACAATTTACACTAAGGGGTATAAAATAATTAGTTACATTTATTACATTTGTGTGTGATTAAAAAATGAACTAATTACTGCTAGATTAATAAGGTATTCAGGGTAAAACGGTCTCAAATGTGGCATAGAATGAAGTGCAGTTTTGATACCAAACTTGAAAAACGGGAAATGTGTAAAAGTTAGTATGCAGCCTTGATTTCAACTAGGAATCTTCTGCTTGCTTTACAGATGCCTTAACCACTAGGCCACTGCATTGTGGTCAATCTCCCAGTGGTCAAGGCATTCCAAAGGTCAGTCTTTATAGCTGGCTAACCAAATTCAACATTTCCATGGTTAGATTGTTTAAACTATGACGATTATAACTAATTCATTTTCTTACTTTGGTTAATTTTCAGCCAGAATTTGGCTTTGAGGTACTTTGCATCTACAAATTGAAATTGAAATTTATTTATTTTTCTCCAATTTACAAATGTACAATTCACCACTCCCAGTCTATAAGGGAGCAGTAGCTGAATAGTATATAGGTAAATAAAGCATAATTGCTAGTGATAAGTGAAAAGGAGAGAGGGTAGCAAGCCGACCAAAAAGTCGTCAAGTCAGCCATTCTTTTAACATGTTAAAATTATATGTTTACAAGCAGCACTAGTGAGAAATGAAGTACAGATAATAAATTAATTTAACCAGCTTGATTGCATAAATTAGTAGTTTCTAAACAAAAACTGAGGTAATTAACACATAAATTTTATGTATATGTGCAGTTAAGTTGATGAATGAATGTTTGATTTAACAATATTATAATTTATACAGTGACAGAAAAAAGGCACTAAGTATATCTTAAGCAATGACATGTGATCCTTTGTAATATTCTACAAATTATCATAACAAAAAGAAAAGATAAATGACAATATTCATGAGTGTAGTGTTGTGTGGTAATTATTTAAAAAAATAAACAAAATTTAAGAGGAAGTGCTTTTCACTACTAAGAAGGTATTACTCCTACATAAGTACTTTTTTCTTATATTTATATACATATACGAATACATACGTACATGCATGTACAAGCTTACATACGTATACATATACATACATATACCCACATACATATACACACATGCATATACATATACATATATATACATAGGGGATAGTCATGAATAATCGGTATCATACCCATGTTTGTTAAACCTGTCACCACTAGTGAACTTTTTTTATTTATTTACATCTAAATATGCTAATATTTTGCACTGCTATTATATGCAATTTTTTATAATTGTAGTCCAGGTTAATATTCGGTAAGTTAGTTAATATTATTAGTACAAGTAAAAACCACTTAGTTTAAATAAATGTCATGTTAGTCAATGCTATTAGAATTTACTAGTAGAGTCTTTTTAAGTTTAGAAGCCATGCAAGAAACTGATGGGGAGTCTTTAATATATAATTCTAACTTATTCCAAAGTTCTGCTCCTTGATACCTAATGGAGTTTAACCCATATGTTGTTGAATATGTTGGAAAAAAGTAATGCTTTCTGGTAGCTGCTCTTGTGCTATAGTTATGAATATCACTGACTAGAGTTTAATAATTAGAAAATATTTTAGGTAAACTATTTGTATAATATCTATATGTAAATTTAGCTAATTCTAACTGATGTATATTTAAAACTTGCAAGACATCAAATGAATGCGTAGCATGATCTCTATATTTACTAAATGTAATTAATTTGACAATTTTGTTTTGTGCAATGCATAATGGCTTTAAAATAGTTTTATTGGCTGATCTCCAACAGAGTATACAATACTGAAAATATGGATACACAAGTGAATAGTAAAGGGTTCGGAGGGTGTTTCTGTCAAGAAAATGTCGTATTTTAGAAAATAATCCAATTAGCTTGTTGAGTTTGTGCAGTATAAATTTTGAGTGCATATTCCAAGTCAGTTTGTTTTCAATATGTAGCACTAAATATTTTATGTAGGCAACCCTTATTAAAATGTTGTCACCCATGTTAATAGTAAAATGGTCATTACTTAAATCTGATGAGTTTCTTGATAATAACATGTACTTTGTCTTAGTGTAGTCGACTATGAGTTTATTAGCTATCATCCAGGAATTAATTTTGTGGAGCTCATTGTTGATATGTTGTAATTGTGTAAGGTTGGAGTCATGTAAGAATAAGTTTGTATCATCTGCAAATAACCTTGTTTGAAAATGTGAGCAATTAGCCAGGTCATTTATATAAATTAGAAATAACAGTGGGCCTAATGTGGAATTTTGTGGGACGCCACAGGAAACTAGGGAAATGTCAGAATTGGTATTGTTTATGCTAGTGAACTGTCTTCTATTGTGCAAATAAGAACTTAGTAACTGCAAGATTGTACCTTTTATGCCGTAATTTTCAAGTTTCTTTAGTATCATTTGATGCTGAATAGTGTCAAAAGCTTTTGTAAGATCAAGGAATATGCTATAGGTGATTAAATTTTTGTCTAAGTTATTACAAATACTATCAATTATTTCAGCTGTTGCTAGCATAATTGAATAATTATGTCGAAATCTAAATTGATTTCAGTTTCGCTACAGTGTAAGCATTAAATCTATGGTTTAAATCCAGTCTGCACCTCCACTTTTTCACATTTCCCATCTTACAAGTTCGGTATCAAAATTTAATTGTTGGTTTGTAATGTTATTAATAATGATCTTAACCTTAAGATTATAACAATAAAGTGATAACTTTACATGCTGCAAATTATAAGAAATTTTGCAAAGAATTAGTGGTGCAATCAATTTTTATTTTGCAAGAAATATACACAAATACATGATTGTATAACACAACTATAATTTTTACAGGCAACTTTCTCGTTGGCTTTTTGGGAAAATAAATTCTCAGCCTGCTCTTTCTCGGACCCTGTCTAATTCACAGCTAAAACAAATGCAGGATAGCTTCAAATTTTCATTGATCAGCATTTTGGAGGGAGTAATTTGAAATTACTGTAATGTGAGAACAGGTTACAGATACCAACACATACACCTATTTACACAAGTGAAATACAATGCTCTTACAATATGCAAAAATATTACATCATTAACATAATTTTGAAATCTATAGTTTACAGAAGTTTGCACCATAGAAGTGTTACCCATTTACAATATCTTGACTAGGTGGCAATAAACGTGTGGTCTTTAATATTGCAGATTCTGAGTAAAGCTGGTGTGTGCTGCTCTTATGTCTACAGTTCACTGGACCAAACTGCAAGAAAAATAAACATCGCTAAGTTTGAAAATAAGAATACTATGGTGATGCTCGTAACTGATATTGCAGCTCGTGGTATTGACATACCAACGCTTGATAACTGCATTAATTTTAACTTTCCAGCAAAATCTAAACTCTTTGTCCATAGAGTTGGTAAGTTACCATTCATAACTCTAGATCCCTTAAGAGCCAGTAGTTTTAGTGTTATTTAACAGTGGAAGCAAAGAAGAGCTTAGCAAATAAGAAACGAATTTTTTTTCCAGTTGTTAAAAGTATTTTGCTTCATACTTTTGTAAATACCACGTATTTTCCAAGTAAAAAAAAATTTTCTCATTCGAAGGAAACAGTATTACTTACATTGCTACTTCAACCGTAAAAGTGTTTTGTGCTGGAAATTATTTCAAAGTGTGAGAGGTAGGTGCAACGGTACTAAAAGCCAGCAAGCCACTATTGCTAGTACAAGTTTTTCTTTGTTAGTTGACTTTGCCGAAAAAGCAAAGAAAATAAATAAGTAAATAGAGCATCTGGTACTGTTGTTTGCAATAGCCACATCTTATTCTACTGGCCATGAAAATTTTTATTAAAAGCTTGCTTTCAAAGTGAGTTTAGGTTAACTGTGAGCTTGTAATGTGTTGTGTTTTTGAGTTCTTGCCTAATTAGTGGCTAAAACCAAGGTGAACAGAATGCAGAACAAGTGGAATTAACGGAAGACAGGATGATTTTTCATATACCCCATTTTCAAGCCTGATGAAAAGTATACATTTTAACACAATTAATACTGCAAAGCATTTTTGATAATTAAATAATAGATTAAAAGCTTAATTAACGGCGAGCGAGCCCAACTATGGATGACATCACAACATAATTTTCAACAGCAAAAATATTCCACGAAAATGTTGCATGTGTTTGCGAAAGTAAAAATTGAAATACAGTGCTACTGTAAGATATTCAGTATGTTGTACCAAAACTAGGCAAGTTTTAAGATAAAAATTCAAATTTACCGCAGTGCTCATGCATGAGCTATCGAACGTGTGTTGTTCGTCACAAACTAACACATTTGAGAGGTGGGTGAGAGGTACAGCACCTGTTTTTTGTGCAATGGATTTCCGAAATATGGGCATTAGTGTCCATCTACCAGCAAATGGCGAAGTGCAAGTGATAGAGAAGAACTAGTGGTGCGAACGAGAAATTGTGTTTGTGTGGTACTAATTCTTTCACATAAGTCATTTTTGAAAAAATGTTTCCTTTCAATATTTTAAAGAGTAAATTGCTTTGACCTACAGTTTAAGGTTGTTTTCAATGATTCGGTGAAGTACCGCTATAAGTAATGAAGAAGTTTTTAAATAAAAAATATTGTACAGTGGATTTTTACAATACAAACAGTATTGTTTCAGTGCAGGCATTATGTTAAACTTTGAAGCTCACTCGCAAAAAGTTTAAAGATACAGATGTATCTTGTTTTACAGTATAATTAACTACTTATAGTACAAAATATGCATTGTCAATTTCTAGTGAAATGTTTGCCTAAAGTTTTTTTGATCGGTCATTTGTTCTGGCATAACTGGTGGGATGAATTTTGTGCATGTAAAGCACAAACGCACACACACCCACAAACAAACAACCACCCGCACGCACGCACGCTGCGCACGCACACACACATATGTATTGAATTTTTGAAATTTTTGTAGGTCGTGTTGCCAGAGCAGGTCGTGCTGGTAATTCATATTCACTTATAGCAAATGATGAACTTCCCTACATGTTAGATTTGCATTTATATCTTGGGAGGCCTTTAAAGTATGCTGTCAGTAAAATTTCGGGTATGTAAATTAATTAGTTAATGATATTAGTAATAAAAAAGTTCTTATTTATTTGTTTTTGCTAGCGTGTCTCCTTTACAATTTAACATTTTTATTGGAAAACTGTACACATTTGCAAATTTGCAAACTTAAGCTAAATGGTCCAGTAGGTTATCGACTAAAGTCAATGTTGATTCAACAGTAGTTAATTTTTATCCAAGTTTTAGCGAGTTTCTTAATTGATGTCTTTCAATGTTTTGTTTCTGCTGTTGATGTTCTCATAGTCATTGTTCTCACTGCCTGACTTGCTTGACTCATCATGCTGCAGTATGGAACCAAAGAGAATTAAACAAATTGTTGTCAGTAGGTATTTCAAATCAAGTGGAGAGACCTTGTTAAGAAACAACTTTTGACTTGAAAACTGATAACCATAAAAGAAGAATTTTTGAGACTTTCTTACATTGGTAGTAAAAAACACTTATGTAGGAGCTAAAACTTTTTGCATAAATTAAGGAAAGTATTTAATGTTTCTCTATATTTATTTAGACGAAGATGGTATTTATGGACTTGTCCCACAGAATTTGATTGATGAAGAAATGGAACAGTTGAGGTCATGGCATGCACAAAATTTTGATTTGGTATGGTATCAGTGAGGCATTTGATAAAGTTTGGCAAAAGGGCTTATTTTCAAATTAAAACAGTATGGCATTGATGTCACTAAAATAGCTTTCAGGTTATCTCTGTAAACACTCACACAAAGAGTAGTAGTTGACAGTATGATGTCTGATATACAAACTCTGCATGCTGGAGTACCCCAGGGCTCTATTCTCGTATTCCTATTGTTTTTAGTCTTCATTGACAATATCACGGAAAATATTAAATGTGATATCTGTTTATATGCGGATGACACTTCATTATTTGGCTTATTTGCCGGCAAACCCGCATCAGCACAGCATTTGAATTCTGATCTTAAAATAATCCAAAAATGAATGGGCTACTCAGTTGCTAGTTTCAGTTTCACTCAATCCAACAGAAACTGATGTTTTGATCTTTTCCCATAAAGCAACACCACGTAACTTTCCTTTTCTATATATGCAATATTCTATTAAACACGATTAAAAGCCATAAGCATCTAGGTATTGTGCTTGCGAGTGTTCTAAGCTGGACACCTCATATCAGTAAAATTATAGAAAAAACAAACCGGAGTTTGAATAACTTACGATACGTGAGCCAGTTTTAACCGCATGCAACATGTGAAAAACTTTATGCTAGCATCATCATACCAGCAATTGAATATGTAAATGTCCAGATGCTACCCATTGGTAAAAGTTGTTACCCATAGTGGGTAAGGAGTTGCTGAAAAATGGCGAGGCAGTTTGGGACTTGAACCCAAGACCTGGGATTAGACCACCCATGCTGTCCTAACTGAACTACTAGTTTTGTTAGTGGTAGCTCAGGTGGCAGTGTTTGGAAGGTCCAATTGGGATTGGTTCACAATTTTTCAGCTTCTCCTTTTTTCTTCAATTCATTACCCATTTTATTTTTTAGAGTTTTTGTTTTCAGGCTAGTATGAAGAAAGTGTCCTCTAATGCCATGAAGCAGTATATAAAATCACGCCCACCAGCTTCACCGGAATCTTGTAAACGTGCAAAAGAACATTTACTTAACATGACAGTGGGAACACATCCATTATTTACATGCGTTGATGAGAGCGAGAATCAACGGCAGAAGCTAGTTTCGTCCATACAGAAGTACAGACCTCAGTCAGTACGTATTGAACATTACTAATCTTTGCACATCGGATTTTTTTAAACCTCATTTAGTAAATGTGTAACATAAAGAAAATAAAGTGTGTCAGTCACTTATATGCTGTGAGGAGCCAAAATGGTTTATAACTATTGCTGGATGTTTTTGGTTACTTGCTTGAGAACTAATCTATAAATAGGCTTGTCCCGGTATGGCATTGTTGTTCTCTTTTACATAATATGGTGGTATTGCTAAGAAGGTCTTCGCTGGGTGGTATTTTTCAGATCTTTAATCAAGTGAAAATATCGATTCTATTGGAACAGTAGAAAGCCAAAACAACTAAGACAATTTAATTTTTCACAAAAGCGCTGCTTACAGCCCCGCTATCAAAAGTTTGCATCAAAGAAACCTGCGTAATTAGTAATTTAATATTTTTGTAATGTTTACATAGTTTTTTGTTTTCAAAATTTCTGTACACTTCTTGGGTTAACTTTGAAGTACATTTATAATCTGTTCTTTCCTGTGTTAAAGGTTGACAGAACGATTTTTCATATACTGCCCCATTTTCAAGTACGGTAAAAATGTATACATTCAAGCCCAATAATACTGCAAAAGCATTTCTGATAATTCTGTAATAGATTAAAATCTTAATTAATAGTGGGCAAGCCAACTATTGATGATATAACAAACTAACATAATTTTGAACAGCACAAAATTCCATGAACGTGTTGCGCGTGTTCGCAAAAGCGAAAATTGAAGTACAGTGCTACTGTAAGAGATTCTGTGTGTTGTACTAAAACTCAGCAAGTTTTGAAATAAAAATTCAAATTTTAGATTTACAGCTGCACTTGCACGTCAGCTGTCGAACGTGTGCAGTTCGTCTCATATTAACACATCTGAACTGAGAGGTACAGCACCTGTTTTTGGCGAAATGCATGCAACATGAATAACTAGTGGCGAAATGCTAAAATGCATTTGTGCGGTAATAATTTTTTTACATAAATCATTCCTTAAAAAATAGTATGTTTCTTTTCAATATTTTAAAGAATGACTTGTTTTGACCTACAGGTTAACATTGGGTTCTGGTTTTGCTTTAACATTTGAAAAAAACTGTGATCAAGTGCGCCTGTCGTAACCTTTGAAGCATGCAGGGAGAATTTACTTCTTTACAACATTTCAGTAGTGCTTTATTATTAAATTTATGTTCACAACTCATCGCAACTGCAATGCAACACCGGTAATTTTTTACAAATCTAAAATCACAAAGATATTGCTTTGTTATATTGCATTTTTCATGGGAGGGGTGACAAAGTCAAGTGCCTTCCCAAGCACTACAAACTGTTCCAATGCCACTGACACAATTTGTTATTGGTTATTTCAGAGAAAAGGCACTACCTCAGATTGTAGAGCAGTTAGTTTTTTATAAAGTTAAAAATAGTAATTAAAACTGAAAATTATTCCTGATGCGATTTGGACACACTGCCTTCTGATGTGGAATCACTGGTTCATTATATCATAAAGTTCATATATTAAACACAATGTTATATTTAGCTAGAAAAGATATTCTTCTCACTAAGGTCATAACTCGTTTTTTTATTTTGCCTTGTGTGTGCACTGTGTAGCCGCTTTGAGCTTAATTGGTGACAAAATGCACCCATACTTTTTAGACTGTGTTTGAAATGAAATCAAAAGCAAAGTCCGCAAGTTTTCAAGTAATGAAGGAAAAGAGGAAGGTGCACTCTGTGACGATATTCAAAACAAGAGAAAGACAAAGCATTGAAGTAGATAAACAAATTGAGCATCAGAATGAAAAAGAGGAAGATGAACAAGAAATGAGCACTGATTTCCAAATAAAGGTAAGCTACTTAATGCAATGGAGGCTGGGTTTTCTGATTTCAGTTGATTGTTTTCCAAAGTGTAAGATGTTGTATTATGATTGTCAAATTTTTCCGCATTTTGTTTTTTATGGTATTTGCTATGTTCGATTGTAACTTTGATGTGATGTAAATCTAGAAACTAGCTACATATAAATTCATAGTTTATATTATAGAACTCTAAAATACAAGGTTATTTCACATCTCATGTTTTACTTTTGATTTGATTAAAAATTCACAAAATGATTTTTATTGTTTTTAGGAAACCTTTTGTGAGGTTATAGCTCCAAGATGCAAGAGTCAAAATCTCCAAGCTACCAAGTCATTAGAAAAGAGAAGATTTGTTGATAAAGAGTTCTTCATTCCTTATAAATCATTGGATCACAATTCTGAGCAAGAGTAAGTATTAGAGTTGTATAACAAATATAGTTTTGTATTTTTGATAGAGCTGCTGTCAGTTTGGATCACAATTCTGAGCCAGAGTAAGTATTAGAGTTGTGCAACAAATATAGTTTTGTATTTTTGATAGAGCTGCTGTCAGTTAAAAAGCTCACCTTTTTTTTAGCAAAAGTACACCACCTAGAGGGTTCCATGTATGTAATAAGAATTTATTTCTCAACAACTTAAAACATTTTATTTGCGTTATATAACTCTGGACTTGTTTAATAACCATTACACTTACAGTACGCTGTTGAAAATCTTAGAATGTTTTCTTTTCTAGATTGGGTATAGACAAAAGAGGTTTCGAACAGCAAGCCACAAGTGCCGAATTAGATATTATCGGCGATGAGGCTCAACTCATAAGAAAGCAAAAGGGACAAATGATTTGGTAAGCTGTATGCAGACTTGCTTACATTTTTGGATGAATATGGTGTTAAGGAAATAGTAGTGCATTGACGTTGAGAAATACCATTTGTATTTACTTCTTTTTACATGCCAATGTGCTTCATTTCTTCTTGAACTCTTCCAAATAATGAGCAGAATAGAACATGAAAGTTCTGTAGTAAAAAAAAACATTAAAATTGTTTCTGAACTTTTAAATATGCTTTTTGTTTTATAGTTGGGATAGTGTGAGAATTTTTTGCCTGTAGTTTATGCATGTTGTTTATGGACTGACTTACTGATATTGGTTAGAATTTCCAATCTTGAGGCATTTTGTAATTTTGCTTATTTTGGAATGGTATTTTCTAATCCTGGCCAAGATTTTCTGGATTTAATTCTAGTAATTTTATCTGCAAAAATATTTGTGATTCAGTGTATTCTCAAAGCAGTTAGAACTCACTTTGTGAAAAACTGTACGGAATTAAACACAGACAAAAATACCCGAGTTTCAATAGTAAATTTTCATATTTTGGGATAACAGCAACTTGTTTTCAGTCGAAATCCAAACTCTGCAACATGTGCTACTTATTAAAGAAAACAAGATGCCTTCTGGGGTTAAGCTTATTTTAATGTTCACAAAAAATGTCAAAAATATTTAGTAACTCAAGTGTGGTAAGTGCCTTGCGTAATTAACAAAATCACTTTGAAGTCCTGTACATTTCATGCTTGGATGCTTCAATTTTGAAGGCCCAATGTTCTACCAATGATGTCATTTATGGACTGAATAAAAACAGCGCATTGTCAATTTTCATCAAAAGTATAATCAGTTTTTCCTAAAAATTCGATAGCTAATTTTGCGACAGTTATGGGTGAACATTAGATAAGCTGCAGAAGTCTGAATTAGTTTAAGCAACGTGCACTTACGAAAAACTATGATGCGTTTATGAAATGTAATGAAGTCCCCGGTTACGCCATAATTTTCAAGTAAAAGACAGCTACCAACATGCTGACAATTTATATACAGCGGTAGATTGTAGTATAAATTAACTTAGTGTTTTTCAGGTAGATTTTTGCAAATTCATTCGTTCTATTTTTCTAAGTTAAATGATAACAGTGAAATAAACCCAACATGCTAACTGACTTGTCTTTTTCTTTAAGGTGGTATGTCTAATCTTCTGACGAAACAACATATCAGAAACATGTTTTTCAAATTGTAAAAAAAATTACATGTTGTTGTGAAATTGGGTCATTTAGTTCACATGGATTAATAGGTTAAATGACCACCAATTTCACAGCTACATGCAAAATCTTGTTGGTTTGTTATTGTTTAGGTTCGTAATTAAACTCAGCTACATTATCATTATTGAGAGGAAACATTGGGAAAAAACGAGAAGCCAGAATCTTTGTCACTTTATCTATCATACATTCGTGTTTTATATTCATGGACTCCTATATAATATAAATCCAGTTCCAAGAAACCAACCATCATTCCCAAAAATCTCAAAATAGCTAAATTGAGTTTTCTAAGCCTTATACTCAATCCCGTCAAAAAAGGGATGCAGCCTTCTGAATTTTGACGGCTACAATTTTAGGGTTGGAAACCCTAAATCAATGTTATATTGACATTTTCCGGTTTTGTTACAGGGATAGAAAAAGGAAAAGATTTATTAAACAAGGATCTCTAAACAGTAACAAGAAACGTATAAAAACAGAGAGTGGCCGTTACATACCTGCAACTTACAAAACAAAACTGTATCTTTTTCGTAAACTGGTGATTTTTTTTATATCATAGTTTTTGCTTCATGTTGATGTTTGCCAAAAATGTAAAGTAATATGAAATTTTTATTAGTGACTCTTATCAGAATTAAATAATTGATATCTATCACTACATATTAAATGCATCACTGAACACATTTATTTCTTTTAGCTTATTGTGTAGTTGTATCATGGTTAATACTATATTGATGCTACAGAAATAGTTGATTGGTTTTGACGTATGCCCGTGACAAAAAGGTAAGCGATGTGAAGTCTGGACAGTAAAATGGGTTGGATGACTGCTTCTAGGCAGTTTACCTCGATGAGGGAGTATGTATGTACACATGCAAACATGGCATAGTTAAGATCACTTTACCGGTTCATTGCCTCATCTTATCCTTGATAGTGAGACAGATTCCAGTTAGTGCTGGATTGTGCCAAGCTATAAGAAAACAGTAAAACATCCTTTAATAGAGCAGTTAATTTCTAACTTTGTCGGCACACTTTGACAACGAATAGTCTTTTCGGAGGGACCAGTTAATTTCCAGTTTGTAGTTAAATGTTGTGCGACATATTTACACAGTTATATCTACTTTATATAACAATGATAGCTATCAAGAATGGTTAGAAAAGAACAAGGTGACAAACAGAGAAGGTGATGAAGACGATGATGCTGACGTTAATGACAATTTCAAGGGTCAGTTGTTTTTCATTAATTTCCAAGTTTTTTCTGTCTTGACTGCAAACTTCTGACAGTTATTGCATATTTTAATTTTGTGAAATATTTTTAGGAGGAAAAATTATTGGTGGTCATCGCAAGAAACTAGGTAATAGAAGAAGAGGATCCTTCAGAAATTTTGTTGGTGGTGAAGTGACACAAACTGAAGACAAAAATGGACAAAAGAGCAGGAATGTCAAACCAAAATGTGAACTGAAAACAAAGCAAGAAATCTTTAAAGAGCGAAAGAGAAAGCACAGAATACAGAATTTTCAGAAACTCAGGCATGCTGTAAAAATGAAACGGAGAAACCGAGAGATTGGGAGAGGCAAAAGGTGACTGAAGTTAAATCGCGGGATTTCGAAGTAGTAAAAGTTTATGGACTATTGAATCTGCGCCATTGTGAACTCACTTACTTTTTTATCATTCTTTTCTGTGGAACACTCAAGTGTATTGCTCATGTCTGATAAGCCAAAATGATAAAAAATAGCTGTTTGTGAATTTTTGGGTTGCATTGTCTTATTATTTTTTTAAACATTGGATTTTAAGAGTAGTAAAAACTGATTGTGCAATGAAATGAACATCAAGAATTTTCAAGTGATACAGCATTTTCATTGAAAACGGTGTATATCAATATGGAAGCTGGGGACACTTTACTTAACAGCAGTTCCACAACTCACTAGGTTTCTCCTCCAAGGATCAAAAAAGTCAAATTCAACACTTGTTTACCAAAGAAAATCATGTCACGGTTTAGATTTTGATCACTCAGTTAGCCCACCAATTGGTGTACTTAAATTTGAAGCTCAATGGATATCAGATTGTATGAACATATTAGAATTACTTGTAACAAGGTGCTGTCACGAGAAACCAGATTAGGTGAACTCCAGCAATTTTTTCTTATTCAGCATTGGTACTCGTATGTTTTAATTCAATATGACTTTATAAATAAGACAGACAAGTATAAGAAAATTGTAATAATACAGGTTTGGAAAACGTTTTAGAAAATGTGTTTGACTTCTTTATTTCCAAAATTCCAATTAACAATGCACTACAGTAATCACCATAACAGTGCATCTACCAATGTTACACTAGTATATATAAGAAATGACGAAAAATGTGCAACATTGGATGTTGAGAAAATCACAATGTTAAATTTTCCAGCTCACAAGAGTTAAAAAGTAACAAATTTATATCTAGTCATCAATGTAGCAGCAATATTACAGTAGAAAAATCCTAACATCTTGAAGAGTATAGTGACGAAAATGCCAAAAACTGTTGTAATAAAGTTTAACATACAGACAACTTAATTGGATATTAACGGAAATGAACCCGTTACATTCATCATCCAGTCACTTGCCACTAAGACCATTCTACAAATGTTTGAGAAGGGCAATATCAAACTAAAAGCAATGGAAGCCAAAGAAACTAATATGATGTTAAGTACAACAAATGCAATAAATAAGTGGCAACGATTTTGTTTAAATAAAAGCCTGTGTCAACACATTAGAACATCAAAAAACTCCCATTTTAAATGTTTTTGATTCTGAAGCATTGTGTTTAATAGTTTTAAACAGAACTCAAATAGTTTTTGTTTTAAACACGTTACGTTTCTTTGGTTTCTACGGTTTTAACAGTTTCGTACAACCTTTTAAACATTTGTAACTGTTAGACTTTTTATTGTTACGTTACAATGGACTATTGAGCGTCAACCACACAGACCATTTTGTTTTTTACGAATTATTTGTTATGAGATTAACAGGAGACTGGAATACTAGTACTGATAGTGGCTTAGAATAAAAAAGTAGATTTTGTTATTGATATACAAAATATGGCCATCAAGGTACTATCAAAACATATATAAATATAATCATGATTATTTTTATTCAGTACACATAATACGAAGAAAAAAGAAAATAATGCAGGTCTATGGATTTTAACATTAAGGCCTACACAGTACGGCATTTGCATGGCCACTTATTAAATGATACAATATTTCCTTAACTAAAAAGCAACATTGTAATTGCTAATTAAACTGTGAAGAAAAAAGAAAATAATGCAGGTCTATGGATTTTAACATTAAGGCTTACACAGTACGGCATTTGCATGACCACTTATTAAATGATACAATATTTCCTTAACTAAAAAGCAACATTGTATTTGCTAATTAAACTGTTCATTTTTCTACTAACATTATTGCTTTATAAAATATGACCACTCATGCACTCACTCACAAATTCGTTTATAATAATAATTGTCATGGATAACAATACAGTGAAATTAGTATTATGTCATACACTCCTCAACAAGTATTGTAGGAAAAGATAAGATCCACTAATAATGTATCTAGCAATAATGATGTGATGTGATGACTAATCAATGGAAAGAACAAAATATGCAATGTCTGCTTATTAGAAACGGTACATAACGTTGAAAGAAGGTAAAATCCAGGATTACTGAGTAAAAGGAAAAAGTTATCACAGTTTAAAGCCCAAATCAATAATCAATTTTGATGCAGTATGTGGAAAAGCATAGATGGCAAGAATAGGGCACATGGGCTTGGTGAATAATTTATGTCTAAATATTTTAATAATATTCATCGGGGAAAAATGACACTAAAAATGAGAAGCAAGTATGCTTAAAATAAAAAAGTTAACCATTTAATAAAAATTATCAGAGCTTTTTTCATGATTACACGTGTCACACAATATATAGATATAAATACCAACATGATACTCAACTTTAAACACACAACCATTTGTAAATATATCCTCAACCACGATTGGTAGTAATTTCAACAATAGTAATAGCTAAATAGTGCAACACAGCATAGTACCATAATGTAGGATATCAAACTAGGCAGTATTAAATAATGATACTATATTGATTACTGCTTTTATTAAAAGTAACGACCTTCATTCTTTCTGATTATAAATATGATACAGTAAACCTTTGTTACAGTGGAGCTCATAAAAACAAAAACAAACTGAGCCAACGTAGTCAGCAGCACACACACTAAGCTCTGCCTAAGCATCTCAATTTCACAAACTCTTTGCTCACTGACAACCACTGCAATATAAGTTTGATGATGAAACGGAAAACAGTATCAAGAATGTGTGTACACTTGGAGGCAATTTGTCAGTTATTTCAGAAAATATATCATTGTGACGTACTTGTGGGATTACAAGAAACTGTCAAGTAAAATGATGCAAAAAAGACAATATGTCACTTGTATCAAGATTTCTGTGAAATGTTGCACTTATACACGATCAGTTTAGAAGGGCTGCTGTAAACAATATGGGTTCAAACAACATAAGTTAATTACTCATGTAAACTTTGTGATCAATCATTAAAATGTCTCTTCTAAAAAATAAAATACACTGATTGTTTAACTTTAACGAACATTAATGCTATTTTATGCCTTTGAGCAGTATTTGACAATATCTTGTAACAGCATAAAAACTTAAATGAAAAAATAGGAAACAGACAGGGTTTTTATTAATTTAAAATGGTTCACGTCATGTTGTCACCAAAGCTCAGTGAGCAGCATATCTATTTAAGTTTTCTTTGGCTTAGAGAAACTTATAAATCTGACTCTTTCTAACCTTTCCAGGCACTATACACCTGCATTACAATTACCTGAAAACAATATTTTACCTCTGTAATAATTGCAAAAATTTTGTACGGTTGAAAAAATAACTATACACACTAAGGCTGTAACGATACACCCAAGTCACGACACAATACATATCACGATACTAACCTCACGATACACATTGTAACGTCTGCAGGCTTTAATAATAAAAAAAGATTAAGTTGTTGTTTAATCGAATATATATATATTACATTTCTCAAACGATCTTAAGATTGCTAAAAGATAAAATAATTCAGCAAACTGTTTGATTTCTGTTTATACTCTTGTAATGTTTGCATTATAAGCCACCAGAAATCCAAAACAGTTCAATGCTTTTGATTTAAAATATGCTGGTGCATTTTATAGTCCACATTTACGCAAGCCATTTTAGAAACTTACAAGCGAAATAGTAATTTGCTGCTACAAATATTATAACAAACATATTGTGCCTTCAACACTTAGCTTTGGCTGTCTGACGTTTTGTATGTTAAGTACAGTTTTACAACTGTCCTGTTTATGTTCTAATTGCCAACAAGATGTGCTGTATACATGTACGTTATTGAGATTGTTAAACAAGTTCATCATTTTGCCTGCAGCAATGGTATATTGTATTAAAAATAGTTATTCCTCGAACATTAATTCTCCATCTTAACAAAAGTTTACTGTATATGCAATATGAAAACAAATGAGTTATGAATGATTTCCTACATACTCAAACACACTTCTATGTGCACTAATCACTCAAGCACAAAGCAACAAACTTTAAGCCATTTTTGTGAACTGATTTTACACAATAATTTAAAATTCTTTTTTAACAAATAAACATCAGCAACAATGAGCAGCGTGCATAAATAAATCACTATACGATACTCGAGCTCACAAAATTAATGTGGCTAATTGCATTTAACAACATTACTAGACAGAATCGATAATAAATATGTTAAAACCAACACCAGATGGTGCATGGAAAAAACAGCCCCTGATAATGTTGCACTATAAAACCCTACAATTATATACAAATAAAACTATTGTTACAACAGCTTATGGATAAGCCAAACTCTCACAGCTTATATAGAGCTAAAAATTAGGAGAAATACCACAATCAGGAGCAATGTTAAATAATTAGTGACATTAAGAACAAGATGTAATGAGAAACAGTTCAAGAGTATACTCAAAAATAAGACGTGTACGAACAAACTACAGGTAGCTTAGCAAAACTTCAACAACAAATCTCGCTTATTATGTTCTCTACATGTGAACTAATAACATAAACTGTTTATTTAAATTGAATTCTTTTAAAAAACTGCAAGGTTGTTGTAGTTGCTTCTCACACATACACTGTATTCATTACAAGTTTTAAAACAGTTACGTAAAGGAATAAATATTGTGTTGGAGCTGGATGATAAAAATCATTTTGCCAAGCAAACCGGAATAGTTCATTAGTACCACAAAGTTTTTCCCTGTAAGTGACTCTCCTGTCATCGAACAACAAGACTAACAAAAATTGATCATAAAAGGCACAAAAGCACCTGCGTGCAGTAGCATTAAGACATTTTAAGCAGCAGCAACAGACAACCTATTGCTATGGTGCAATCGGTTCTGACTTTGTACTAATCCATTGTCTGGCTTTATTAGTCATGTCTAATTGGTCTCTTGTCTTGCCACAAACAACCCTTTCCCATTCAATGTTCATATTTACGCTAACCTGCACAAACAAAAGGTCCATTTGATATTCATTTTTCATTGACAAGTGCACAATCTGCTAAATGACAAACTTATTTTTGAATTCACTTTTCAGCTTACAAATAAACATACATCTTAGACGAGACAGGCCCCTTAATCAGACATATAGTTTAATAGTTTCTACCTTGTTAGATAAGCACTGTTTTTTTTTGCTTATTGTCAGAGTTGGCAATTGCTGATTATGATACCTGTAACAATTATTATAAAATAAAATAACGAACCTTCACAGTTGGCTGCAACTCAGCAGGATCATTAGAGACCTTTACTTTCTGCTGCCCTGCTTTTGTCTGTTGCCACTTCACATTCTGAATACTTCTTGTAGTATCATCTGTGCTATCTTGTTTGTCCTGCGAATTAGCACACAGGAAACCATCATTTAGCGAGATGTTCGGTAACGAATCACGTAGAATAGATGGGGGTGAAAATAGCATTGAGCCATCTGGACGCATTTCCTTTGTCTGTAACAAAACATTCATTTCACTTGATTCGTCTTTCAGATAGAGCAGCAAAAGCCTCTGATCAGTTTAGAACTATAAAATCCAAGAGTGTGAGTCCAAGTGAAACTAAACAAACAAATTCATATATTTGCATTCCTTGCAAGTTCTGTATCCAATCCAAAACAATTTAACAATGCATCACGAAAACACGGGAAAGCAATAAACAGAAGGAAGATGGTGAAAAATTGGAATAATAAAAGAAGAAGTAAACTTACCGGAGTTTTATTTAGTGAGGTGATAGAAGGAAATGGACCACTTGGATTTAGCTGCACATCACCCGGTGCTGACCAACTTTCGGTGAGAGACTTTCGAGCCTTCTTTGCAGGCAATTTATTCTAAATAATAAATAAAATAACAGTCACAACTGTCACTCAGGGCTGACATTAGAAGATGCAGGGCCCTACTTGGATACAATTTTGGTAGGCCCCATGTTCCCAACAAAAATCTGTAGTATCATAAATATACACATTTAGTCTATTACAAACTTTATATTTCGACAGCAGAACAGAAAGCAATGAAAACATCTAGAGCTCAAAATGTGCGGTGCACGCGATTTAATGAACAAAACAGCTACATCGTCATAATGTATGTACAATTCATACATACATTATAAAACTGCACACAAGTAAGCCTTACAAGTAGAAAACAAAATGTATAGATCACCACTGAACAGTAGCAGAAAGTGCGCCCTTTTGCAACAAAATTCAGAAATAACTTTTTGGATTTCAAAAACTCACTTAAAACTCATAATGACAGTAAACCCTTGTTATAACACAATTCCTTATAAGAACTTTGGGTATAACAGACTACTTTTGCATGTCCGATCTACCGACTATGGTTATATTAGAAAAGCCTTGTATCTTGAACTAGGACCAAAGGCCGCAAAATTGGTATGTAATGTGCTGGACTAGGCAGCACCAGCCCGTATTACACTAGCTGAGATTTATTTCGTTCACAGCTTGTTACAACTAAAAATTATTAAGTCACAATCAAGTTAACTAGTCAATTAGCTTAACCTTTCAGTTCTAGAGCAAAATAAATTTATTTATTAGCTTTTGTTTTAATTAGTATAAACCACAATAACTCTGCTGATGAGGCCAAGTTATTATGTACTGAATGTGCCAAGCTACATTTGGCCTAAGTGATGCTCATAAAGTAAGCGTTTATTGAGAACGCCCCATAAGAATGTGCACAAAGAAAATACGTGGTGAATACAACTTTATCAACTATTTTATTAACCTCATTTCAGAAGCAAGTTAAAGAAACATGCTTCACGTTTACAAGAAATAGTAAACATTGAAGTGACTAAACAAAGTGTCTTCAGTTGCTGGGTTTTTTCCAATACCCCTCACATTAGTCCGTTATAACAAGGGTTTACTCTAGCTGCAACAACCAACAGCAAAAAACTGGCAGCAGTCACTCTTTGTAATGTACTGTTGTGCGTACACGAAAAGGTCTGAGGCATGGAGCCCAAATGGGAAAAATTGGTTTAACTGGCTGAAGGTCAGCTCTGCTGTTACCTTAAAATAAAAATTATACACCATCTGTTACTGAGCTTACACACATAAATAAAATCTATGCAACTGCATCGCAGTTCACTGACAATATCCAAGGGAACACTACTATTTACTTCTTTTTCACTTGGTCGCTTGGCTGAACCGATCCCACTGTCTAATAATGAATTATATGAGGAGAGGTCAGCCTCACTAGTGTCCTGGATGATAAACTCCTCAATGTCTGCTAGATGAGTAGGTGAACCTAATCTCGTCTGAAAAAGAATGAATAATCTTATGCTCAAGCATAACAATATTATTTGTTGCTGCTCACTTATTTATCAGTTTTTGTATGTACTGATTAGTTTACCATATATCTCCATATTATAAAATAATATACGTTCTTACGTAAATTTTTGGCACGAGTATATCATTATTATTTCTTATTTTATGAATAAGTGACACCAAGTAACCAGTCTTACTCTTTGTTATTCGACGAATGCTACAAAATCTTATCTAATTCAAAGTAGTTAGTGAAGTTCAAATGAAGCCAACTTAAATTAAAATAGTTCGTAATTACTTCAATTATAATGTTACTAAAAGCCACTTATTCTTCAATAAATCTGAAAAACAGAAATACCTTTTCTCACCCGATAACTCTAGTGAACTACCACTGCAAATTATGCAGTTATGCAAACAATGCAATTATACTCAGTAACAAATGTAATAAAAGTAGCTATTATAAAACACTACAAACTAAAAAACTAAAAAAAGTTAAAACTTACCAGGTCTTTAACAGGCCCGCTTCTTTTTTCTAAAGCTGCCAGAGCATTCTTGAAAGGTGTTGGAGTTAGTGGCGTGCTGCTTAAAATGCAACGCCTCACTTTAGGAGTTGTTGGTTTGCCAGAATGTTCTTCATCATTTCTAATTATGAAATACAAAATACATGGAAGAACTGTGGCTTTATCAAGTAATGTACTGGTCACAGCATAAACTTGGATGTTAAAATATTATCAACTACTATATTCGCTATTAGTGGACTGTTCAGTGGCTTAGCACATTAAAACTAAATCATTTGTAGGCTTAGATATTAGAAAATGGCTACCATGTTACCAACACTGAAAAACAGCTGTGAAGTTTTTTTTATTTTATTTTCTTATTAATAAAAACATAGCTGTTTACAACAATGGTAGCAAACTCATTATTATTAAATCCAAACTTCACTTTATAAATCCACCTTGAGTGCCGTGAAGACACCAAAATTGTAAATTAAGGCCATATCAATTAGGGTGCCCACAAAATTTTAAAATAAATTTTCCTGATTTTTCCGTGACCAAATACTGGTTTTCCATGAGCAAGATAAGCAGAAAGTACATTACCAGTATACATATTCAAACATTCTTGTGTATGGTCATTCATACATATACTGATATATAATGTGTTGGCCAATCATTATTTCTGGAACAGAAATCGAAACTGGGAGCCTGCCTGCCACAGCAAAATTTTATTTGAACACAAATCGCTGAAAAATATGTTTGGAAAAATGTCAGTTTACGGTGATTATTTTTGCAACCCATTCTAATTTCCCTGACTTTTTGCCAAATTATCCTTTTCCGTGAATTTTCAGGACAGCCTGTATTTTCAAGAATTTTCCTGGATTCTGCCTGACTGTGAGAACCCTGATCAATGTTCCAGCATTTCAACTGAGCTAGTACCTTTGTTCCAATCACATTTTACGACTTTGCATTTTTTTCACTTAATAACCCTCATCAACAAGACATTGGTGATGACAACGATGAATCAGAAATTACTGTATTAGCTGCTGAAATGCGACATGCGCTGGAAACACTGCATTGTGGACTGCAGAACAGTGACTATTCAAATGTGCGACACTTCACTGAACTCAAGAAAATGGATCTTTGAAAAAAAATTTCACTGAAATAGACCACACTGTGCATGTCCCATACAGTCTATGATCCAGCTCACTCATTTTTCATATGTAATTAGGTTAAACAAACATTGCTATTTCTTGCTATAAACAGTTGTGCGGGAGAATGTTAATGACTCAAATGAATGACTGCTGAATTTTAACTTGGCAAGCAGCTCATCACATATAAAGGGTAATGGATCATAGATAAATCATACACATTTTTGGGGGTTACTTTAATTACACGTTTACGAATGTTAATAAATTATTGGACTTTACTGAAAAATGTTTTAGAAGCAGTTTACTGAAAGTCAAGAGCATTGGCTTCATAAACAAACAATATGCACTGAAATAACATAGAAAATAACATTGCTACAAAATAGGAATCTTCGGTTTAATAAATCCGTTTACCTATGCACCAATTTGGAACACACTGTATTAACATGTTTACGTATCTACAAAAAACAATAATAAAAGAAAGCATTTGAGAAATGCAATAAGTTTTAGGCATTCTCAACAGATTTGAAAAACAAAACAAGTGATAAGCCAGACTTACAAATTTTCACTTTTCACCATGGCGTTACCATTAAAATGTGGATCTGGAGTTGTGACTAATGTGCCCGCACTACACACCGGTGTTGAAGTAAGACCATGTACTGCAGCTGATGGAACAGAACCATGGTGCCACATAGCATCCACCAACTGCAAGATGAATACGATTATTACGATGTGCATAAAATGTATCATGTAGCTATGCACACTGTAGTTTTTAATGAATATTATTTTATTAGTGACCGAATAAGAAAAGATTGATTATTTAAAAGAAATATAGCACTAACTTCAGTGTCACTTTCATCACTTTTGGTAGTTAATACGTCTATGCTTCACTTTTCGAAACATTTCATACAACAGAAGTGTCTGCATTTGCTTGAGCTGACATTCAGAATGTCACAAGACACATTAGGCTTTTTCTGCCGATTCACTTTTCTCAAAATAAAGACATTAAATACTAAAATCGCCTTTTCTACAATAAAATAATGGGATGTAGATGAATACATTAAAATTTTTGAGCCTGTTCGTAAGTTAAGTATCATTATCAAAGTCCTACATCAGACGAAACAAACCCAAAAGCTAAAATTTCACTCACGTCGGCCGGAGATAATGTGGCATGAGATTTAACCGGTGTGGTTCTCACTGAACTGTGCTGCTCAACCTTTATGTCCATATAACTAGACTGAACACATGAGTTTCTTAGCAAGTCACTGTGAGCAAAGCAATTAGAATCATCTATTCCTTTTAGTGAACTTGCACTCACGCTCATTTCATTTTCTGTTTTCTGTAATGAAAAGCAGCAAGCATTCATAGCAATAAGTTAAAATCCAAACAAAATTGAAACAACAAATAGAAATGACCCCAAAAGCACACTTTATATCTGAAAATTGTTACAAGCTAAGGTTGAGACGGTTAACCGTTTAACAATTAGTTTCCTTCACATTTTAACCTTACAGAATTTTTTCACAAACAAATCCCATCACTCTTTACACAGTATCAATAATTAGGACATTCAGTATCATAGCAACAAGGCTTTTACAAGGGAAATTCCCGCATTTTCTCTTACTGTGCATAATAGCACTGCCCTGGCAAAATCGTTGCAGCACTGAAAACAACACGTGGAGTCGTCGACCTGTAGCAATACTAACCAAGGTGCTTTATTGTTCGTTGTGTATTAATATTCGGAGTTTGCTCACATGGTGATTCCAGCAAGGCAGACTCTGAAAGCATGGGAGTTTATGTACAACCAACGATGCGTGAGTAAGTATGGCATAATTCAGAGTTGGTAAATGCATCGCAGGTATTTCTTCATAAATTGAATTTTGTTGTTCAAAAATTTGTCCATAATTTAGTAACATACTGAAGACATACTAAGCTGAGTAAATTTCTATGATTATATAACAGGGTTAGGCACTTTCTTCATATTAGTTTGTCATGTGTATTCGATATTTTGTTATACGTATGACGTTATCGAGAGGGATTAAATGGTTAACCGACCGCAATTAATAACGTTTAAACGGTTAGTTAAAGAGCCTAACCATCTCAACCTTCTTACAAGTTAAGCACATGGCTAGTTATTTCAAGTGAACGGCACAAGATAATATATACTTTGACAACGAAAAAACATAAATTAGAATACGTACAGTAACATATTTTTCAGGCACACATGGCGTATGTAGTGGAGATGAATGGTCGCAGTTCTCTTTTAGATGCTGTATCACATGATCTGTTAACAAAAATGTGAGCTTAAATATTACATCAGAAAGGGGCAGACAATAAATGAAGTCAAATATTGCTTAACCATTGACAAATGTCTCAATGCTAAAAAAAACTTCAAATATTTATCATTACACATGCAATTACAAGGACTGTTCAGTCAAGTACAACTTGAATGAATAAATGTGCTTAATAAAAAGTTACTCCAAATTTTGTCCAATCTCTGACAATTGCTTGATTACAAAAAACGAAAAGATGCGCCACTGTCTCGCACTACTTGCAAGACGCGGAAAAAATTTGGAGCCACCAAATAATATATCACAGCAACACTGCTGACGCCCCAAAATGAACACTCTAGCGTCAACTTCTCAAAGGTAAATAAAGTTCTACCTTTGTTCGGAATATGCTTTGCCAGTTATTTTCCAAGCATCTACAATATTTAATGGATTACCATCTGTCAATGAAGTGACTCCATTAGTCATCAGTTTCACCTAAGTCTCTAGAAATTTAGCCAGCCAGCCAAGAGCTGGTTAGTTAGTCAGTCAACATTTAACTTATAAAAATGTTTCAGCAGTCAATTTGAAACTTCAGAGTATCCAGTACCTTTATTATCTTCACTGTGGTTTACAATATGCCTGTATTTTATGGGTGTCACACTAGGTGTAATGTCTGTTCCCGTTAGCAAGTCAAAAGCACTAAGCTCTCCAAAACCATCAGCTGTACTTACAGAGGGATCTTCAACGGTCACTTCGGTCATGTACCTAAAATGAGATAAAAATAAAGCTATTCCTTCAAGCAAAATAGAAGTACCTTGAAATATGCCAATATACAAGTGTTTCGAAGCATGCTGCATACATTTACGTAGGGTTGTCACATTTACATGTACAAATGGGAGCATTTGGTTTAGCCCCTCTAAATGTTTGCTGACTTTTGCAAATGATAAACAGTTTCTTTTTTCCTTACTTCTGAAATAAGATCACAATTCTAACAATAATAATTTACCATTGCTAGTAGAAAAATGCCACTTGCTGCTGCCTGCCTTTGCTTGTTCTTTCAACTTCCAACTGGCTGATAAATTAAATTAATAAGATGCGCCACTAGCAGGCTGCTACTGTTCCCTACGCCAAGGCTACACTATTATAATTAATGACAATCATAAGTTGGTTCATGTCATGTGCAAGACTACTCACATTACAGAGTTAAAGGGAATGAGAATGTGCCAAACCAGCATTTTAATAAGTAGTGACTATGGATCATGAGATGGATCAATGTATGACTTAACACAATACCAGAAAAACAAGACAAGTCAAAAGCATGTTTCAGATAATTGTAATAGCTCAGGTTACCATATATGACATCTAATCAGTCAGTCACTGAGAAACTATAATGTCTAGAAGCTAGAGCGTAGAGTTACTAGATGTGCATTTGAAGATAGATCATACAAATCAAAGCACATGTAAATATAATTTCCAAGTCACTTTAATTAATAGTGACAGGTAATTAATACATTGGGTGACTCAGACAGTATTTTATAAGTCCTCCTCCTCAATCATACATTTAGCTAAACATTTAGCAAACTCAATAAACGTGACGGCCTACATTTACGTTTTATAGTTTAAATTTTAAACTACTTACTATACTGCATGCAAAATAGCCCCATACTAATGTTTCGTGCTTATTTTGAGATTTGTAGCTACATTGCACTATAAATTTAAATGTCATTAAAACAGTAAGATAATGATAAAAAACTTCCGCTCAATAACATAAACAAAATTGAGTGGCAAAGAGGATAAAAGTGCCTAAAAATAGTCTTCCTGCTGATCAGACATTCCATTACAGATCAGTTCACTGTTGCTTAACTTCAGTTGGTTCAGCGACCAGAACCAGTTTTGCAATTCGTTATTTCAGTAGATTTAGGATTTAGTATAAACAAATACTTCATCAGTGGTTGCAGATATTTGATATACATATGCAGAAAGGCCAGTTCTACCATTTGGCAAACTAGGCAGCAGGCTAGGGTACCAAATTTTGGGGGTGTCAAATCCTAGAAGCAATTCTTAAATTTTTAAGTTTGGCATAAATAATAATGTAGTAAAACACTAATTACTTAGGTACACAACACAATTAAACAAAACGACTTTCCTGCCTTATTTGCATGCCAAAATATATGACTCATCCACGATAACATGCAGGTCTTCCCACACTACTTTTGCTTTACCTAGTTTTCTAAGATTTACACCATTTCAGGCTGATACAACTGACGTGTCACACTACTTTTGCTCATAATTTCTATGCGTTGAGCAATCGAGCAGTTTCTTGCAATAGCATTTATCTAATTACGGAACATAAACTCATGAGAAGCCGAAGCCTTCAGCCAAGAATTAATACAGGAAGCAAATGTATAAAAGCTGGTGAACATTCAACTACCTGAACAGCAAAATGATTGGCTAATGAAGTGTTTGCATCCAGACTAGAGTTATAGTTGTGAGGAATATGAATCTAGTGAAATGAAAATACGTAAAAAAAGAAGAGCTAGGGATTCAAAAATTTTCAGATAAAAAGGTTGAGAGAAAAAGTATGTATATAAAGAGTATGTACATGTATGTACTGCAGACACTGCAAAATTTTGATTTCTCCCAAAAACCCAGATTGAATGGAATCAAAAATTTAACTTCAAATTCAATCAACACCAAGCTCTGACACTTGGTTAATACACTGTAATAGATATATTACATTATCGTATACATAAAACAGAAATTCAATTTTAAGGTTATCGACCGTGGTGAAACCAGGGACATTTTTGCCAATAGCCTAAAGAGGCTGTAGCTTAGGACGGCAAATTTTGAAAGGCGCCAGATTTAAGGGGCCCAGCCAGTATTAAAAATTCTTATCTTCCTCGGAGTATGCTTTCATATTCATATAAGGCGTGCATCTTATAACACACCACAAGCATAGTCAGTTACAATCCACCTTTCACATAAAAGCTCATACAATGTATATGACATACATTCCTAATGTATGTACGTAATTTATTGGCAACAAAGTTATAAGAACATCACAAACTGCAGGGTAAGCATAACAAGTTAGGTAAAAGGATGCTAATAAACCAGGCAGTTGTATATGGGGAATTGGGTTCATATATATAAATACCCATATCCAAAATAGAGATGAGTGAGACTGAATTGTGTAGATAATACTATGTGCAGGTAATACCACACATAGATTTCAATAACCTTACTGTTAACATTTCACACTTTGTTGAAAGAACATTTTCAAATCAGAGACAGATATCCAAGAATCAACGGCTTCCGAATAAAGTCACAACAATCACAATACTGATAAATCACCAAATCATCAGTGCTTCTTGACTTACCGAAGAGGTGAAATCAGGTTGCCGTTGTTAACTTTCCAACATTTCTGAGAAGTAAACATTTCAGCTTGACCTTGGGAAGTCTGCTGTACTGGCTGATGTGGCCAAACTAAACATAAAGAAGATTGCACGAATTAAAACCGCTAATTTTGTATGCCATAGACATAAACATAAGAAAAGAACAGCATTTAAATTGCCTTTAATAAAAATACTGCAGAAAATTATTACTTGTGATAGCAAATTGAAAAAATAAACGTAAATTTGTTTTTGAGACTAGTTCCTGAGCTCGTAGTTTTATATCAACTGCAAGTCCTATGCAACAATGTACAGTAACTGCAAAGTCAACATTTCCAAATTACTATATAGCTTTGTAATTTTTTTATAATCATAGATCTGCTGACAAGAAGTTCAAGTCAGATGTTTTACAAACATTTTTCTCTAACCCTTAAAACATTGATTTAGTTTGACTTTGTTCCGAAATATAAATATGACATTCAAAGAATTCTGCTCAAAAAAGACAATGTAAAACAAAAAGCACACAAACTTGTTGAAACATTAGAATAGGTACTAATTGGAGGTGCCACAAGTTGAGCTTGTTGCCTCGCCACAGGACGCTGCGATGTGATCTGAAATTTGCAGAAAAAAATCAGTAATGATTTTTACAATAAAGATGCCAATGCTCACCAAAAAAGTATAAAGTTAGTATTTAGCAAAACGATACAGTTTTTCCGAATAAGAGTGGCTTTCAAAAATCATTACTTGAAACACTATACTGTTCTATATTACGACATAAGTAATTTCACCACTATTTTAGAGTATTCATAATCAGCCTTAACCAACTTATGTATTTTGTTTGATAAGAAAAATTAAAAAGGAATCATAGCAGTAGAGAACCTGATATTGTTGATAAGGAGGAGGGGGTTGTATCCCCTGCGAAACAGAATGCACCATCTTTCGTTGTTTTTCTAATTGTGCCTCTTCTTCTTCATACTTTCGCCGCATTGTAGAATTCCAGTGGTTCTTTATGGCATTGTCAGTTCTGCAAATGTTGCATAAGATGAAAACTAAGCCCACAAGTAAAAAAGCACATATTCAAGAGACAATTTCGTAATTATATAATTGTAAACGCATTATGATTGTAAAAACAACTGTGGTTACTGCGACAACAGGTGAAGAGTGTCTAGAACACAGGCTGGGCAGACAACAGCAGAAATTGTATTAAAAGTGTTTATTTATGCTAAAACTATATTGGTGGGACTTTTAGAGAATATCGTACAAACAGGGGTTATTTAGTAACGAGTTATGTATTAACCATACGTAATTACATAGGTTTTATTATGAGCTTAGCAGGGACATGAGAAAATTGTTGTACTACCGAGAGTTTCGCTATAAGCCGACTCATATTATCGGAATTCGACTGTAATTATATGCAGTAGATTATGAATGTGTAGTAGAGCATGAAGTAGATTATGTTACACTCACATTTTATAATTCTTATTTATCAATTTTACACTCTCCTGTGAATTTCAAATGTCAAACCATGTAATACTAAATGTTCAGCAACTAATTTTACCTTCGAAAGGGTAGGCATGTAAATATAAGTGACGGCTCAGGTGTCATAATGCATTATAAAAAACACGTTCTGTTTCAAAACTTCACCTGATTTGTTAGTTTTCGAGACAGTTCGGTTAAACCGTCACGTGAATTAAGTCGAATTACGACCTATTGTCAGTTAACTACACATCACTAACAAATATATAACTGCATAAAGAAGTATACAAATTTGATACAGGTCACATGCAAAGTACACCCTTGATTACACTTCTGGTTTAAAAGCATTATGAATCACAAAACCTTTTTAATGTTAACATGAGAGCAAAAACTTTTCAAAATTTTAAAAACTGTAAAATCAGCGAAATGCACTCCACACCAATAAAATCTTGCGAAAAATAGTCACCTTCCCGGCAAAAGCTTAGCAATCTCTGCCCACCGGTTACCAAGACGTTTGTGTGCTGTGTAAATAATTCTATCTTCTTCTTCCGTCCATGCTGTTTTCTTTATGTCAGGATTCAGATGATTATGCC
Organism: Tubiluchus corallicola; assembly: GCA_030141605.1. NCBI lineage: Eukaryota > Metazoa > Priapulida > Priapulimorpha > Priapulimorphida > Tubiluchidae > Tubiluchus > Tubiluchus corallicola. Next base: position 84,278 of record JAQGDQ010000239.1, on the reverse strand, counting down.
ATCTGAAATAACATGAATCGGTAAGTTTTCGAATTACGTAACTATATTACACAGTAAAACTTGATTTGTTGTCTGAACACCATACCATATAAAGTTAATGGTAAAGTATGCTAAGAAAAGACAGGGGTTATAAAGGCAACAAAATTTTACCAAAAACAGTTTTATCCCACACATCACACTGTGGAAAAAGCTTTAATAAAGAATGAAAAACAGACAGATTCTTTTATTCCGCAATTCATTATATGAAAGGAACAATTAAAGCTGAAATTCAAAGTCAGCGAAGTGACAAGAATTTTATTAAGAAGTTGTCGTTAGTTTATTTAGAGTTTGCTTTATTTCTTTTTATTTTCTCTTATAATTGTAATTCTTTTCAGTTTTTGTTGTTGCATAGTACTCTACTATTATACAGATAGTCTAGATAAAATGTAAGCACTATAAATAATTTCACCATTTACCAGCAAACTTCATATTGTCACACATAACACTACACATCTGCATACAGAATAAGAGCACAGATTATAAACATACACACTAGCACAGAAGCACGTAGCTAGTTTCAAAAATAAATTTTGATCTTGCTTCAACATTTTCAAAAATGTGTTTCCATCAAAAAATATTTGTAGCATATGTGATACAGTAGTCCACGTATAATAAATCCAGCTGCTTATTGTGACCACCATTGCTGAAGCAGAACTGTATAATACATTAACCCAGTAAAATCCGCAGTTTATTCAACTACACTTCGCTTTATAAGTCCACCTTCGGCACAGTGAAGACAACAAAATTGTGAAGTAAAACCACAAGACTGTCCTGTGTTTTAACTTGAGCTAGATTAGCATCTTTGCTCTAAGTACGTTTTACATATTTGTATTTTTTCGACCTAATGATCCTCTATAAGAAGACATTGGTGATGATGATGACGAACTAGAAATTACTGTATCAGATGCGGAAATGAGACAGACGTTGGAAATACTTCACTGTGAACTGTAGAAAAGTGGCTATTGAAACGTGCGACACTTCACAGACATTCAATCACACCTTCGAAAAAAATTCACTAAAACAAATCATACTGAATGTTTTGACTTTAAACTTATCTGCACGCTATATAATGGTCTATTACATACTTGGTTTGCATATGTAATCAGGATAAACTAAAGTACGATTCTAACTGATAAACAATTGTGAGCGTTAATGACTCAAATAAACGAATGCCAAATCATCGCTGACATTAAAATTACATGTATCGGCATCACAGATAAACAATACAAATTTTACGCAACTTACTTGAATCATACAATCGCAGATAAATTATTGCAGTTCATTGGCTTCATAAATAAATAATATGTACTGTATTAACATAGTAAACGCTTATTAATAAGCCTCTTCGATTTATAAATCCAGCCGCTTAATAAATCCACTTAGCTTCCACCAAGGGGGATTTATTAAGCGGTGTACACTGTATATGGTAATATGGATAGGTATGTGGTCGCCTGTGTGTGTTTATGCTTTAATGAACATGAAGAGTTTACTCTTACACACCTTTCTCGACACTGTTTTCCTATCCTGCCATTGAGATGCTTGGCTATAAGTGACCAACGCTTTGGCCCATATTGTTTAACCAGTTTTATCACTAGCTCGTCCTCCTAAAAGAAAAATTTTACTCCAATTAGTTCTTTAACACATCAACAAAAACTAGTACTGAAGCTATAAAATAGTAAATTAATTAAGAGTAATTAAAAAATCTTGCTCTATCTTACCTCTTTCGTCCATGGTCCCTTGATTAACTCAGGATTGACAACTTTCTGCCACCGATGTTGACACTGAACGTCATTACGATCGGAGAAATAGTTTGCAATAACTTTCCAATCTAATGAACCATGCACCTCAACATACTTTTTTAACCTCTCATCCTAAATGGAAAAAAATGTATTTAAAATTAAACTACGTAGAACCACAACTGTTACCATACTGAGCAAATCATTCTGATCAAATAATAAACAATAAAAGAATGTGGGAAAACAATGTCAAAGGAATGTATGATCTACTAAATGTTACATAAAAAAATACTACTTATACATTGAAATTATTATACCTCCTCTCGACTCCAGCGTCCTCTGTTAATGGCCTTTTTCATTTTGTTGGCACTCTTAACATTGTAATCATGATCATGCACATCCGATTCTGATGAATCACTCAGACAATTATTGCTCCCATTGCTAGATTCACATAACCTACAAATGGACAAGGAAATAAAAAAAACAAAATTCAACAACTAAAAGCTACTGTAAGATATGATAAAAGTTTGCATCAAATGCTGCCTGTCACTACTGAACTATACAATTGCAGCAAATTGTAAAGCTGATTGAGTGACAATGAACATTAACTAATCGTTGCTCTACTGAGCATGAGATGCTTGTAAATAATCTTCATTTTTCCAACTACCAGCTCTTGCAGAAAGTCAACACCTTTCTAAGCTGATGTGCTGTCAATTCTTGACAATCTGATCGACCCGGCAGTTTTTCTTTTCTGTAGTCTATAAAACAAAACTTGTTTAATAGTCATAATCAAGCTTCAGTTTGGTTGATGAAAATATGCCTTTGAGCACATCGCTGTATACTGTACATCCGACTTCAAGGTGAAAATTATACAGTACCAAAGACAGCGGATTATTTTTATCAAGACAATGATGTTGGCTCAGTGCCAAGGTATTTTGTTATGTAAATGAGCGGGTAGTATTCAGTATGCGGTCAATACAGTTTACATAGGATAATCGAATGGTATTTCATTATTCAAATAGTAAGAAACATTCGAAGTTTCGAATAGTGAATTTTCCGTGCATAATCTATAATGCATGTGTGTAGTTTTTTACAAGACGTTTACATTATGAAACAAAAAAGAGCACATATTACCAAGTATGTATCATATATACATGTATAGCAACAAAAATCAAAAGGATTCTCAAAAGAATACATGACAGATTGAAATAAAATAGGGAGTAAAAATCCTCCAAAATGCAAAAAACAGCATGCTTTTCAAGGTGTTGGTGACCTCATATCACAGCATATGCAAGGCAATGCAGCACTTCCACAGATACTTACATTTCTACATTTTAAACTATTGCAGGTGAGTTTCACTCACTGACTGCTCTTTTATCTCTGTAGTAAATAACAAATTCAATGCATACTTGCCATGAGATTAAAAAAGTCAAGGCAAATGTCATTGTCAATTTAGAGCATACTGAAATTATTGTTTCCGAATGTCAATGTCTGTCAACAGCGTTACATAAAGCTAAGAAAATTCATAGAAAAACTACTTCTGAACTGAACTAAAATAAAAACTGTCTCACCTAAATTTTGTTAAATAATTATAATCTGCCATTCTACATGATTTGGTTAAATGAGTTGTAATGCTGAAGTTTAATTCCACATATCCACTGATAAAAGCAGCAAACCTGGTATATCATGGCGGCTCAAATTTGCGCGCTTTACACAAAGCGTGAAAGTGAATGGGTTTCTGATTCGGCAGGCGATTAAAAGTAACTATTGCAGCGCCATCTAATAACTGACTCAAAATACTACTTCAAGTTACAAATTAGGGTTTTTAATATCTGATTAGGTTGTATCATCACCTAGACTTTGAAAAATAGCTCTTTTAGGCAGGTATAATATAAACACTGAGTGGCTTTTGGAATAAAAAAGAGAAAATTAGATGCAACTGACAATAAAATGTGTAGATTAAATGCTTTGATTTTCAGTATCTTTACAGCATTTACAGTAACTTATTTTAAGGATGTACTCAACTGGCAAACAGTTTGCAAATTAAAATTCCAAACACAGTACATATGTACCTAAAATGTCCATTTATTATACAAAAAATATGCATTTTGCATAAAGAGCATCTAAATATGTTATACAGTCATTCTACAGTCCTAGAATCTATTTTGCCGACAATTTTCTGATTTTACCAGCATGCATGATCAAATATTAACGAATAAATACATATTATTCTAACACAATTATCTACACAGTAGCAAATGCATATAATTTACAATCAGAAAATAATAAATATGTGTAGTCATTTAATGCACAAATTATTCCTAATATTTTTCATTACATAATGTAATTACATAATTTTACATTACATTACATTATAGAAGTTAACTATTAATTAGATTGCGTCCCTCAACTTAATTACCACAATATGCACGAATAAACAGAAAATAACTATTTACAACAACTATTATGTAAAAATGCAAAATGTTTTAAATATAAAAACACACCTTGCCATCTTCTTTGCATACTGTGGGAATGAATATTAATTATGTCCCACTCAAGCACCACCAGAACCTTGCGTTTCATAATGTACAATTACACTCCTGACTGGTTACACAAAGTTAAGAATTGGGGACCACTGGAGGCAGCTTAGGACTGGTTTCACAAAGTTAAGAACTGATTACATTGAGGGCCTGCAAAGGGCACTGTATCCATAGGCTTGCGAAATAAAAAAGCATTTATAGTGATTAATACTGAATATTTCCTGCCTATAATACACCTGTAAATGGGTTACAGTTTAAACATATTATTACTGTGATACAGTACAGGACTATCGCACGAATTTAACCTAAAAAATTCGAGGCTGCACTACTACATGAACATATTTAGTTTGGAATATTACGACAGCAAGGATGCGTAATAATACATAACATGACAATTTAACAATAGAAAATTTTTCCTGTAACAGTATTTGATGTTAAACAAATGTCAGATAACTCGTGTGCAATTGTGCTACATATGTGGATCATGGATGACTGTTTTTAGGTCTACTATGAAATAATAAAACCAATGCACTGAAGTCTACAGGTACATAATGTAGCGCAAAAGTTTGTATATATGAAGCTGTACGGTCTATATATGTTAATCAATAATCACATAAGCAAACAAAGCCATCACTTTAGCATACATACTACAAAATGATACATCTTTAACATTAACATACTTGGGAGGGTGTCTACAAGAATAGTAACAGTATAGCATTGCTTATATGCAAATTAGTGCACTTATAACATGTATGTTATTTTAAGTGAAAGATATAATTCTAATTTAATATCTACTTTAATATCAACACTTGCACAGATGTTTAAATGCTCTTTGCAGAGGGCCAATATTTGAACACCACGATTTTCGGTTCTAATTAAAACTGCATGTCAAGAACTACTTCTATACTTCTAAAGACGTAATAGTCTTTATATTTTATATAATGTGTACCAGTGGATAGCATATACTATATACAAAATGTTAAGCACAATTAGCAAGTTGTATGCTATGTGTAACTCTTTGGTAAAGTACAGTGAGGTCAAAATTTTATTTAATAAAAACATAACTACATCAACATATTGTTTTATATAAAACATTTGATTAAATGTTACCCAATTCGAATAAAAAAAACTATTCAAAAATGAAATGAAATCTCAGCACATTATGCGTGCCACCAGGCCCTGGATGGGTGTCTGCCCTTGGCGGCATTTTCAAAGGACGGCACTTGATTCTGTAAGAATGGTAGAAAAGCAAAACACTCAACAATTTAATTTATCATGAAGTCATAGCACCTCCAGCCGACTGCCACAAAGGAAGAGGCTAATTAGTAATTTAGTATCATTGTAATATTTGTAACATAGTTCGTTGCTTTCAAAGTTTCTGCACAGTAAACATTTTAAGTTAACTGTAAAATACATTTGTAATAACCCTCTTTTCTGCACTAAAATTCGAAGAAGACTATGAGCACCATAACTTTTAAAACAATTTTTTCAGTACAGTAGGACCTCGGTTATCTGGACCCCAATTATTTACAATATCGAAATTATATGGACCAACACGTACAGATATATGCACACATGTATACAGATAACAAAAACTGCAATTTATAGCTAACACAAAGTATTGAAGTTTTATGCACATGTTCACTTCTCTAGTTTATATTGTTTTGTAGAAAAAATTTCTAGCTTTTCTGAAGGAAGAGTAACTAAAATTATGAAATTTGCATGCCAATTGCAACATTAATTACACTAGTGTGAATAATGCCATGCGGAGATTTGCAGAGCTTATACAGCAATCTGGTCCGCGACTTGGTGGGTAGCCACTGCAAAAAAGGAATAGTTTCTAAAACTGAAAGACTGATTTAATTTTGATCAATAATTAGATCAATCAACACAACGAGAGTTTGTTGTACATGAAGCCAGACATTCAAACTCTTTCGATTTAAATGCAACACGACTGCACTTTGAAAATGCCGCCAATGGTAACAGCAGATTAAAAACTAAATAAAAAGCTTTTGGCTAATGAAGCCACTAGAGTGGCTTTCAACCAGTTTGAGATTCAAGGTTAATTAGCGATATGCCAAGCCGTTGTTGATAATTTGATATGGCAAGTCTCTGATTACCAAAAATTACACAAGTCCGATTATCAGGACTTTCTCGATTATCTGAACTTTTCTACTTTGTCAAAACCAGACTGTCCCGATAATTGAGATTTTGGTGTAGAACTTTATTTTATCATTTTACCTCGCAAATGCGAGGCAACACTGTTAAATTTTACGAATATAAAATCTTACTACATAAAGATTTTCATTAGGGCATCAAATTCAAGGGGCCTCCCCTGATGCTACAAGCTCTAGTTACGAACTGGATCAGAGTATGTTTTCCTCATAAAAGCAGTCTATACATATTTGAAGCATTTCTGCTTATCATGTGGTATTCGTGTTTTGAAAAGTACAGAATCGGTGCGGAACTGGGTGTAAAGCAATGGATTGTACCCGTAGACCTTAACAAAGAAGTTTATGCACTCGTGGCGCTCATCAAAATGTGAATCCTCCAGGTATAGCGTAACAGGACATCCGGGGCAGTGAAACGTCCAACGAGATGTTACCTGAAAAGAAAAATACAAGGCACTAATAAATATTAGCAATTTCAATAACGATACATGAAAGACAATGCCACACAAATTAAAGCAATGCTCCCTCAGGTTTCAGGTTTACCTGCACAGCACAGTTGAAGTGTCTATCAGGTAAGGTATCTCTATCACTTTTGCACAAGCTGAGTTAGTAGAACAAAAGCATTAAAAAGCATGTAATGCAACATAAAATAGACAGTCATACGGTTTTTTCGTTTTTTAATGTTGGTTGGTTACTTACTAACATGCAGTTGGTATTTTTAAGTGTCTATCAGATTATGCGCAACAAATATAAACAAAAAAATACAACACACTACTCGAGATTAAGTCATAAACATTGAAAAACATTGAATTTTTACAAGAAAAATGTTTACCTTAATAGGAGGTTTTCTTGTGATATGTGCTACTAAGAAGTTGAAGGCGATGTCTTCACAGTTGATGTATTCATCGACTTTGTCCCTGATAGCAGCTGGCATGGTGTTGCTATATGCATATGAATAATACTGAAATGATCCAAAATTGAATTACAATAACAAATGAAAAACTGATGAGCAGAATGTCAACAAGCCAATGAGCATGAGACACAAAGGTGAACATATTATTTATGTAAAAGATCAAGAAAGCAATCATTTAACACTAATTGCGATGTACTTCGGTAAAATGTGCTTGTAGAATAGAAAAAGTCTTACTATATTTCTTCAACTTAAATACAACTACTACTTTCTCATGGATACAAATGACCAATAATGTTAAAACAGTTTCATTCTAATCCACTCAAGATTTATAATTTTTTTATGAAGGTTATAGTCAAGTAGCTGTTGTCATACTTATAGTGCTGTTGTAACTGGGCCACGTTAACCCAAATTGAAACTATGACAAATTGCTGAACCAGTTACATAACAAAAAACAAAATAAGTACTAGCCTCAAAATGTCGTGTCTTCCACCAATTTTAGATATTGATTTTGATTTTGATATGTTTACATCTGTACAGAATTTAATGTCTAACAGATTTTTGTGAATTATTGATTCATTATTGTTCAGGCCCACTTGGGTCGCTAACAGTAATCTATTATTTTAACCACGGTAACTGGGTCTAGGTGGCAAGTCTGAATAACAGGACCAGCATGACTAATTTGGGGCAATCAATTTGGGCAGCTGGGCTAAGAAAACTAGACCCAGTTGACCAGAAAGGAACAAGACCAGATTAAAGTGTAGCTTACACTTTGCCATGTGGGTGGCTTTGTATTATTGCTGGATAATCTATGTTTGCAGACACATTCTTTGCAAATGTACATTTTGTGCCAAACCAGGTGTTTTAGGTCTGTGGCTTGTGACTAGAAGCTACTAACAAACTGCCTAGCAGGGTGACTGCTTGACCGGTCCAATAAACATTATGTAAAAGACAATAGATAAGAGTCCAGAAGTTCAGTTGTTTAAAATATCAGTGCTTGGCTGGCTTCTCAAAACTGCTGGCTTTTTGAAAATGTGAAAATGAAGAAGCCTTCAGCAGTAATTAACATTAAACCTACTGTCTTCTACATTTTGTTTTAACGAAATTGTCTTTTTCATTAATTTTTTAAATCAGAGTTTTCTTTTTCTTACACTCAGCATAACAGGAAGGGTAGCTATGTTTAAATCTGATCTCTCTGCATTCTGTTTGAGCAGGATCCTGGGATGATAAAACGATCGATTGTTGCTACCCAAACATGTGTCTCTCGACGTTAAAATAGCCCAGCCCCACTGGTTTGTTACATAAAAGGCTTATTTCCTCATCCTATGTAATTATCCAATATAAAACTGATGCCAAAATTAATGTTTACATTGAATTTCAACATGAGAATGCTCATGTGCTATACCCTAAGAGTAGTTTCACAATGTATTTGGCAAATAGTAAAATAACTGTTGATCAAAGACAGAAAAGGTCAGGATTTCAAAGATAAGTGAGGACTAACGTGCCATGTTAGTCATGAAAGACCAGATACAGTGAGAAGCTCAGTAATTAATGGTGTTCCATTTGTTATCCTTGTCTTACACAAATTAAAGCAAATAAATGTAAGAAAAGTAATGATACCTTATGAAAGAAGGCAGCACCAGTTAGCACCATTGATAGCTCACAAGAATAGTCAGACTTATACCGCCAATTTTTCTCCTGAGAATCCCAAGCATGGAACCGCCCAGGGAAGCCAACAATTCGATCCCGAGCCTCGCGCCACACCCTGCAAACACGACAGTCCAAACATTAAAAAACTGTATAATATGAAAACAAGATTAGCAGTCTGGTTCGCAAGTACATGCAAAACTAAGTATATGTACTTCTATGATTAACAATAAAATAGCTTCAACACTTAAAATCTAGCAGGTAAAAATGTTTAACCTGCATATTTGCATTCTGTCACCATAGTTAATCAATTTTTTTCTGAAAAGATGTTGCACTCCTATTGTGCACAGTTTGTAAACTAAGTTACTGTCTAAGTAACCATGTCACAACTAAGCAAAAAATTACAGCCGCCCAACTACTGCACAACAGATTCAGTACACAGTACAAAGTGCACACAATAATTAAGAAAACATTATTCCGATATGAAGAAATTGATAAATATTTATGAAGTTAATCTAGAGTTAATGTACTAGTTACATAACTATGCCAACATTAATTAAAATAAGCTTGTTTGTAACCTATCACTGTTGAATAACCTGTAACATACAAGGTCAAATGTGTGTCTGTGTATCAATGCTTGAAAACTCCATGCTCCTAATGAGACACCCTTGCATATATAACTGAAAGGAGAATTGCACGATCGAACATAATCCAGTCTGTAATTCATTTTTCAGGCATTATTTGTGTCTATCCTCCACTTTCGCAAAAATTATGGTTACACTGCGACTTGCTTGCAGGATACTGGTGAGCTAAGGCTATTGCCTATAGTTGCCACATAAGTTTATTGTCTGTAGCAGTGGACAAGCAACCCCACAATTTTTTACAATATATTAAAGTTATAACTTGCTGTCAGCACAAAACCTAAGAAGATTCACTCCAAAACAATTCTTGCAAGTTACCATTACTTGAGGCTGTTACAATATATTACCTAAAAGCAAATACAATTTCATCATGGCGCAAATGTGTGTCATCATCTATTGACAGTATAGCTTCTGTTTCAATAGCATCGTATGGCAAAAACCGGTTGTTCAGGCTGTTTTTTGACGTTTTTATAACCTATGAGAAAGAACAGTTAATAATTACCAAATTAACAATAATAAAAAATTACTACAACTACAATACAAAAATTCTTAATGTAATATTTCTGCGTGGACCTATAATAAAAACATTTTCTGAAATACTACAATTATATTAAATATGAGATGTTTATAAAGCTATAGTTTATTATAGATACAAAAGAGAAAGAGTTATTCTATTAACATAACAGCTAATGTCACTTAAAGCAGTGCAGTAACACTAACTTCGGATTTCCTTACCAAAATGGGAACACCAATATCAGGCCAGCGCAGATCATCTGGCGGAGGTTTCGGACTATTCCACACCACCAGTACTTTGTTCAAATGTGGGAGACCGTGAAACCTTGCTAAAGAATTTATGAGAACAGCTTCCCTTTCATACGTCAACATCACAACTATGCAAAATTCACAAAAATATAACAAAGACATTGATATCAATATGCGTTCACTGATAAAAGTGACAACGAACTTTCCTTGAAAAGATAACACTTAATACAAATTTTAAATTGATATTTGCATCTGTGTCTATTTCATTAGCAAATTGCATATCATAACAGTAGCAATGTGGTAACGACCTACTAAAGGGAATGTTTAGACAATAATATAAATGAAGGGAAGTTAATTAATGTTAATTAGATATTAAATTTTGATGAGAAAATAATAAGCATTATTGTCAAATGATAACTTAATATTGATGAACTTCACCGAGACACAAAGATTGAATAATAACGTTTTTAATGCTGCTAGGACTGATCAATCATAAATTACTCGGATTAGAAAATGACATCAATGCCAGCCAACTTGAAATAAAGTTGACAGTTGAAAATCAGACACTACCAAAGATCCAGAATTCGTTCTAACAAAGTTTCAAGATGATCCATTGCAAATTGGCGGAACCTTAGGCTTTTTTCAAAAATGATGTTATTGTCGGCAAATTCAAGAAAGTAAATAAAAAGCCGACTCCAAACAAAAATGAAAAATAAAAAAAAACAAATTCAATATGGCAAAAAATTTCATTCAGTAGATGCAAAACTTGCTTCAGTGTATTCTTACAAAGCTTCATGAAGATCTGTTGCTTTTATCAAAAAGAATGTAACCTCTATCATCTTGAAGTAAAAGTGGTGGATCGAAAATCCAACTGCTATTAATCAATGCAGAATTTGTTCTAGTATACTCTGTAACGTTTTGTGACAATACATTGCAAATTTGCAGAGCCTTAGTTTTTTTGAAAAGGTAATCAGGCCAACAAGAGTCAACGTACAGATTTGGGTAGAGTCACTTGACAAAAAAAAGTGCAAGCCACTGGCTTAACATAAGTTTTCATAAAGCATGTACAGGACATCGAAAACAAAATCAAGCTATCTACTGAAGCACTCATTTGCTAAACAAACTGCCAAACAGTTAAAAAGAACAGTACAGTATGTTTTAAAATGGCCACACTTTCTGGCAAAAAAATTGCTGTTGTTAGCAAAATTTCAACTTTTATAGGTCATTTTCTCTCTTTCTCAAAAAACACGAAAATTCCAAAATTTATAAAAAAAGAAGATCAAGATGAACAAAATGGGTATTTTAATTTATCTCATTTCTTAGTTTTCATAAAGCATGGTATATAGCCAAGCAGTTATGTGCATGTGCTTTGCAACTAAAGTTAAGCTACACCGAGTCTACTCAGTGAATGACTCTTACTTGCTCAGGTTTATTTGTCTAACTGATTCCGGCTGTGATGGAAATATGTGGTGAAAACATGACTAAGATACCTCTGGTGGTACAATGGTTCATCTTACTGAGCCTTGGTAATGAGCAAGGCACAGTCTTGCTACAAACGTCATTTTTAAGTAAGGTCTGTAGTTGAAAGGTGGATTCCGGTTTACATCAAATTTGATATAAAAAAAATCTTACAAAAAAACATATTGCAGATATGTACAGCAATTACACCTATAGTTAACTGTAAATATATGTGTACATGAGGATGAGGTTAATAAAGGTATATGTGCCTGCAACATGTTGTTACCTGTAAATTGTTCCCTGGGAGAGTTTCCACCAAGTGCTGCACTAAATTCTTTCCCAGAGCCTCCCAATCCTTTGCCAATAGGTCGGAATCCTAAACCCGAACCTGTAAATTAAGCAAATAAACATTTGCACAGATTTAAGAAACTAACACTTGATTAGAAAACAAAGCTATTGCAGATTCAGATTCTTTGACCATAATTTACAATACCTATCCTAACTTGCAATGAAATTAGCAGATTCTAGACAAATAAATAAATATGCTGTAATTTCATTCTAAAAGGAAGTCAACATTTTGCTGCTTCAGTAGATTGCTGAGAAGCTAGGGATATTTAATTAAAATACTTTAGAAGCAAGGCATCCAAAAAAATCGCAAAAACTTGTAAAAAACTAAAACATGCTTCACAAAAAGCTTTTCTTATTACACCAACAGGGCTTTCAAAGATGCTAATAGCATTTCCTACACAGACAAATTCTTCAGATTTTTTCACATTTTGTCAAACTTAATCCAGCAAGACATTATTCCAGAAATTTATCAAAACAAAGTGTGGCATGGAAACATTAAAAATAGTACAATTTTTTTTAATACAATTTTTGGAAAATTGAAGAGTCTATCTCTTCACCAATACTTATCATTACATTTTAATAGTCGAATGGTTGGCAGTTTTTATAATACATGGCCGCATCAAAAAAGGTTTTACAATTTTGTGTTCCTGATAAAATTCAAATATGTGGAAGGAATTGATGCAAGGTGCACCTAAAAGTGTAAAAAATCAAAACAGTCAGACAGAAAAAGTTTCAAGGTGTAATCAATACAGTTTCTGAATCCAGCTATTTGTTTCGGCTTGATCGTAACAGATACCCGACAAGATTTGTACATGGCAGAAGCTAAGCTGAAGTGTAAATAAACAGTTAGAAACAAAACAAACTAGAAAAGGGCAGCGTTAGTTAACAAGGGCATGGCTTTTATTATACTGTAACATTCTTGCACTTACAAACACTGTATTACAAATTAATGGTTAATACATATTGCCGTTATAAAATGACAGGTGTATACCAGCCTATGATAATTAACAATTAACTATAAATGGGTTTGAAATGTCAGATTCTGAAAAATCTCACTGGCTAACAACATGTTTGAAAAGAAGGTTTTTCGTTTTCCAATGGACCATCAAGTCATTTTACACAGCCCGATTTAACACTTTCACTTTGAAAATGTATTAATTGTGTGACAAGAACTTGTACTTGCTTACCCAAAAACTTTGCTTCACTTGGTAGAATTGGATCAAATGGCGTGTACGGATAGAGATAAAATGGGTCAGCAATATCGTTCCACGTATCACTCAAACTGGACCATGTAAAATTTCTGCGAAATTTTGCAGACGAATGTGCTGGTTCAATCGGTCCTACATTTTCTTCAATATCTTGGTCTAGCGGAAGGGTATCTGATATAATCGGTTTAAAAGTTGAGTTGAAAACACTCGGAGAGGGCATGTCTTTTGCAGGCACAGCTGGAATGAGTAATCTTGTTCGTAATTGAGCCAGTATGGTATCGATCACAGCCTTAGTGGATGAGAAATATCTTTCCCAGAAAACACGACCCTGTCGGCGCATTGCAAGCAGGTCGTTGTCAGTAACTGTCCTCAAGAAAAAATGCAGCTCAGTAATGCGACCCCGTGGCAAGAAGAAAGAGGCTTTTTGCCAGTTTACCTGCTCATAAAATGGCAATTTAATGCTACCTAATATCACAGGTATAGCACCATATTTTAATGATTCAAACAGCCTTTTACTAGTCAAGGCAGTAGACACAATACTATTGTTGCTTGGCGTGATTATCAGCGAGAATGTCGAATTTTGCAAAATAGATGCACGATTTTCGTCATTATTGCACAAATCCCATTCACCATCAAAACTGCTAAAACGATCTTGTAGATCAGAATGGCAAGAGAAATCAAAATAAAAATTATCATCAGATGAAGCTGCCAATTTCTTAAGAGTTTCTACGATGTAATTTTCTACTAAAGACTGCTCATGATCTGATTTAAAAGTGACTGATTTGCTATGGCTATCCTTCAATTCATCCTCAAAACCTGACACCACTGGTTCTTTGTATTTTCCCTGATATGAAAGCAAATACTTCCTGCGAGCCGGAACTTGTGGTGGCAACTCAGCCCACACATCACCATGAGACAGTCTGCTTAATACTGGAATTACCATATCAAAATCTGATCTAAAATAATGATAAAAAAAGTTACTTTGAGCAACAATTGCTCTTCCTGTTTTTACACCTTGAAATGGATCATAACTGATTCTCACTCCATGCGATAAATGCAAGAGAATGTGGTTTCTACCATCGCCATGCCAATATGGCAATAAAGGCAGTCCTGACTGTAGTTTATATGTGTCAACATCAGCCAGAAGCACAACAAAAACACATGCAATGCTTGGATTTGATGTAATGTAAGGACTTTGAGAAAATGCATTGCGAAGAGAACTTTTCACAGATGTTTCCACATGCCCAACAATATCACTAGTTTGTTCAACATTATACACATACACCGGAAATCCTGACAGTAAAGAACAACGAGAAAAATCAAAACAAGTATGAAACTGACACTTGCCATAAGAACGAGGTGGAGCTACATCTACATTAGCATCTAGTTCTGGAAGAATTTTAAAAGGAGCCCGAATGTCTGGCATGTGCATCTCTAGTGCCTCCTGATGAGCATATTTAGCCTGTTCGATGCTAAGAGTCAGCAGATTCATTTCCTGGTCAAGTTTTTGAATATTAATTTTCTGCTCATCAACCTTTGTTTGCTGCTGTGATATGTCTACTTGCAGTGCTTGGCGCTTAGCTTCAAGCTCTCTTAATTCATTACTAACGGATGCTTTGATACGTAGCAGCTCTTCAATTCGCATCTTCAAATCAGCTGCTTTAAGATTTGACACATCTTTCATTGTGTCAAGTTTGATGCGCGTTCGATAAAGGTCATCCTGTGATGATCCCTCTGCTTTAGATATATAATAATGAGCCACTAAGGGAGTGACAATCAGGATTAGCAAAAGCATGATAAGCAGATGCTTTAACCGTATATGTGACAACCAGTAGTGATAGCAACCGCTGCATTTTGGTGAGAAATGAAATTCCACCATTTTTATTTTCGTTCTTCTTAATTTAACACCTCAGGTTACGATACAAACGTGGATTAATTCCGGTTTAGACGTCCGAACTGAACTGTATCGCATCACTTTTAAAGATCACATGCACCATGAAAAGCATGCGAACTGACAACTGCTGCTCGCTTCCCACTAGCTTCCGCACTAGCCTAAGTAATAGCATTGATTAGGGCTATTATATTACGCGTTTATAATTAATGGCATTAGTGCTAACTCCACACAATCCCTCGTGAAGCCAAGAAGAGTTAAGCAGCTATCTGTTGGCTTGAGTCAGCATCAGCAGGAAGCCATTGAAATCTTGCGCAATGATCTGATCAATCAAAAAGCAGCTACACCAGAACAGCTTGGTTTTGTCAACTTGCCTAAAGCACAAATCTGAAAAAAAAACAATTAAATAAAAAAGCAACCACAAAATATAGTGCTACAAGTTTATACAAACGTGTTTTTCCGCAATCTGTTATTCTTTATTACAAAAAGGAACTTCTTTGTTTAACAATTACACTTTTTGCAAGTTCCATAGTTTTTCTACTATCACTACAATTAGAAATAATGTTATTTTCTACATCAATGACAGTATTATGATAAGAAATAAACAAACATCTCCCAAATGGTTCATAAAATAACAGAGATGCAGCCTAAGGCGTGTTTATCTTTGGCTATAACAACCAAACACACACCATCCAATAATAAAAATGCTCGTCACACAAACATGCTACATTATTAACAGGAATATTAACAAATATAAGAAAACATGTTCTTGGAAAAGGGAAGGCAAAGAAAAACAAGAAAAAAATAAAAGCAGTCACTAGATTAATACCTTATTTGTCCAACAGATGAAGCCGTAACATGTATGAATCACAGTGCTTTTCGAAGATTTTACTTCGTTTTCTTTTCTGATGACCTAGGAACTACAGCACAAGATCAAGCAAAAAAGTTAGGAAAGACAGCTTATAAAAAGAAGGCCCATAAAATATGGAGTCTATATGCGTTTGCCTTGTATACCAGCAACTTCTTTAAGAATATACGATAAAGTTTATCAGAAAATTTTCGCTTTTAACAAAATCTGTGCATGTTATTTATGTTGACTAACTTTAAAAATCTTTGCATAATAATAATCATTCCTTTCATAAATATTTGCCTGTACACGGGGACAACCTGTCACATACAGCTGCTGTGCCGAACTAAGATAAATGCATAATTCATGTCCAGTTCATATTTATGGCAATAGTGATTTACCGTGTTGAATATAACTGTCATGAGTTACGACTATGTATACGTAAAATAAAACTCCGCTTATGCTTGTAATGCTTACACACAAACGTGGCTGTCAAGCGAAAACGAATATCGCTCTCGATTGTGTGAATGAGGCTTCATTCATCTTTGAAAAACTTTGCTCAACAATCAACATAAGTAAAACGAATTTACTTTCTACATTAAACTTAATTTAACCCAACACTAGAAGTTGCAACTCCGTCCAGAGAGCTACATTTCTGTTGAGAAAATCCCTGCTGAATATCGTAACAGTATGTCAACTAAAATGTTTGCAAGAAATAAAACAAAAGCTAAAAGCTAAACGTAACAAAAACAGGAACCATAATACCAGATCCTCTTGCTTATCAGCAAAGAGAAATCCTGAAAAATCTCATTCATAATATCACGTGTCACTCAGCCAACGCAAAATTATATAGACAGCCTCAACGGTGCGGAGTCCAAATAATAATTTTAAAACAGCACCACTTGCCGCTGAAATGGATTAGACCCAAGGAAACACTGACAAATTAGCGTGTAGGTAGCACAGAACTCTAATGCGTGCACACACGCAAAACTTTGACGTTCTTCGCTACAGAAATTTTACACTGAAATTGCCAGCACCAACATAGTATTGCAGACTTCAGGAGTCACTGAAATACATCAAGCAAGCGCGTACGCTTTCGTGGTGTTTGTTTGAATTTCACAACTGCAGCACAGATCATTCCCGTTCAATTTTACTGATCAATATAACCGTCTACAAATTATCATAGTCTATATTCCTTAATGGATACGCAACAATGTGCACAATTCGGCTGTTAATCTACGCAAAAGCTGTTTCAAAATCGAGCAATTTTAAGATACATGTACTGTCAAAAGCGTTACTGGTTTTAGGGCATCACTACTATTTATTAAGCATATTAAATTAGCAAGTATGAACTATATAATGGCATATTTAAATTGTTGGACTAGAATAGCCATAGATAACCCAAACAAGTTTGTTTATATAGCATTCTCCATTAAAATATCACTGGAAATTCTGGCCCCAAGCAACTACTACAACTGATTATCCAAAGCTAATATACAAAAAATTCCTGTAAATTTTTTTATTATTTAAAGACAGTGCTGTTTTAAAACGGAAAACAGGATTTCCAATACCGCACAGTACACCAGGTCACCAAGGCAAAAACCACGAAAAAGTTCTTCGTAGTTTCCAAGATTTTGTGGAACCTATTGTATATTTTTCTTTTTTATAAATAGATTATTCATTTATAAAAAAAGAAAAATATACACTAGTTTCCACAAAAAAGTACAATTTGAAGCCTGACTTAATTAACAAACCTTGGCTTTTCATGTTATACAGCGAATGAACCAGAAAATGAAAGTATAGAAGATTTGGAAGTGCGTTGTACCTAACGGACAAAACAAGTTGAAATCGCAAGCATCTATTCCTGTCCAAATTTCTGGATCACAGAATTTTTGTTTAGGTTTTCCCGTTTACAATTAAATCACAACGGGTGATTTATCGTCGTCAAAATGTAGTACAGACGTATGCTTTTATTCCCACAGGTCATAAATATAATTACAATGACAACTCCGATTGTTTGTCCTTTCAGTCATAACTCATAAGACAGCATCTACCTAACTCTAAATACCGACATTATGGATCATTAAGATTTCGCGTGGTATTCGCTACTACTCTAACCAGGGATCAAACGAACTTCAGAATATCATTATTAGTGCATGTTATTGCTGAAGCTGCGGAAGCCCGCAGAGTTCAGCTGAGCTATGCATAATGCATTAAACCGTCCTCCAGCAACTAACTGGGATTTTAGATCAGTAACTAATAGCTGAACTACATAAAATTTTGCACATTAGTTTCGTTCTCTGCAGCTAAACTGATTGGATCTATGCTTTATTTTAACACAGTTAAGAACAACGCATCATAGATATAGATAAACAATAGCGGCAGTAACAGTCACAAGTACAACGATGACGGCGGCAATAACATCACCATTAAGAATAACACGATCCTGTGCACATATAACTGCTGATTATTGCTCTTATTTACGAAATTCTATTTCAACGTAGTTTTCTGCAGAAAGCAATAACATGGTCACAAATCAGTCAAAGGCTCTTTATGGGAAAATAAAGCGGCACTTTCACCATATGATTTCCCAGCGCTCACATTACGAACAACAATGAGAAATAGCAGAAGTTGTCGTTACGTCAGTAAATAAACTATGTACCCAAGACTGCAATCTAGAAACCATTAAGATGTTGAACGACTTTGCAATTGACCTGCTACTATTCTCCATTCCTACTTTTTTTGCCATCAAATGCAAAAAAATATGCAGAATCAATTTATTCAAACAAAAGCTTGGTAAATAGTAGAATCTAAATAAATTCGTGGCAGTGTAAAAAGGTACTTGTATAGCTATGTATCCGTTCTACAGAGCGAAAAATTGTAAGGGAAAAATTGACTAATTTATTAGATTAATTTTTTGTAATAAATTTAGGACTAGAGTAATCTTTGGTAAATTACATCAATTACTTTATAATTTTCTTTCTTAAGTTTAAGATTATCTACCTATCAATAGTGAATTAAACTCAAACTTATTACAGTTTTCAAGCCATTTTGTGACATTTTGTGTTCATTGTGTTCCTTCTCGTGTTTTTTTCTGTGCCGTGGATTCTTTACTTTATTAGAAATACAGTTTTTTGTGTTTTTTTCTGTGCACAATTATTGAATGCATTATTATTGCAAAATAAAATTGTTTGTGATTCTAAGTTATTTGATATCTTTTTTTTTTTCATTTGTTTCACCGACAATAGATCACAATATCGGACAAAAATCTCGTGCCTTATCATTTCCTTTATTGTGGGAATTTTTATTAATTAATCAAAGATTGATAGTTGGACAGAATGTACAATTAAAAGTTGGCTTGCTTCCACTTAATTCAAGTCATGCACCTACTAATTACAGAGCAAAATAAAGATTTTGTGATTGTCATCCTGCATTGTTATCAACAAAATCGCAGTCAATCAATTTTTCTTCCCACTTGAAGACAAGACAAATATAGGAATCAATAATAACTGCCAATTTCTAGTAAACTCTACCATTCATCACAAATTTCTGTGTCTCATCTCGCTTCAAATTGCTTTCAAAAGTGATCCAGCAATTTCTTTCTCAAAGTAAATGTGCAGTAATATTGGCAAAAATTCTTCGGCTTTTTGCGAAGAATACGATATTTTTATTGGTACGCTCAAGGCAATGCTTATAACAAATCTGTCATTTCTGACACGAAGATGCTATTTATTATAGGCAATGTAGATTTTATAGTGTCTAATTAAGCCTCTAAGTCAACATCGTGCAGTGAAACCTTTTTTCGTAAATCACACGAATCTGCAGATGGCTGTACAATCATAGACCAAGATCAAAGGACCAAAAGTCAGGACTAAAGTGACTAAACTACTTATATGTATGTGACATAAATTCTTAACCGAACGTATGTCATGTACGGCTACGCAAGCGTTCATATCATTCGTGTCTTGTAATTTTTTGATCCACTGATCGCTGTAGAAAAGCTGCCATTTTGCATTATACCGTATTAACTGAACTTCTGCAACGTTTCGCGAAGTTCCATTATACAATTTACATTCTCACTCTGCTTTAAAATTAAATGAACTGTAAAGCCAATAAGAGATTTACATTGAATGATAAAATGAAAATAATTTTTATATAGATAAACTCGATATACTACATCTATGAAATTTCAATAATTTAGATCTGCTGAAAGTGCAGACTTGCAGAGTGGAAGTAGAACTCCGCGAAACGCTTCAGTCTCCAGCAATTAAAAAAAAGTAAAAATATTGATAAGATTATTTGAAAAAAAACAAATTGCGAGTACTGCTGAAGTAAAAAAAACACAGAAATTGATGAAAAACTACTAAAATGCCCTTTTTATATCTGTGTTTGTCATAAATGAAAAAACATTTACCAATTTAGAAAGTCGCATGAATTTCCACTGTAGTATCGCTTATAAAAGCACATTGAGTGATAGGCTAACAGCTAGTTTTCCCGATTTCTTGTATTTTCCTTACATAGTGTAAATTTTACTTTTCCTATCATGTTATCTTAAAAGTTAAGCAGTTAAACACAAAAATTGAAAAAAAATAATGGCATCATACCAATTTATCATAATTACCTATCTATTGCAGCAAATCTTTGAAGCTTATTATCACTCAAGTATCAATATTATACTTTGCAGTTTAAGTAGAAAACACATGACGCCAAGAAAGAATCAAGATGGCAAGCAGATAGTAGATCATAGAAAAGCCATCAGCGAAACAGTGAGAAATTATACGCCTGGTGAATCTAGAAACTAAACACGTGACTATTAAAAACCAGTTAAAGTTGGAAAATGCAGGAAAGTAATCGATTACTTGTCAAGTATCAGCATCATAGCCGGCTTGAAACTCCTTAAAAGCTTGGTTTAATCAATTTTTATTCAGTTTACTCAGCTTTATCATGTTCTTTCGCTACATAATTTTTTGTATCCAAAGCTGGGGTCTCCCGAAGAGCACTTGGACAGATAAAATCAGCAATAGCAGACGGTCAGACGTTATAGCAAACCTGTTCCGTAACTTTCTTAATACAAAATATAAGAACCTACCCAACCATGCTGAACATTTTGTAACGCAGGTATGACTTGACAGACAAAAATATTCACAGATCAATATAGCACTGTGGCAATTTAGTACCATCCATCTACCATAAAGGCGAGCAACAGATGCAATGGGCGAAGTTAGCGTGATTAATAAGGCAAAAGTTGATTTCTTAATTATAGTTACCATAAGCATGATTAACATTCATTGACTGCACAGAGTGTGTCATATAGACTACAATTTATAACTCACTTTTTAGTTATTTAACACGAACCAACTTGCCTTGGTTGAGTTAACAGTGGCATTGCACAAACTACTGAAACTAGTGAATGATTCGACGAAAGACTTTCAGAAAACAATTAAGAGTCTTGTACCCGCTTACAAGCCGTGCATTTTCATTAACGTATTGAAGGCAATTTGAAGTCATGTAGAATCGTCAACTGAATACAAATCAACAAAGCTGCAAGTGGTTAATGACTGAATACAAGATGAGGGTAGGTGGTTTCCACGATGCAAACTTTATCCGAACAGCAGAAACATTCAATTTGGCCTAATCACTTGTAACTTTGCTTTCCGCTTTGAAAGACTGCCTTCGGAAAAATCAATATCGATTTGTAACGTACTTAAATAAACCCAAATGAAATGTTACAGATCTGCTAGATAGCATCAAAATTTAAATTTTATCACGTAAACAATTAAGTATACACGTATGAAGGTGACGACAATCATCATTTGGAGACTTAATAAAGGTGAATTGTTGCCGTTGATAAAAACTATGTCACTCACAAGAACATTTTTTTATAAAAAAGATCGTTACAGACGAAGTAGACCACTAGTGGGAAGGCAGAGTACAAAAATAAAAAGATGGAAAACTCTGAAATTTTTAAAGTTGCTTATAAAAGTTGTTATGCTGGAAATATTAAGGGATATGCACGCCGAGTTATTATATGTAAATTTCCAAGAAATAGTTAATAAGCAGTTGTCAACAGACATATATATATATATATATATATATATATATATATATATATATATATATATATATATATATATATATATATATATATATACAGAACTTGACGAGGGAATGCGTGACAGAGTTACAAGTGAAAAAGTGAACAGCCAGATGTGCTTTGTCCACCGAAAGTATGTATCATAAGTCTTTTAACACAATTCAATTTTGTTACAAAAAGCGAAATTTAAACGAATGAAAATGTCATAAACAAATAAGCGTACATTTTCGACATTGCACAATGTAAATATCTATAATGCTTATTTGTTAAAAATTTATTCTTTGCTATAAATAAATAAATCAAAATAAACAAATCAACAAAACAATCTGAAAAAACACAACAGTCAAAACACTTCGTCACTAAACTTTATAACAACTCCAACATTCAAACATAAGAATTAAAAAATAAACATTTGACAGTCCAACAACAATAAATTAAAATACTGTTAGCATCAGAGACCAGCATAATCACAAATCAAAAACCATCTCAAAATAACACACAACACGGCAAAAGAAACATCATTATTACTTCAGAAGCTGCAAAAACCAAATTACCTCCATTTCAAATAACAACCAAACAAAACCAAGAGCTAAGGATTACTGGACACGTCTACCCGTATACCTTCAAGACAGACCATTAAAGAAAAATAAGTTACAAGGAATTTTATACGGATATACTACATAAAATGACAGTTTTATATAATACTAAATTACACTACGGGGAGGTGATCCTACTACAGTATAAGACGAACGACGTGATATGAAATGCAAAGTTTTTATTTACAACAACAAGGGAGTGGTAACTGGTTCCTAGCATACCACAGGACGAAACGAACAAAGCAATTATTAACTGACCTAGTACAAAAATAATGAAACGCGATTCGTGACAAGACAGCTGTACTAGTATGTGTGAATTGTAGTTAAACGTCTTCTACTTGAGAAGTCCTATGTGGCAAAGTCCATCACCATTCTCCAGGTATTCAACTTTAATTCATAGATTAATTATCAGTTATTAACCATCTGCATCGGAGGATCGCCATCAACATTAGCCATCAGGGGTGACATTAAACCGAAGCCTACAATTACACGCGAGCCATTTCTCTTATTTGCTGTCAGGCTTCTAATGCACTCAGCTGAGAAAAATATCGCATTATCCCGCAGCCACTGCTTGACACGCCCGCGTGAGCGGTTGTGCGTGTTCCAGTGATATATCAGTAACTAGCGCTCTCCGAAAACAAATCACACACACGTAAACTTAAATACCCAGAAGGAAAGAAAAATAACGACGTCTTTATTACGTTAATAAAAATATAAGAAAGGTTAAATATCCCTGGCATCGTTGCAATAATATCATGAGTAGCGTCGAGATTATCTGTCATTATGTAAAATATTTTGAGACTTGAAAAAAAAGTCAAAAATATCTCATCAAATACTATGCATATTGCTCTATCTGCATAATGTGTTTTTTAAATGCCCGTTGTTGCAGTTTTTACCGTTGCTGCTGCATTAGATTTTCTTGGTGCAGTAGTAGCGATGAAATCAGCTATAGTGTTGTTGTTGACTTGTTGCAAACATGCCACCACTGTTGTTATTGTTGTTTTGTTATCAAGCTGTTGCTTTCGCTCTTGTTTTTTTATTGTTCTTTGTCATTAACGTTATCAATGTTGTTTGCGCCTGATGCTGCTTCTGTTGTTCTCTATAATTATTGTTGTTATTACAGTTGTTGTTGTTGCAGATGTAATTCTCTAAATGGTGCTCTAAATTTTGTCAAGACGTTAGCTTTATTTGCTTGATTGACAGCCACCTGCAGCAGGATATTTTCCCAGCACTCAGCATGCGGTAACCGACAGAGCGTGCACATGCAGGGGATTCACTAACACAATGTGACGGGTATTCATAGCATGGCTTCACAACACACATACACGCACCGCTTTACATGGATTATTACTTACAGACGATCCTGGAGATTCTGATGTCAAAGCTACTACATAAATTGCTGGATGATATGTAGCGTCTAATGATTTTTCCTACAAGTGATCCAAAATCTGTGCAATATGAGATCAATAGTCATCACAGGCAAAGCCGCCAGGCTTGCTTTATTAAAGTCAGAAGTCCGTATATCGGGAATTAGACGTGCTGCAAGTTTCTGGTTAAATATATAGATATTGCTACTATAGAAAACAATGAATAGTTCTAATACTGCGAAGACAGTAAAATAAGGCTCAGCATAGTTTACCGTCCTCCACACTGGCTTGAATCAGAAAACGTAAAATAGTAGCAAAATTCGCGAGATCTTGCTTTTTAAAACAGAGCTCATGTTAATATTAAACGAAATACGTTCACATTAATTTATTAGGAGACTGCGATGAGCCTAGTTCGGTGTAACTTAGACTTTAAAGTTAGACTACCATTACTCAAGTTCACTGACTCACTCGCAGGTGAGAGAAATGATTTTTTTAAATTATTATCACCGTAACAAACTTTATAATAGAAGAAGCCTTTCTGCTTTACGATTTCATAATGATTATAATCTCCAACTTTCCAAACCGAACATCAAGTGGAGCTGCAGCAGAGTTTAAGACATGTTTAAATGATGAACTTGCCAGACAAAGACCTTGTTAATTTCTTTAATTAGCTAGGTAACTGCTTTCATAAATCTGACACATAGTTTACATATAGGTGATTTATCGGCAAGTGCTTGTGTGCTATCACTGCCCAAACAAAAATACAAAGACAAAATTATCGTGCTTTGTCAATATAGTCCATCGTATACTAATAAGCCTTTCCACAGTTTCGTTCTACGCTCGCGCAGTTTCTGAAGGTCAATGGTTAAATGTACCACAGCAACACGTCTTAACAACAACCAGTATGTGACATGTGGGTAAAGCACAGCCGTCTGCCGCGTCAGTTCAGTAATTGTGGTCGTTTTATGTGGACTTTACTTATTTGTGCATTAGTCAGTGCATAGAGTGATTTACTGGCAGGATCTTGCTTGGGAACAAGAAAAAATGAACTAGGTAAGGTTCTAGCTAGCTGTTAAAACTGTTACTATTACAAGAGCGTGGACTGAAAAGCAGTGTCAAGTGTATACAAATGCGTTGTCTGGTACACTTAACTTCTGACCTTTTCATGATCATCATCAATCGCCGGAACTGTAAAAAGCCTCAATAATAACAATTTTTATCTGCGAGCACTATTGTTGCGGATCTAGGAGAACCCATAAGGTAATTTTTTACCTTATGTTAAGCATCCAGCGCTCCACTTTTCAGTTCATGTTAACAGCCAAAGTCACGAAACTTGCAATGTAGATACTTGCCATAGGGGTCTTAAAAGTGGTATGGTGAACGATGACCGTCAAAGACACTGGATATCAGTTAATATTTTGATTGCCATTCAACTCCTCGTAGGTTTCGAATTCAGATTTTTTCACTACAAATACAGATTTTTAACAAGTTGCACCACAAATATATTGTGGGGTAACAATCTACAGTTTTTTGCATGAGTAAACCACACTGGACTAAGCACTATAAATGATAAACAAAGTCGATGTTCGCGGAGTTCAACGCACAACATCGGACAACCCTAAAACCATAATAACTAGAAACCGGCAGGATGGACTCAGACAATGCAAAAACTTAGGATGTTCGAGACAGGAGCCAAAATGTGACCCGCGAGCAGCGGGAATTCCAGAAGAACTTTAGGCAACCATCCAGTAAATCATCTAGTTTTTTATGTTTGTTAAACAGTTAATCGCACATGAGTAAGCTGCATTGTATATAGTCAAGTGGTAAACACTGTCATGCTCGAAATGGAATTGTTTAAGGCCCCGAGGTGGGAGTCGAAACGTGAAAATTAAGGCAAACTGCTCAATCACACATGAGTAACCCACATTAGACCAGATACAGTCTAGCAATAATTAGTCACGAGCACCATATACATTGGTTAGTCACACTTCAGTGAATAATAATGTACATTGACATGTTAACCGCACTCCACCAGGTATAATCAGTGTAAACATGATTACGGCTTACGCTCGCGGATTTGGATCTGAATTCATTCAGTCTTGTTCTGATGTAACCAACCACAGAAGTTACTATGATTATATACACTGTGTATCACATACATGGTTTTGTAAACAGTCATCTATTGTACTTGCAGCACTGCTTAATTTTTAAACCAGAATATACACTCTGCTTAAAGTTACACGAAAAATAATTAACAATAGCATCAGGTGGCAGACTCAAAAGATCTTAAAAAGTCAATAATTATTAACACCGAACTTACGGAGTTAATTATTTCACAAGCGTGGCTTGATTCACTAAGTAATGATTTTACGAACGTCAGAGAATTGATTATCTACTAGCATACAGTATGCATACATATTTCCAAAATTTGGTATTTTGTACAACAGTATAAACCAGATCGTCACGGTGTAGGTCCCCTGATGAAAAATTGTATAATATTATGCAAACCTGATTTTCTAGTCAATTAACTGAGTTCAGCATAGACAAAAACAACAAGGCATCATTATTGCTGTGAAACCAAAAGTAACTATCGAACTAAGTAAAAGTGCGTGAGTGAATTGGAAAACAATTATGTAAGTGAGTTAGTAAGTAGTTTCAAAAACCTAATTAGTTATTTTATGAAAAGGAAGCCTTCACTCCTGTGACCTAAGCGTTTTTGTTGTGACGTCCATTGAGCCCAGACCTCTTCATGAACTTTGTGAACCCATCTCGCAGCGTAATTAATTTGCTATAATTATTGCACAATTGTTTGCGACATTCCCTCTAGATGCCCTATGAGTGAGTCCAGATGGCCCATAATTTTTGACCTTGGTCATTCAGTTTGACATACATTTTAGACATTACGAGGGATGAAACATTTTGGTAAAATAAAGCAAATGAAGTCACTTGTCAACGACGGCCGATGTCAAACCGCCTCGGCATAAGCTTTATTCGAATATATTACACACTATGTTTGATACATACCTTGTGGATTCCCTTTAGGTGATCCCAGCTGTGCCAAAATGTGGCAGGGTCAAACCCATCTCGCCCTAAGATTTGATTTGATATATACACAAGGTATGTTTGAAAAGTTCCCTGGAGATGACCTTTAGGTGACCCCAGGTACGCCAAAATTTTGACTGTGTCAAAAGCGATAGCATTGCAATGTTTTCTGTATATTGCATCTATTTGGCCTCAAAATTGTCAAAAAATATGTACTTTATCTGTTTTGGAAGAAATAGTCATGTTTACACCGTAGCAACCGCCAAATTAAAACCTTGTACACCATAGCAACTGCTGGACTTTTAAAAGGTCATATAATCTAGTGCTAAAAACATTTGTTTACCGCATACATCATGTAGATTATTAGCATACGAATGTGCAAAATCCGATTAACTTGAACATTCATGATCCTCTAGGTCGCGACCTTTCAACCTTAGCTCATTCATTTTGACACATGACATGCAACTTACGCCAAAGTTTGCTGTACACCAAAAGTTTACGACCTGAGATAAAAGATGTTGGCTAATTATAGAAAATTAAGTCAATTGTGATCGACGCTCGACAGACGTCGCACGACAGTTGTTCAATGTTCACATATCGTCAAGGAAATTAGACGAGCAAATAAACATGAAGAATCTATCAAAAACAATCAAAAATCGCTGTAGGACAATGACTAACGATCATTTTAAACTTCAGTTTTATTTTGAAGCAATCGACAGAATAGTCTATTCTGCAAACATGCCTCGTAATCCTTCTCTATAACTAAATGAGTAAATATAGAGCTCTTTTCAAGGAGTTCTATTCAACGAGTAAATACAAAATTTCCTTAACGGCTTTTGTAATTGTGTTGACACAGTATCCTGAGAAACGTTGCAGTGCAGAATTATGAATCATGTTTCAACATTACATACGTCTAAAATATTCATTGAATAGGCTGCAATATAATTTTTCTGGTTTCTCATTGTGTATGCTTGCTTTTGTTCAACACTTATACCCACATGACTAGGCATTGCCTTGAGTAGATGTAATGTGCGAGTATGCTTGCCATTGTTATAAAGCCTTTCTACGTGTTTCACTAATATTTTTCACCAGGCGATGGCAATAATAAGTGGGACTTAATGGGTAACTACGACAGATGTGTAACCTCGATTACAACTTTACTCGTCTCAAGCATTGATGGATTTGGTACATTTACATAATCTCTGAAAGAATCAGCGTTTTTTGACTACAGCCATGCTTTCCCGTAGCAAACAGTGCTGCTTATACTAAAATATCAGTCTTATAGCCTTGGCAATCCTTGTAATAAGTAATAGTCTTGCAACGTACTCGTGATAGAATACTGCTTGATTTGTGATTTCGTGTTGAATAATTAAATACAGGTTCTTTTTATAAAAGTTTATAGTTAGCTTACTTTTAGCTCTCTGTCTTCTAGGCTTTATCCAATTTAAAATTAAAATTTATAAAATTTCAAGAGAATCAAATCATGGTTTTATATATTTATTTCTAATGTTCTCATAACGTCAGAACTGTTAATCGCACATACAAATAATAATTAAAAGAATCTTTTATATAACCAGGTTTAGAACGGACATCGTGGTGAGATTAAAACGTTGGTTAAATTTTGCAAATTTCTCGGAAACCTGCATTACATACTGAATAACTGTACTATGTCAGACCGTCAAACATTACATTATATGACTCACTCTGCTAATGATACATTTTAGGTTAAGCCAATTTACTGACTTCGCCCCTGAATAATCTGTAGTAACAGTACATCCACAATTCAATCAATTTATTCCGCATAATAAACAAATACTTATGCATTTATAAATCAAATTTTCGTTAGTACTACAAAATTAAGATACAATTCTTAAATTCTGCGCTACAGACCTAGGAAGTAAGCTTATGTTAGGCCACTAGAATTACTAGTGAGAAAAAAATTAACAACATATCCCTGCTAGTTAAAGTTAATATGAGTTACAGTTGGGGTTAGTGGTATTTCATAATTACGATGTAAACTGATGTACGGTACACAAAAACATCTACATTCGATCTGTCATGATCTACAATGGGAGGGAGTGAAAAAAGAATAAGTTTGTAATCAAGTTGAGCTATTTGTTTCAGTCTTTGCAAATCATTGCAGTTACAGAATTTCACTAACACAATACACCTACACACACGCATGCACAAACACACACGCACGCACACACAAGCACAGGCATTGCAAACACTTGTTCATATGTCAAAGATTGTATAGCTTTACATACGTCCATATTATGGGGATAAATAGGCCATATTACGGAAATTAGCTAATGTCACTGTGTGCTTGGATAAGAAATTAAGCAATGCCAAGCCTGGTTAGTGCTGCATATATTGAGCTTTATAGCGGGGTATTAGTGCCAAACACGTATGCCAGTCAGACATGGTCTAATAATTGCATGCATCCTTTAACTCATTTTACAACTTCTGACGTATTTCTCGCAATTCGATTGGAAAGCACACGCGTGCTTTCGGAATAATGACATTTTTTGAAAATACATACATCTTTTCTGCAAAGATGTGCCATTTTTTCCCCGCAAATTGATTGGATGGAATAAGAAGCACCTTAACTCCGCCTATGTTTTCCCAAATTATCCTTTCCAAAAAGCACGCGTATACTCAATAACAATGAGTTTTGTATTGTACAGCAATCAGGGAAAATGAAGGAGTTAAGGCGTTTCTTGCTTCATCCACGATGTCTTCTCACAAATGGCGAGTGTATTTTCACGAAAAGCACACGTCATTATTCCAAAAGCATGCGTGCTTTTTCATCCAATTAAACCATGCTTGAGCAGCATACATATTTGGCACTAATAACCCACCAAATACAGCTTTACCTGTCCATGGTTATATCGCTGAGGAAGAACGTACACACACATGTCTAATATACTTCTGATAAACAGCTTCATAGAGAAAACTAGTTCCGTGTCCGTTCATATTTAATGAAGGAAGACCCTACGGTTAAAGTTGATTGTGGTTTGCAGAGTGTTGAGCAGCATAATCAACAGAGTGGCTTCTACTCACAACTGCAGCTGATGTACCCTCAGGTAAACAATTTACGGTTTATGCAAGTGACCCATTATACCATGCATTAATTAAATAGTTGATAAATGCGCCGTATAAAAAGTTTAACATTAAAGGAATAAACTAGAAACCCGATTTTTTCTTGTCAAGTGAATTGTCTTGCAAAGAAATTATAGACATGTAACATTTTTTTCAAAAGCAGTAGAAACAGATGAAGGAACAAAAAGTGACGGCTAAATTCCACGATTATAACAATATCTAAGCAGAAAACGCAACTTGCTTCTCGTCCTCCACATTTTATATTGATTCGTCTAAATAGAAAATAATCCTTAACTAAGTACGTTAATTAGGTTCAAAACATTTGAAATTACTAATAATCAGGAGGCTATCAATTAAGCTTTAGCTTATTTAAAAAAACACAAGAGAATTAAATTACAGTGCCTTTTAAACAAAATTAAGAAATTAAAGCCAATTTACCTCTTGCGTAAGAACATTTCAAGTCGTATGAAAATTTCTAACACTGCATTATTTAAAGCGGTGGGTAGCAGCAAATGAACTAGGTACCACATCGACAATTATAATGATAATACCGCCCGCAAACAACAAAGAACAGTTTTTCAGAATCGTAATGTTAATAAACTGAACCTACTGATTCTTTGCAGTAATACCATCCTTTACGAAAAAGTTTTTTTAAAAGAGGCCTTTTTAAACTTGTAGTTTTTTGCATTACAATAGAGCTGTGCTTTCACTGTTTCGATTGCGATTACCTGCTAGCCCCTAAAACAAGTGTATACTCCAATTTACTTCCACGTTCTACAGCAATGGTCATTGCGAAGGTCAATAGTCATTATTCGCTGAAAGTCAATAGTGGGCACTCAACTCGCAGATTACCAAAATTCTGAATTCAATGCTGACAATTCTCAATTATGACCAGATAAACAAGCTTTATTAACCAAACGTTCACACGCAAAAATGTAAAAATAACCTTTATTATATGCATATGAAGCCACATTACTAAGATGGATTTGTGATCTTTTTTGCCTGTATGTGGAAAATGCTGACCAAATAAACATATGCATATGCATACACTAGACTACAAAGTTTTTTTGGAAAGCGAAAAAACAAGCGTTCAATAATGGGTTCACCTTATGTAATTTTCTGCTTTTTATTCATATAGATATTTTCTATGTAATATTTTCGAGCACAATACAGATATCCCGTTTTTATCCCAATGTTCTTAGCTACTTTAGGAAGAAACAGTCTAGTCAAGCTTCTACTTGAGATCAAAAACATAAGCCAAAACCAAACAAAGGAATTGCGACTGATCAAAAAGAGAAAACACCAAAACAGGGTACTACTGTGATGGTAAGAAAGCTTACAAGTAGGGTGCATTCAGTGAGCAAAACGAGAAAGCATAAATTCCAAAACAGAACACTGACTTTTATAAACAACCAACAATTTGTTACAGCCTTTTGACCGTAAGGGCATATTGTGTGCGATTCGCAAATACCAAATGGTAACTGCATATAAAGCATAAGGCTGCTATGTTAAGCTCAACAAACAGAATGGCAATATGAAAATATGCTTTATGTACCTGTAACAAAAACACTCTTTTCGTGCGCTAATTAACAAAAATAACATAAACAATAACAACTGCCTATCAAATCGAGCAAAGAACAAAATCTACGTACCTGATGTTGTCTAAATAAAGATGTCAGATATTATTCGATACGAAACGTATATATCTAATATTAAGCAACAGAAAAAGGCTTCATTCAACGATCAGCCGCACACGTATCGCATGAATGAGTGAGAAGCTTTTGACGACGCATGTTTTAACCATGACGCCAGTGCAGCAACCGCTTCGTTGCTGTTTGAGCAAGCTATTAAACATTGGCAAGAAGAGATAACGCGCCTGAAACCTACTGATAAGGACCTTATTACAACAATGAAGGACAGAGAAGCTTAATCAATTTATATGGCCCTGTAAATAAGTTAATGAAAATTTAAATAAATTTTTAATTACTTTTGGGAATATAGAAAGGTTGCTGACATGCTGGTTTGGCAATACTAGTTCAACACTACACGTAGTCTCGCATGATAAATACTTACAAAAATCGAATAATAACGATTAATATAGGCCTATGGATCCAGATAACGTTTATTCCTATAAGTAAATGTAATATGACGTAAAATGTAAAGGATCTATCTCTGAAAATTGCGCCTATGTTTGAGAAAATGTAAACGTATGAGTACGCGATCTTTTTTAAGCAAGGTACCAAATCTACATGGAGGTTTTGCATGCACGTGCAAAAAATATACAAAAAATGTACGACGTATTTATGTATGTGGCACGAAATACAAATTTGAGCCAATTAATATCTAGAAGTAGCCGAAATAAGGAGCCTCTCAATTCATGTCTCAATTCATGCCTCTCAGTACATGGAGGTTTTGCATGCACGTGCAAAAAATATACAAAAAATGTACGACGTATTTATGTATGTGGCACGAAATACAAATTTGAGCCAATTAATATCTAGAAGTAGCCGAAATAAGGAGCCTCTCAATTCATTGCTAATTACTCTGCTCTCATTGGCGCGTGATAATTATTAGAAATATTTCAGCAACAGTAACTGTTGTAATACGTCCTGTTCGTGAACGATCACCTTTTAGATAAAAACAAAATAATGTTGTCTAGCTATGGTTACCGTATGGATCTGTAAAAATTTTGAGTTTGAAATCTGAAAACAAGGACATTGTAACCATGCCAATAATCATACAAACGGTACTGCAAACTTCTTTACATGGAAGAGAATTTAATTTCTCACAGCTAACGAGATCTTTTCTTCGAGACATGAAAAATTTTCGCAGTAAATTTGACCGCTTTTACACCTTTTTAGCTGATAAATCTTTCGGCATGCAATAAATTCAAGTTTTACACTCCATTAGGCGATACTTTATCTCTTCTAAATCTTTTAGTATCCCTTAAAAGGACAGTATGTGTCAGTGTGTCACCACCAGTTACATATTGATTGTATTGATTATTCAGGAACACATGACTGAGGTCTGCGGTAGCAACACTTAGTAAAAGCGCCCAGATTAATTGTAGGAAAAAATTAAATTATAAAGAAAAACATGTTTTCAAACACGTTAAGTACTCTACTTATAATAACAGCTTTCTTTGAATTAACGCCAAAAGCGTAAGGAATGGCCATGTAAAGGAATAAACATGCCCTAAGCGAAGTGCAGCCCATTAATGCTATGAAAAATCTCGAGTTTTGTTCAATAATATTAGTCTTACTGGATCGCATGATTTTGTAAATGCCATACACGTTTATATTTGATTCGCTTGCTATATGTTGATACTTGAACTAAATCTAATCCAAATTGCCCAGCGGAGGACCTTTTGATAACATTATCTTACAACCCAAGCTGCTTCTTCTTCATCAAGAGTTCTTTTATTGAAGACAGAGAGAAAAAAGGATTTGGACGAAGGATTACAGATTGGCTTCACAGGATTTTCTGTGAAAGTAAAGTAGCTAATACGTATACTCTAGTTAACTTTACCCGATAATTCAGTCTGACAAGAAAGACAAGGGGTAAAAGCATGATTGAAACGCTGACATTCCTACTGGTTGAAAAAAACTTAGTGAAATAATGGCAAAAAGCAAAATCTCTGTGACTGCTTGAAAGCATTAGAACATACATAATGTATAAAATAAGAAGTGTAGAGAAACTTTGATGAGACTATACCAGACGTCACTAACTCATTACTATGTACAACATTCATCTATAAATAACAGCAGAGCTCCAAACGAATATATTAACTAACGTGGTTTTATGTAAATTATGTCTTACCTTTCTTAATTTAAGCTAAAGAAATCTCTAAATATTAAAACAGTGTTGTAACTACAGTCAACATGAAATTGTGCACAAAAATACGAATGAAACGTTTTACAGCACAACAAATCATTTTTGACATTTGTAAACGTCGAATCAAAGAAATTTGTAGTCACTTCAGTCATTCACTCTAATGCGCAGGTGAAAATGTACAGCTGAGCTAAAGTCAACTTGTAACAATACTGCAGACTAAAACATAGAATATAAGCAGATAATTGCTTTAAATAGGAATGCCATTTTATCACTTTGTAAAGAAATAAGATGCAGTTATATTCCTCAAAATTTAATAGTGAACGAAAAATAATATATCGCGCAATGTTACAAAAATGAACTGTGGCTGCAACGGTACAAGAGTCAGCAACAGGAACCTATCTGGCAATAATAGATCAGTCAGATCATCAAGCAAGTTTATAACATTTAAAAAATTACTATTCTCTGGTATAATTGCGCTGTTTCTTTATTGTAATAAAATAAATTAACAAACAAAATAAATGCATAACCTTCAAGATAAAAATTACCACACTGGTCCATTCAAATGGCTTTGACCGGTGTGGCAAAACTAGTAATAATTGATCCGCATAATATACTTACACATATAATAGACGTACCTGCAAATGGCAGAATTAGAGCCAGACTTAATCAATGTGCCAAGTTCAATTTCATTATGCAAGAAAGCTAGAAAGCACGCTGAGTTTGACGTGTATTAGCACTCCACGAAAGAAATTATTTAGCGGAAAATGTATTGATTCTCATTCGAGGACAACTTGTGTTGGATTATTGAATAGCATACCTAGCCAATTAGTAATGTGAATTATCTCAACACTTGCTACGGGCATAATTAAATTGAAAATTACCAGTATATATGGTAGCAAAAACAGGTAGCAATCATCTTCAATATGATGCAAAATCCAGTAATGGCTGTGGTGGGCATCTCTTTCAGTCTTCAAAATGATTTTTAGTTATAAAAATTCTGAGAAACAGATATGCAACATCAAAGAAAAGATTTATCATCGATTTCATTTAATTTACTGAAAACCAATGAGTGGCAAGTCAATTGAGTGGAAATACATGCACATGGCAGGCGAAATAGACGATGAAAAATATTTCTTAATTTTCTGTAAGATGACACGAAGTACCAAGTGAAATGAATTACAATACTAATTTGTTACAATTTAACCACTAAGTAGCTAAATTATGGAATGAGAAACAGGCGTATTTGTACAGGAAAAAACTGTCCAATAAGGCCCATAAAAATTACAGGCTGTTATAAAAGAAACTATCATATTATTAGCAGGTAAGTAGTTTTTAGTCTATAAGTTTTTAAACAATTTGAAATACAGCCAGTTATACAATCATTATGCAAGCTACAACTATTATAGGCTGCATATATAATAATAAACATACCTAGTTTACAAACATGCGTTTTTGGTCTCAGCAGTGAAAGGAAACTAGGTTTAAGTCATTCACAACCTAAAGCAAAACAAGCATGCATGAACCTTGTAAACACATCACTTTTGACTGCCACTGGAAGTTCTCACAAAGAAAAACCAACATGGGATGGTTCACGCTTACCCACATCTAGTTAGAGAAGCCGACATCTGGAGGTGGGCTGGGTGAATGAAACCAGCTGAACTACTGGCATTTTATCTGCTCACATGCAACGCTATCTGCGTCTGCAAATTTTACATAAAGTATTCAATGAGAATTAATGAGAATATTGAATTATCATGTACAGGAATTAAATTTCAATTAACACACCTGTGCAAGTATAATGAATGTGAAACAAGCAGGCCTTCTTATTAAGTGGCAAATAGAATTTTTTCAAGAAATTTTAAAAAAGTTTTTAAGCCTGGTAACTATTAAGCGGATAAAAATTAGTATGACATTGTTTATTCTTAATACAAAACAATAAAGAATTTTGTAAAAGAAAGTGACATAAACTTCCTTAAAATAAATACAGACAAAACAAGTTTTAAGAAATTAAAAAAAAACTTAATCTGGAGCCTGATCATTAGACAGACCCGATGGTTTAATCTCTAGATATCTGTTCGATATAGCGGCCGGGTCACACCAAAGGCTTTAAAAATGGTACCTGCTGTTGTCCTGGCTGGTGTGTGGTATTTAGGGTAAAAGTGGGGTAATAACAGTCTCTGTTATGTAGTTGTAGATCGTTATTTACAGTCTGTCCAAAAGCTCTTTGGAGGCTTGTGTTAATTGTTCATCCTGAAAGCTGGCTTAAAATGAAGATTATAATTATTATTATTGTTATTATTATTACTATTATTATTATTATTATTATAGCTGAGGTCTATAAAATCAGTTCAAGTTTATTTAGAAATAATTGTAGAAATAATGAAGATTTGGTTAAGGCAAATAATACTTACTTTTCCTTTCTTTATACATTTTGGGAGCTACTCAACTAGATGTTTTTGTGCTTTGATTGGAGCCTGGCTCATTACCATGGATATTCCTCTATGATGAGCCACTGAACTGGCAGAGGTGTCTTAGCCATGTTTGGAAGTGCACACTTCTTCCCTCCATGAGATAAAATGACCAGGATCATTATGACATAAGAAATTGCACAAAGCATGTAT
Organism: Tubiluchus corallicola; assembly: GCA_030141605.1. Lineage (NCBI taxonomy): Eukaryota > Metazoa > Priapulida > Priapulimorpha > Priapulimorphida > Tubiluchidae > Tubiluchus > Tubiluchus corallicola. Next base: position 47,424 of record JAQGDQ010000239.1, on the reverse strand, counting down.
TGAACCCAGGCAGCCTGAGCCATGAGCTATTGACGGAAAGCTGTTTGCCGGTTACAAACTTGATTAAACTGATTTTTGCTTTCAGGTAGCACTGGTTAATTCTTAAAGGCAAGAATATTGACACTGAATGAAAAAATTCATTATAAAACAAGGAAGAAAGAAAGAAATTGCACAGTTTAGAGCTATCACTATAGTTCTTCTTCAGGTGAACAGAACAAAAAATGACAAAAATGAAAAAAAAATCACAAGGAATTATTAGCACTACGGAATTGATGTTTCTGGGAGTCCTTTGTTTACATTATTAACACATAAAAAGAAGATCACACTAAAAAAGATACATACTTGAAATGCATTTCACATCTAATGTAACTTAATGGGGAAAACTCACTGCATGTTTTGTTCTAAGATAGAGAGCACCATTCAAGAATTGCTGATAGCGTCCCATCAAAAGCACACCATTAAATAACAGCTTCTTTGTCTAAAAGTTTCATTATTTTAGGAAGGCAATCAAGACACTATTCACTATTTCATACAGCATCATTTGTCAAGCTGTAATGGACATTTGTTTTCACACCCCACATAAGATGTGACTGAAAGACAACAGAAAAAGAGAGGCCAGAAAAGGAAGAGTTATAAATGTCAGATGTGGAAAGAAAGTGAAGAGGAAAAAAATCTAGGTAAAAATGACAATGATAGCATAATGCCACACTTGCCTCATGAATGTCAAATAATTTTCCTGATGTTTAGCATTGCTTGAACCAGCATATGCAAACAGCAATTTTAATAGGGGTGATTGAATTTTTGTGCTACAAAAATTTTGATAAATTGGCTCTTTTGAAAGTCAAAATCAACTCGAGCACAAATATAAGCAAGGCACATAGAAAAATTGTATCTATGGGCTATCGTTCCACCCTATGTGTTGGCTTCCCTGTAAAAAGTGGACTGTAAAATAGCAGAGGCTATGCTTCTCCTCATTCAGCACTTATTGCTTTTGATAGCATCATTTGCAGTGATAACTGTATGGCACATGATAGACCCATGGTGTCTAGGATTTCCCGAGAAGTACAATCAGTGAATTACATACTCATGGAGTCTCTCATTTTGCCAGCCCACAGAGGATACTATACGAGTAACATGAAAGATAATGTAAATTATGTAACCAATAGACAAAGCTGATAGCAACGAATGATTGTAACCTCTCCTCAATACAGCTTTCTTACATGGATGAACTGCGTGGACACTTCATTTCATACGACAATACACTGCAGATAAAAATTTTTCCAAACCAGTCATAATCAGACAATATGAAAGAATATTTATTCATATTGCCACCCCGTCTCAAAGCAGCGGCTTATTATGATAAAGAAATGTAAATTAGAATGAGAAAAATAAATTGAAACCTAATCTATCTTATCATCTTACCGTGAAAATAAATTTGATCACAGCCTATAGTTTTCCTTTCAATGCTCTACAGTAATTTATAGCACAACTTGGTAATATTGCAAGAAAAATTGAAGAAACCCAAAGTAAGCAGAATTACCCATTACGGGATTACTGTTACATCGTCAGTTCGTCACTCATATCAGGGTGCAAAACAAGAAATCTTTCGTTTGACCGCAAAATAGACTTCAACTTGTTTCGACTATAGATACGACGAAAAAGCATATGCCATGTGGGGATGAAGAAGATAGTTATAAAAACAAGAAAAAATAATTGTTGTTTTGATATGACCTTTGCAGTAACAATAATTAATTATATGTTTAAAATTTAGAAATTTCTTTCGTTTTTGTGTTGTAACTAGTGAGTGTTAATAATCAACTCATGCTTAATAATAAAATTCATGCCATTCAAACAACATTCATAAGCTCATTAATTGAGATGACTAAAGGCAGTGTTGTTCCTATTACGAGAAAACTGAACCGAACCGATACCGAAAAATAGATTTTGCCAAAACTGATACAGATTTTTTGGAAACCGATACTGATCCGATCATTGACTATTGTTTTGATCAGCTGTAAATGCAAATTATATATATGTTCACAATTAGAAAACTGGCAGAAGTATCTTTCAAAGCTGGAGATGTTTACCTGTCTTTATGTCTAAATCTTCTTGCTGCAAATTAATGCTGGATGCTCAAACAGCTTCTTTTGTTATTACATTACCAAGTAATTACGCAATGGGGGGCCTTCGCATTTTGTGTTGAAATATGTATACACGTGTGAATTCCTCGCAGTGGTGCATTTGTAAAATTTTACTTCTAGTGTTATTATGACACTTGTGATGAGGACCATGAACCGCATCTGAATATAGCTGGGTAACGACATCCTCTGAAAATCCAGCACATTTATTCATCTGTGAAGTATCAAATATCTGCATCTAAACAAGAAAATCCCTCATCACATCTGCTGCACCAGGTCTTCAGAACACCTAAACGGCTCAGAGACTATATTTTTACCAATCATACTTGCAGTTAGCTATTTTGTTGTCAACCATATATAAAGTTTACTATGTTTCACTTGCACATTATGTCTGTGAGGCCTGGGCGATGTACTGCTGCACACTTTGGGGCAGTTTCATATCGATTAAGTGCCTTCAGCAAATTCTTGGACTTACCTGGAAATTCTTTGGGAAGCTGGCTACACAAGCACTGGAATGCATGTTCCTCCTATGCAGTGTTCCTGGACCAAACACTTGTCAACACCAAAACAAGTTTTGTATAGGATAAATTATAGGTATTTGGAGAATGTAAAATAGGTACTGCAATCACACTTAGAAGCTATTTTGGGATTCACAATCCCTACCAAATTCAAGACCATTGTAGTTAACCATTGTGCTTATTGGGAGGCTATTGGTGAAGTACAGTAAGTCCTCCCTTAACGACTTCCCGTTTAGCAATGTTTCGTTTTAGCGAGTATGATCTTTTGACACCTTTTATTCACTAAATGGCAAGTTTATTTCGATTTAACGACGTTTTTTTTTCGGCTTCAAGTTCAAGATGAGGGATTTGCAAAGGAAGGAACAAATAAATAGAATAAATAAAACTGTTAAGAAAATTACAGTAAATGGAAAACTTAACCAGCAGTTATTTTGGGAATTCAAAAAGTGCATCGATAAACCTAAAATAGAAGAAGCTATAGCAATGAGAAATAAACAAGGTGAGATCCAAGAGGATCCAGGAAAAATTAAGTTGATTTTTAAAAAATATTATGAAGAATTGTTAACTCCAACTCCGACAGAGGGTGAATTTGAATGAATGATAGAATCAAGGGTTGAACAAATTTTCAAACATGTTGAACAAATGGCAAGTGAGGAGGAAGTAAAAGTAATTACTAACAGTGAAGTGAATGAAGCAGTTCGATCATTAAAAAATAAAAAGGCTCCAGACATGCATGGATGGAAGAATGAAATGATCAAACAAGCAGGGAAAGGATTTATCGATAGTATAGTAGCAATGCTGAATGAAATAATGAAGCAAAAGAAAATACCGAAACAATGGGCCCAAATGAAAATAAAGTCAATTTATAAAAGGGAAAAGGTGACAAGAAAGAGATGAAAAATAGACGAGGGCTGTTCATAACAAATATATTCAATAAACTAATGGAAAAAGTGATCAAAAATAGAATAATAGTTAAATTTGAAGAAAACGTACGAGTTCATCAATGTGGCAGAAGAAAAAACAGAGGGGTCTATGACCATCTGTACATCTTGAGGGCAATATTAGAGTATAACAGGTTTTATAAAAATGAAGTGTACATACTTTTTTGTGACATAGAAAAGTCTTTTGATAAGTTGTGGTTGAAAGATGCAATGACATAATTATGGAGGATGGGCATATCACTAGGAGAAATTTTTATGATATATAAACGGAATGAAATTGCAGAAATAGTTATAGAAACACCATTGGGTAAAACAGACCAGATAGAAATAAATGAAATAGTCCGACAGGGAACAGTGCTGGAACCATTACTCTGTTGTGCTGCAATAAACCGGTTTAATGAGATGGTGACAACAGGGACTGTAATGGGCAGGAATATACATGTGGGTATGTTATTATTCATTGACGATATTGTGGGAATAGGACAAGAAACTATAATCAAGCAGATGATTAAAAACTGTCAAGAAATTGAAAGAACCAAAAGATTATCATTCAATATACAGAAAACACAATATATGAGAACTAACATGACACGAAAGAAAAGGATTCCAGAATTATGTGAGTCACTAAGGAACGGAGAGGTTAAGGAAGTAGAGGAATACCAATATTTGGGAGATTGGATTAATACAAAATGTAGTTATGAAACAATGTTAGGAAAACGAACCGGGAAAAATAAAATGATAATTAGTTACATCAATACAATAGGAGGTGAGCTGAAAGTGGGAGATTGCTCAATGGGGGTAAAACTAATGCTGTACGAGCTTCTTTTAGTGAGTGCAGTGCTAAATAGTTCTGAGACATGGTAAAATTTGACAGCAACTGATTGGGAGAAATTAGAAATGATTCAAGCAAATGCTTTAAAAACATTATTTAATCTTAGTGAATCAACGCCATACTGGGGATTGGTAACTGAAATAGGCAAATGTCCTCTAAAACATAAAGTAAATTGTAATATATTGATGTTCTATCGGAATTTACTGATTAGTAAACCAAAGAGATTAGCATCAGAGGTACTCGAAATGCAAATAAACAGTATACATAAAAGGTCATGGTATAATGAAGTAGTTGAGGCTGCAAAAAAATATACCATAGATGCTAATAAAGAAATGGTGAAGGTCATGAAAAAGTCTGAATGGAAGAAAGAAATAAAGAATAAGATTGAATGTTGCACAAAGAATGAATGTGCAGAAAAATGCAGAAGCAGCACTAAATTAAGATTTTTAAGGCATGCCGAGTGGAAACGACAAAATTACATAGACACATGCAAGCCAGAAGAGGTTAAAGATATATTGAAACTAAGACTGAATATGATTAAAGTTAAAGGGAACTACAAGAATGAGTTTAAGGATCAGTTATTATGTCCAGTGTGTGAGGAAGATGATGACACTACTGAACATATGCTTAGATGTTACAGATATGGAGAATGGAAAAAAAATTTGAACTCAGATGTATTAATGAACAGTGAAAAGGAAGGATTGCTAAAAATTAGAAATCTAGTGAACGAATGTGTGGAATACAGGAAAAAGACAAATGAAGACATTAAACTTGGAAAATACAACTAAAAGATCAGCGTTAAAGAAGAATAGACCCTATAAAGGTGCCCGCCTCTGATAGGTGGAGAGAGTCGAGTATCGCAATCGCAATCGCAAAAGTTCTGAAATTTTGTTCGCTGCACTCCCCTTATTAACAGAAATCACGGTAATAATTTGCCCCACTATGCAGACAAAGGCTTGCTGCGATGATTCATTGCTGACCACTCCTTAATTACTTCAGTGCTTTCCTGCATGCCTGGAGATGAAATTCCTCTGATAAAAATCTCTCATGTTACATTAATGGGTTGCCTTTACATCATTTGCATTTACGTTGTCAGAAGAACAACACTAGAAATATTCTCAGGAGCGTTAATCAGAAGTAGCTAGACTTAAACATCTACATAAAGCACCTGCATAAAATACAGTATTGGTGCTAGACTTCATTTTTGTGTGAAAATAATCTGGATAGGGAGAGAAATTGAGAAGTGAGACAAGATGTTGCTAACACTTTAAAGTGCTGAAAAGAAGTTTTAACAGGAAAAGGTGTCTATGCAACCAATGTTAGATTTTTTGTAAAAAACTAGCATAGGAGAAAGAGGAAGAAATAGCACAAGGGGATCAATCAGAGAAAGATATGTCTATGCAAGAAAGAGTCTTTCAAATTTGAATTTCCACTGCAAACTTTAGTTCTGTTTTAGCTTTTAGTTAAAATTAAAGAGTTTAATTTCAAGAAACGTCAAACAGCAAGGCAATTGGAAGTTTTATATAGCCAGACGTTCTTGATTTTTGTCCTGCATGGCAACTTAGTCAGTGCTCTTACATAGGCCAACATGGGTTATGAATGCAAATGAATGCTTTTACATTGCTTCCCATGGAAGGCGTTGTTTCACTGAAATGCATTAGCATTGGTAAACGATGACTTACTGTAGCATGTCCTGAAATTTAAAGATGCAAATTATCGAGAGAATGTAATAATTGTAATATTTGTGTCAAGATTTGTGCCACGAGAATAGAGCTTATTGCCCACCAAACGTACAGTGCAAGAGTCTGATCGAATTAAGTAACCAAGAAAGCAAGTGCTCATTTGATTTTCTGAGTTTTAATTTTATATTAATAAAACCATTCCATATTATTTATTCTTTCATTTACAACGATAAATATCAACAGGACAAGAAATGTGATAGCATAATGGGAGTCATTATCAGATGTTGCTAAGAAGACCTTTATGTATTTCTTTTCTAATCATTCATCATTCATGTCTTTATTTATTATTTCGAATATTAATATCATTTGTAAACTATATCTTGGTAACCATAGAACATAATGAGTATTTAAACTTTATGTCTAGTCTAATTACTTTTCCTTCATTTTTCATTATAAAACTTTTACCATCTTTACTTACCACTTTTAGCTGGTGTTGCTCCAATAAATTGGTTGTCGATATTGCGAAAAACGCAGCATCAGTATCGACTCGGGATAGAATTTGAGGAAAATCAGTATTGGTTCGGTTATTGATTTTGGCAAAAATCAATAATTGGTATTGGTTTGGATAGGTCTTTTTTGTAATCACAACAACAGTGGCTCAACCACGAACACGATAAAGGAAACTTATTATACAAACCGTTATATTATCATCGTCATCATAAAGCCCATTATGACTATTGTAGACAATTAACTGGGCTGAAATAACATTAGAGTAAAAGAAATCTACCCTCAAGACAAGTTAACACTGCCATAATCAAGGAAACTAGACACAGCATGATGATGATGAACATATCTTTCAGTGAAAGGTGTTGAGTAAGACATGAAATCTCTTGCAACAGTTTGGATTCGAGAAAGATTAAATTGTAGCTGCTGCGAGTAAAACTAAAAATTGAAATGCAAGGATACATGAATGTGGGGAATTAACTGTCATAGTAGAAGCTCGTGTCTATTCCAATGTAGGCATATGCTTCGCACATTATGTAGGTGAGTCCTTGGAGATGAGGACATCCATGGGCAATGGCAGAAGGTGAAGGTCACCTTTGAATGATGAAAGTTGAACAGTGTTGTCAAGACACTGCTCGAATTGAGTTATATTTCTAGGGTTACATGATCATCTTGAATGATTGTATTCTCTCTTTTGATGTTATCTCCACAAGAGGTGGACTGTCTGAATTCTCCAATCACAATTCCTATCTGCCAACCTCACACATTCAAGATTTGATGTCTCCATCAAATCCATTACACTTGTAGACTGGTATCTTCCTCTCCTGTGCTTTCCATGACTTCCAACAACAATGTGAAAGGAAAGTTAGAAACTCAGGAGGGGATTCCTAATCCCATCAGAAAAGGTCACTGTTCACCATATCAAACACATTCACTAAGCTGATAAAGGTGCCTGGTGCTTGTTTTTGCTTGTACCCTTCCTTAACATGAAATAGGTGTAAATGCTATGTCTACTTCACTTCTGTCTACCCAATGTTGCACTTGCAACAGAAGCCACATTGTATGTGGGGCAGAACTGAATGGACAACATAATCCGTTGTGTACTTTTCCAGGACCATCAAACAAAGATTTTTTAATACTAAAGGCCTCTTGCACTAAAGGCCTCATCTGTACCAGCTTATAATATTGTGTAGTACTTTGGCTTGTCTATGGTTGCGGTTGTCTCTTTCCATGTAGGACCAAGGTCTGGGAGCAGTGCAGACTTGTGGAAGCTAGTTCATTGTCTATAACAGGATCTGCTGGACTGAACTGATTAAAAAAAAATCTGTGAGTGTTATTTTCAATTTGAGAAAATGTTGTCCTTACCATTGTATAGAAAGTGTAATCTTTTGGTCTGGCAGGGTCAGAGGTATGACTGGTAGATCCATAGATGTGTCATAGAATTCAGAAAAAAATTACATCATCGAACTACCGGATCACTTTTGCTTTTGCAATCCGTACTACCTCTGAAGACTCTGGTGTCCTGAAGACTGCTGAGCTTTCTCACAAACCCACTTCGAGAGGGGGTGTCTGGGCGATATTTGACAAATTTAATATATGGGTCATGTCTTATGTTTATATTTCAGAAGTTCATGGATTTCTTGGAAACTCTTGACAATCCAGTCATGTTAGCTTTCAGAGTGCACAGAGACTTATTATTTTTGCCATTTTTGATGTTGAAGCACTTCCCTTGAAACCCTCATTGTGAGGAATGGGTTGTGATTCAGAGTTATGTGATAATTAGTTCAGCATTCCACCCCACACACAGCCTCAGAGCATCTTTGAAATCTTGTCTTTGTGGATGATCACATGATCAATGAGAGACCAGTACTTTTCAGTATAGGCCCATCCAGGTGCCCAGGTGCTGGAAGATGTTGTTTGTAATACAGAGGGCATTCTCTGCACATAGTGAGTGAAGATGTAGCCCATTCTTGACATTTTTCTAATTAGGGGACCAAGTCTTTCCAAAATTTTAAAATAAATATTTGAATCATTAGCAAATCTCGCAAAGATTGTTGCAAATTGCTTATTTTGTTCTGCAGTGTTAATTTGTTTAAATACTAATAATCATGATTATGATACTACTGACTGTGATAATCTTCATCAACATGTTCAGGACCATTATTAATTGATCAACAATATGCAGATGACATAGGCTGGATCAATGTATCAAACTGACACAGTAACTAGAGAAAATAAATCTTTAAGCAAACCAAGTCAAAGCAGAAGAATATATTATTGTAAGAAATGGTAATCAATTGCGGAAGAAGTGTAAATATATGGATACTCTTCAAAAACCAAAAGCAGCTAAGACTAAAAATGTTCAACAACTTCAACCAAATCTAGCTTTAGGAGTAAAAGAACTTATGCTCTTAGCTGCAGGTAAGAAAGAGTGGAATGCTCTAATAAATGTTAATGCCTCAGTGTTAATTATTCGAATCCATAATTATTTTAAGTTTAAATGGAATTTGAACTTTTAACGCTCATGCCTAGTGTGCAGGCCATATCAATGCACACTTGGGATCTGCTGAAGATTTTTTGATGGTGAGGAGTGACACAAGGTTGACGACTGCCCCCCGAGAGTCCTGTACTTTGAATGGTGGTGTTTCTTAACTGAGAAAGATATCAGTTATTCATATATGTAGTTGGGTATGAGTTGGTTCTTAACAGAGTGTGAGATTCCACACTGCCCCATAGTCCCCTAAGTGACTAGCCTATCTTTATGGGAGTACGGTTTACAGCTCGTACCTTGAGGAGAATACACACGTTTACACTGTTAGAGAGGGCTCTAAATTGTGTAAGTTCATTAACTAACTGCTCCAAATGACATACATTTCATTGTTGAGACACCAAAGTTTTTGTTGAAAATATAGATTTAAGACGTATCAATGAGCAATTGATATTGAATATGATGGCTTGCCGTCATCCGTTCAGCTCCAAGATTCAAATTTACTGGCGCCGCACTTAAAACTGTGGTTGGAAATAAACGTCAAGTTGAATGCAAGTTGCACGATAAGAAAGATGTTTGTCTTGCTAGCCTGCATATAATTACCAACGACGTTCTCTTGTTGACACCCAAAATCACATGATTCTTGTAGTTTTGTGGATTGCTTTTTTCATTTATTGCGTGATTGTATAGAAATTATTGTGTTTTTTGTTTGTGCTCATTTTTACTCTTTAGTTTACGTCTCGTATTAAGTATTGTCATGTTTAATCGCTAGCGTTTGAAATGTTTTGCTAAATTTGAGAATAAAGCATTTCAGTCTAAAAATGGTAAGGCCAACTTATCATCACATTAGTGACTTAGCTATACAATAAATCTTCGCTTAACGAACCTAATGTGTTCAGTAAAATGTGTCCCTAAGCTAAACATCATTGAAAGAAATTATATTTTCTATAAGATGTAATGTAAAAGCGTTGAGATATGCTCCAGAAGCAAAAATCTATGTTGTTAATGTTATGTTCACATAATTTTATGGGATTTATGCATATTGTTGCTGTTAATTTTTTCGTAATTGCCTTGAATAAACTATAGGATTTATTATAGCTGTGTTTTGCGCCCTATGTACAAATTTAATACTTGCTTTTTAAAGTTCTCGATGAATGAATTTACTCAGTAATTACTGTGATGCAGACAAATTTACAGACCTACATGCAAACATATTTTTGTCAACAATAAACATGTTGAACTGATATGATATAAATATTTATTCCACACATACAACAACAGACTGAGTATCTTTATATGATAGTAAGGGCAATTACAAAAGCATGCTGTATGAATAGCGTGTCGACCATATGGTCACTTATAGTAGGTTATATTAGAACTTTCATATGTCCAAGGTGTAGCTGTAGGAGATTGCAATAACGTATTGACTCTAGAGGAATGTATGCTAGGTAATGAGCCTAGAGGAAAACATAGTTAATATATTATATAGAGATTAAATTTAATAAGTAAAAAATTTACCCATAAGTATGAACTAAGTATACCGCATGATGCAGCTTTAGCAGCAGAATCTATAAAAATAGAATTAACTGGAAAAATGAATTGAAATGTGGTAATAAATTACAATGCATAAACTTCTTATTATAGTTTATTCTAATTAATTTTGGAGGTTGTAGTGCAATAAGGACTAATGAACAAGGCCATTTAACTGTGAGTCATTTAAAGTAATCATCTGTGTTATAGTTACACCATATCTGGAATCCAAGTAACATTTTGCAGTTAATATTCTTTTGTGTTGTAGAAAAACTAACGATTTTACAAGAAATACGTCGATATAATAGTTTTAAGTTAAGATCGAAAATAATAAATCATTGTACATCTTCTTCTTGTTATGCTTTAGTGATCTTAATTTTGGAGTTTGTAGTACAATAAGAATTAATACAGTAGGTCATGTAACTGTCCGTTAGTCAAAAAAATCAAAATGAACTCATTTTTGTGCTGTATAACTTTGTTTGTGACTGCATCATGTTTTTTTGTTAATAGTCAATGTAAAAAGATCATTTACCTACGTGTTTTGGAGTCTGTCATAAGTTTATTTATTCCTGCCCTTACATCTGCTTTTTATTGTTATTCATCCTATTAAAAATTAAATTCTGTGTTAAACTGTTTGTTGACTGAATCATTAAAAAATGCTAACATTATGCTGGTAAATCATGGGTTTACTCATTGCTAAATATTTTTCTGCCTGCCAGGTGCATGCAAAACTTCTAAAAAATGTAAACAGGAGCAGTTTATCTATTTGAACTTCCTATGACAGTATTTTTTAAGTTATTTTCTCTTATAGCATAGGCGGGATTACGTATTTCCTAACTTTTTAAACAGCTCTGATGCATATTTTTATGTGATATGGCAACTTAAATAGAACACCATTGGTACTATAGCAAATACGATCGCCTGTTAAGACACTCGGTGCTATGACTTCACATAAGGCAGAGGCAGTACAGTAAACAGCCTCAGCCAGGAACTACTAATTGACAATTAAAACAAATAAAACATCAATAAATGCTGTTTCAGGATTTACAAAAATTGCACCAGACAAGGTATCATAGATCTGCGGCAGAAAATAATCTTGAAATACCTCGAGTATGAGGCAATTAATTTACTTATTAAACTGTAACTGTATGGAAACTATGAGTCCTGTCCTGGGGCTGGATGGTCTTCCATTAGACTGTATGAACAGTATGAGTGTGACGAGTACTTCCCCGAATGAAATTTGTGTTGTACAAGTAAATATTATTAGTATCGTCATAGCTGAATTAGCTGCTAGGTACATTTTCTTGGTTAATGCATGTACAGTAATAAAATAATATTAATTTTTCTGGCTAGATTTCGTGAAAACTATATTTTACTTAGATCAGAAGTTACTGAATTGCTATATATGTGTTTTAGTATTACTATTGCAATTCACAAAAACATTTCAGATAAAGCCGGACTAGTTACTTGAATCAACGATTTCGCAACCGTACTTTAGTTAGCAATTGCACAGCTCGTGGCTTTTGTACAAATGCACTGATTTTATTTCTAGTGGTGATTGATATACCCTGCTAAACCGTAGGGCCAAAACGCCACTGGCGCACAGTTGCTTTTAAGACAGACAGTGTACCTGATGCAGATTCAAAACTAACCATCCATAAAGTGTAGGGAGTAACTCTGTGATTCTGCCCCATTCATTTTCTTTCTATGGTAAACGTAAAAGTGATCAATATTTTGAGTGTCATAAGGCAATCTGCCTGTGAGTCATTTAAAAAACAGGAATGATAATAAATCAGTAAATTTAATCATGCTGCATTAATAAAGAAGTGCAACAAGAGATACCAGTTATGCCACGCTAAGACATTCGCAGCTCATTTTTAAATGTTTTTCATCTATCCCACATATAGTGGATCGAAGTAATTGATGACAAAATTGTGATTTGTCAAATTATAGTCAGCTCAGTATACAGCAAATAAATGCACATACTGTGGCATTAGAACATTGGACACCTTAACAGAGTCTGAATTTGCAGCACGTTTATATTTCCTGGCTGCTATTGTTTAGAACTGTGTTTTTTTAAATCTTTTATGTTGTTATTATTAGCACATCTGCACTAACTGTAGTACACAACTTCTACTTGTGCAATCATTTTTTGAAATACTGGAAATATATGGAGATATTGTCACTTAATCTCAAATTCACTTAATTATGTCTTTCGTATAATAGGCTGCATATGATGATGACGAGGGATTTTCTGGACAACAATATCCAGATTTGGTAGCCGGGTCTTTTCCTAATGATTTTGGTTATGGAACAAGGGATGAAGTAGATCTGGATCGTGCGCAAGCGGACGATACAAAACCTAGAATACTATTAATGGGTCTTCGTAGGTTAGTCTGTACAAACATTTTTAAATTCTAAGCAAATTTCTAATGCTCTTGCATACAATTTTTATAATCTTGGCTATATAGGAGGGATTATGGTTACTTGCTTACGTAAGTTACTGGCATTGGAAAAGTGACTTTATTTGTTTTTACCATGTAAAGTACAATTTTAATCGATTTTAGGAGTGGAAAATCCTCCATCCAAAAAGTTGTGTTTCATAAGATGTCACCAAATGAAACTCTGTTTTTAGAAAGCACAAATAAAATTGTCAAAGATGGTAAGTACTGCAGTTTGAAGGCTACTTTATTTTTCCTCTTCCTCTTTAGGAAGTTGCTGTACTTTCTGCAAGTTGCATAACAGAATCCATATACAGTCAAACCTCTGTATACCATCTACTTTGGGACTGCAAAAAAGTTGGCATTAAGGGACATTGGCATTATAACGAGGTGCATTAATACACATCTATTCAAATGCAGACATTTTGTTTTGCTAAAAACATAGGCATTAAGTGAGGTTGGCATTATAAAGAGGTGGTAGTGTTATATCGAGGTTTGACTGTGTGTCGTTAAAGAATCTGGCGTGCTTTATCATGTTTATGCTATAGTTCCTTAAGAAGTAGTGCTGGTCTTACTAAACATTGTAATTCACAACTATAAAAAAATTGTATTGTTAACGTTTCTGTAAAAAATAAAATGTCAGCTTAATTAGTTTTGCCTTGTTTTACTCATTATGCTTATCAGTGGTCATATTTAATATCCATGTTATACGTCTAAAATTTAAAAATGCTTTGTGGAGCTTCCATCAATTTTAGGAGTAATAGTAGTTTCCTAAATTTAAATTTAGTTCTAATACCTACTAAAGTTTAAATCATAACTATAAATCCATTTCAGTCACTATTTTATAATTTACTGTAAATAGTTTGAACAGACTAATATTATTATTCTTTTATGAAATGTTAAACTTGTTTAATAATTTTAATGGTAGCTGCTCTTGCACTGGCTTACAGAAGTTAGATTTAAGTTTATTCATTAAATTATTGATTATGCTATATTTTACTGAATAGTCGTATTTTGTAACACAGTTAATTAAGCTCTTAGGCTTCGCATTTATGACTATTCAGAAAATAAATGAAATTTGTGAATTTTGCATTGCAGCATCTTTCTAAATGTGTTTTGCAGATATATCAAACAGTTCTTTTGTGCAATTTCAAATCTGGGATTTTCCTGGACAAATAGATTTTTTTGATCCTGCGTTCGATTCCGAGACCATGTTTGGCAGATGCGATTCTCTTGTATTTGTACTTGATGCTCAGGTAAAAGTGTTTTGGGTAAAACGTTTTTGATTGGTAAAGTTACAGAATTTTTAGTATTTTACGTACTGATGTTTAGTTTTAGTTCTGACTTAGAAAACAATAATTTTGTATTGTTCTTGATTGCAATACTCATTTCAGTTCAGGATTCAGGCATATTTCTGTATTTACAGTGGTTCATTTAATGTTTTATTGTACGTGTTGAAAAGCTGCAAAATGAGAAAGCAGTAAAGAAATGCTTAGAGCTTTTATTAAAATGATGGGTCATAATGGAAAAGAAGAACTATGTTCAGTAAGTAGAACATAGAAATTTTTCAGAAATCCATGCAAATCAGAAACTCACCCATATGTCTGCTAGTTTATGACACTAGGTGGTGCAATTCAGCAATGTGGCACATGTATCTCTACATAATAATTACATTTACAGTTTCATCTATGCAAACTATAAACAATATAAAAAGATGGGATTTCACCTTTTCTATAAATTTTATTTATACCACCAACTGCACCAGGAGATGGATGAAGCTGTGAATGAGAAATTTGCGAATACTAGAGCATACCTGTATCCATCTGATTTTGTAATATAGTCATTTCTCAATCACTGCTAAACTGATTTAAACTTCATACAAAATTATGTTATTTACTTTTATAGGATGATTACATGGAAGCATTGGCACGGCTGCACATGACAGTAACCAGGGCATATAAAGTAAATCCAGCAATAAAGTTTGATGTTTTCATTCACAAAGTTGATGGTCTATCGGACGATCACAAAATTGAAACACAGAGAGACATTCATCAACGAGCAAATGATGAATTAGCAGATGCTGGCCTAGAAGCAATTCATTTAAGGTATGAACTGATCATGCCTGCTATCATCATCATCGTCATCATAATTGTCATGATTTTGCAAATAATGAACATTGCTTTATGAATATACTGGATTTTGAGGGTCAAATTTTAGTAATGATGAGATTTTGTCAAAATACTTGCTAATTTTTTGTAAGTGATGCTGAGATGCCAATCCTAAAAACAGCAAAGCCTAGAAAGCATCTAAATGTTGTAGTGCAATTGTCTTTGTATTGTCTTTGTATTACAGTTTTTCAGATAAGTGTTGCAGCTTACAAATTAACAAAATCTGCAAAATAGAATATTAACCTAATTTTTACAAATGTCTCAAGAGCTAATGATCATTTATCATCTCACTAAATTTTATTTTTGTGGAAAGCTATAAGAAAAATAAAGTGAATAATTGGTAAAAGCAAAAATACACTAGAAAATTCCCTTCATTTAACCAATGTTTTTAATTATATAATTTAGTTTTACCTTAGAAAAGAAAGATGTTATAAGTGAAATTCTTTTAAAATTGTGTTACATTTCTTTTATTACAGCTTTCATTTAACAAGTATATATGACCACTCCATATTTGAAGCCTTTAGTAAAGTGGTGCAAAAACTTATTCCACAACTACCAACTTTGGAAAACTTACTTAATATTTTAATAACAGTAAGTATGTATGTCTTGCATAGCTATATTAAAGTGATTGTTTACTTTATTACTAACAGTTTGTAAAGAATTGTAATATTGAACAGTGTGCCAAATTATTATTACGAAACGTTCATTTCCAGAATAATTTTTATGTGATGTTTAGTACACATTGTTTAACTGGCGCTGTTCAGTGCTCATTACGTATGAATTCAGCAGCACAGATTTTGTTCCTGTACAGTTTAATAAAAAATAAAAACATGTTGTTACATAAGTTAAATGATTGTATGCAAAGTAATGTACGAGTGGATCTACTAATGCATGGTCTACATGCTGTTTTTCTTAGTTTAATACAGATAACCACTTGATTCAGACAATGTCAGTGGACATGAATGATCTGAATTGTGCAGAGTTTTTTATGAATGATTTGAATTGTGCAGAGTTTTTTAGACATCAATGTTCAGTGTTTTGGCATTGCATTTTACATGATGGTTGATCATGGATCAGTGAGTTGCAACCAGCAGTAGTTTCTTTGCATTTAGGTGAAGATTCTACATAAAAATCTGTAAAAATCAAATTATAAAAAACGAATTTTTTGGGGAGCTTTCTGATAATTTTTAAAATAATGAAACTTTTTGTCTGTACCAAAAGATGTTTTGTATTCTGTTTTCCTGAACATAGTTACTTATTAGTGATTCATAAACCGAAGTCTGATCATCTTTGCAGAATTCTGGTATAGAGAAAGCATTCCTGTTTGATGTTGTTAGTAAGATTTATATTGCAACGGATAGCTCACCTGTTGACATGCAATCATACGAATTATGTTGCGATATGATAGATGTCGTTGTTGATATTTCCTGTATATATGGGTATGTGTGTATATATATATATATATATATATTATATTAAAATAATAGTTTCTCTCTGGTCTGAAATTCTCTAGTAGCTGTCATGTTGCAATGATCATTTTTTGTTATATCGTAAACAAATCCAAGAAATTCCTATGAAAGGTTTAAAGTCAGAAAATTGAAGCTTTCTATAGAAAATGAGTGGTTACAATTTTTGAAAGAAGTACACCTGATACTGAAAAATATTTCTACTTTCCACTATGCTATGTTGACTTTTTGGCAGTGCTATTTAAGCATTTTGTCATTTCTTGATATTAGATAAAGAAAAGTAATATGAAGTATTACCTAGCTGATTAAAAGGCACTTCTTTAGTTTTCATACAAAAGAATGGCTAATTACAGAGTTCTAGGTAATTAATTATCATTTTAATGTATTTTTATAATATTGATACACACTTTCAAATAAAATGAACACGTGCACAAAATACAACTATCAAGTTTATCAGTATATTATCAGGCTAAAACTGTTCCTTTCAAACTCTTGATTTAGACTGACTGAAGATCATGAGGGCAGTGCATTTGATATACAGTCATCATCTATTATCAAGTTGAGCCAAAATACAGTCTTGTACTTACGTGAAGTTAATCGTTATTTAGCATTGGTTTGTGTGTTACGGGAAGATAACTTTGATAGACAAGGTGAGCACAAATACACTATCATTTTGCAGTACGCAAGTATTCACAATACTGAACTAGGTCTTTAGAATATACTTTTTTGATGTCTAAGTTGAAAATCTAATTGATACGTATAAATAGCCAGTTGTAACAGCGGTGTAGTGAGTTGTAATTTACCGTTTTGTGGATCCATTTAAGGTTGTTTATAATCACCATATATATATATTCAGTATGTGTGTGCATTTCGTCACTTTTTACTTGTGATTTGCATCACAGATATAACAACATAACTGTTAGCAATAAATCTTGTGCACATGTGCATAAAATTTACCTATTTACTACTTATTTATATTTTATAAGTAACAAGTTTGTTGTTAATATTTTAGCCAAGACGTTGCTTTTAAGTCATTTTTAATCTTCAGTGTTTCAGATTAAGTAAAATTAGGAAAAACTTCTCTTAAACATCTTTGAACTGGCACTGTCTTAGCTAATGTAATGTTCTTAGGAACCTGTGTGTCAACTGACTGACTATATTTTGCATTATCTTTATTGTCTATCTGACATGTTATCAACTATAACTTTTAGCGTAGTAGAGTTGCAAACCTATTGTTAATCTTATACGTGTTTTCTGCTACTTTCAGGTTTAATTGATTACAATTTTCATTGTTTTCGAGTGGCCATCCTAGAAGTGTTCAGAGTGAGAAGTGAGAGTAAAAAGAAGGCAAACACTATTCTTGCTGTACACAGTCAAGGTGCCATCAGTCATGCTAGTGTCAACAGCACTAGTCCTGGTTTGTAATAATCACGATATACCAGAAAGTTTTGTAAACAAAGTGAATTATTTATAGCAACTTTGTATGCTTTACTTGCCTTCTGGAAATTGGTGCATTTTGTAAAAGTTGGTGAAAGATTTGTAGTCTCATTATTAATTCATTAAATCTTTTACACTGTCACCTTGTTTGTTTTTCTTTCATCATTTTGTAATGTCATAAATCCATATTTTTGTTACACCCAAAATTGTGATTTATAGATTGATTAATTGCTTATATGTAAGTTATTTTATTATAAGTTTGTGAACAGCAAAATTCTCTGTAAATTGTGAGGTATCACAAAACGGGTTAAACTCTCAGCCACTGGAAATTGGGGGAGGGGGCAAGACACTTCAAGCATCTTTATTTGGTAGGGAAGAAATTTATCTGGTTAAGGATCCAGAGATCTGATAATTTTAATGGATCAGGATCCAGCAAAAATGTTTGCCTGGTTTTGCACTGTTATTTCTAATTTTCTTTGCGTAAAGCTAACATTTGCACACTGATTGTGAAGAAATTAGAGTGGGCAAGAAAAAATATAAAAAACAAGTTTAATTACCTCAGTACTCTTAATTTTTTAAAATATTTGCAGGATTTCTATAAAAATCTTCAGAAATTTATGAATGTATCAATTAGTTTTATGCCACTATGATTGTAGTGCAAGAGATACCAATAATCTTCATGTTGTGGTTCCATGCAACAAAGAGTATGCAAGGATAGTGCTATGCCGCAAAAATGTCTACTTCCAGTAAAAGCATAGTTTGGCAGTTTTGGCAGGCAAATCAAGGGCAGATCAATTATACATCAACGTATAACGTTACACTTAAAATTATTCAGTGACCCTGAAAATGGACCAGTGATGCCACACTACATGCACAAAGGGCTAAACAAATGAAAATTTAATATCATTTACATTAACTTGTAGATCCGGAACCCGAACTGGATTCGGCACATGGAGATCATGATCCGGATCTGGCAAAACTGGTTCCTGTGCATCCCTAATTTGTATTTAATTGTATCATTTCGTCATGGAGCCACAGTCCTGATCTTTTCTGTGTTTAAATTATTTATCTGCTATTAGCACCTAATGTTTGGTTGTCCTTCCATCAGTTACTTAAATTATAATATTAATTGCAACCTGGTGGGGTATGATTTTACCCTAGTGCAGGTATTGTCATCATATTGACTTTAGCTATTATTTGATATAGGCAGCAATTAAAAAGTAAAAGAAAAATGCTGCTGCTAAATATTTTTATAGTGCATGTCAGTTGGCTTTAAAATTTACTGTTGTTGTCGAAAAAACCTATAGTAGGTCTTAGGTTCACAAATTAAGTGATATAATGTAACTTATAAAACAGAAAAGTGTCTTCTAACAATTTTCTTCTTACAATTTTTCATTTGTACACTTAACAGCTTTCAGTATTTCAGCAAAGCTGTGAAACATATGTCATAGGTTTAGTGAACAAAAAGGGCTGTATTGTTTCTTCTGTATTTTTAGAGGGGCACAATTACATCCCGTTGCTAGTATTTGCATGATTATGAAATACTTTCGGTGGCTGAGGGTAACTTACGAAGTAACTTCTTTTGGTAATGACTACAGGTATTTTAATTAGACTTGTGGTCCTGTTAAGCTGCTAAAATGTTTAGCAAATATTTAGCAAGTATTACGTATAATCACTGCTAACCATATTTGATTGATGAGCTGGATATGAGACAAATTTTTACAACTGCTGTTGATGATATTTTAAAGCACATTTTAGTATTACTGCTTTCTAAGGTGTTTGTGTTTAATAATTGCTGGTTTTGCTTTGTTCACAGTGTGTAATGTTCGTAATGTGTTCACAGTTTTTCGTTTCCTTTTTAAACAAATTAACTATACAATTAATGGTAATTTCATATAAACTAGTAGGCTTAAAATTTTGTTGAAGAATGTGTTTGCTTCAGTCTCTGTGACAGAAGAGAAAATAACTAGAGTTGTTGGTTATAATTACTAAATATGGATTCACATCTGTACTAGTTACTCTTTCAGTTTTCCCCTAACAAATAAGCATTGTTTTAATTGTTTCATATATGGGTGTATTAGTTCTGAATAGGAAAGTGATACAGTCAGACCTCGTTATCCAAATTTTTAACAAAACAAAATATCTATATTTGCATAGACATGTATGTATTAATGATCTTGTTATATTCCACAATCGCTACACCACTCACTTTTGTTCCAGTCTAATAGGTGGTATAAAGCGGTATTACTATATCGTGAAACACTACAACATTGAATATTAATTTTGTTGTATATTTTTACTAATGGTGCCTAAACCACTGTAATATGTGCATGGTGTTTTTACACCTACAGCTAGAGCAGTACTAAGGAATCACTGAGAACTGAAGTCTTTAAGGTTTAAAACTGGAAAGGGTTAACTTTGTAAAATGTGCTTTGTGATTTTACTTTTAGCAAGACACAAAAAATATTTTGTCATTGATGTGTTAGATTCTTTTAAGCAATAACTGTGTTCTTTTCAACAATTCTTTTTTTAAGGAAAATTCATCAGTATGTATGATGTTCTGTATTTATTCACTTATTTGAGAACTGAGTCAACGTTTAATAGTGTTTCATAATAATTTATAAGTTTGTTTCTATTGACTCTTGATGTACCAACATGAGAAACATAGATGTCAGTTCTCGCGAGCAATACAACGCCTCGAGTTTGAAAAACTCATCTCCCAGATCCCTATCTTGGACTGCACTATAGTTTCCTCTGCTGTTTTTGCACAGCAAACTTTTCATTTAAGTACTATGATTGGTATTTACTGCATCATCTTATTTGCCTAATTATTAGTCGTTAGTAAACTTTGTGTTATGGTATGTATGTATTACTGGATTTACTTAAAAACACATGAAAAATGTATTATACTGTATATTAATTGTATAGTTTATACTACTTTCGTACGAGCATGATGTTAGGCTCTTATTGTGCATACACAGATAATAAATTGCATTGTTTTATTTGTTAGTATTATTTCTTGCATTTGGCACTCTTAAATCGCTAGGGATAATATTAAATATTGTACGTTTTTGTCTGTGTAGTAACATAACTACATTGAACAGTAAATAAAGTAATGGCTTTCAAATGTGAGATATGCCTCATTTATATTTTTATTATTGGTGTCGTGCCATAGATACGCAACAAGAAGGAATGGTGATATTATGTATACATCATCATGATGATGGTAAAATCATATGATAGCCGACAAAATAATGAGTAAATTTGAGAAGATTAATCATACCATTATAATTAAATATCGCTGCCAAAATTTATGATTCTGAAAGGGTGGTGAGCGTAATCTAATTAACCAGTTAGTGGTTGATATTGAAAACATTACATATTGACTGCTTTGGTGAGAAATTGGATATAAAGTGATTATTTTGACTTTGGAATGGGTAACAATTTTTTTTTTGAAAAGGAAAACTTGAAAATGCTCAACGATCAAATGCTTACTAAATTTTAAAATTTAAATGAACAAATAATTTTGAAGCTCAGGATGCCATATAGCTATCTAGCCTAATATATAATAATTATTATTAGTATGATGTGTGTATAGACTGTTGAAGCAACAGTATGTAAATAATTTTGAACATGTGTGTCTACGTAAGCCACGTGACCTAAAGAAATCTTTCTCTTGTAATTAAGGTTATCTGTGGTTCAATGCAAGTCATGTCTAATACCAACAGCTGCACAAACCACAAAAAAACAGAATTGCTGCATAGATTTTTTTTGTAACAAAAATAATTTAATTTGTTGTGTTTCTTTAAAAGTTTGAATGATGTGAACATGGCTGTAAATTGGGTTTTATCAGTGAGCTCGGCTCACCTGAAGACGTTGTTATGTTTTCAACTTTTCCAAGATTTGTCCTATTGCCAAACGAACCGAATCGCTCTTCCAATTTAGTTTTTTTACTGGATTACTGCTGCATTTACCTGTCTGAAGGCAGATTTTTTTTATTTTAGAATTCTGCCTGCCCAATGTCTACAATAGACGTGACTGGCGTATGATGATGATGATTCCAATTTAGAACGGAAGTGGTGCTGACAAGCCACTGGCGTAGCAGTGTCTAGTTTTTTTGCTGGATTACTGATGCGTTTACCTGTCTGAAGGCAGATTTCTTTTATTTTAGAATTCTGCCTGCCCAATGTCTACAATAGACGTGACGGGCGTATGATGATGATGATGATTCCAATTTAGTCTGCCTTCAGACAAGTAAATTCTTTTATTTTAGAATTCTGCCGGCTCAATGTCTACAATAAACGTGACAGGCGTATGATGATGATTCCAATTTAGTGCTGACAAGCCACTGGCATAGCAGTGTCTAGTTTCTTACTGGATTACTGCTGCGTTTACCTGTCTAAGGCAGATTTCTTTTATTTCAGAGTTCTGCCTGCCCAATGTCTACAATAGACGTAAATAAACTAAAGTAATGGGCATGTGATGATGATGATTTCAATTTAGGTTTTACAAAACATTGGTTAATTTTTGTACTGATCAGTCCAAGTTTTTCAATCATTATTTCGGTGGTGGCTGTAAGGTGTGTTTCACATCAGGGTATCTTTCATTTATAATTTACCCCACTTATGCAAAAGAGACTTTATGTAAAAGTTTTTTGGAATTTTCTATTAATTGGTATATTCTGTAATCTAGGCTTCATTATAAGACTTTAAAGCAATACAAGAACTCGTTATATGTCTTTGGTAGTATATACAATGTAATATTATTGTGTAATAATAATAAACCTGTAGGAAACATCATTTACTTTTTTTACTAAGTTAAAAACTCATTCACTAGGCACGATTATAATACATGTAATTTCAATTTTGCAGATCATTACCTTTCACCAACTCGACTTGGGAAGTCATGGAGTCACTGCAGTAGTAACGGTCACTTAAAAGATTTTTTCAAGTTTGTCTGGTGTCATTATGCAAATGACTTAAGCAGGAAAGCTGTTAGCTATATGACTTTAATGTATGATTTTGCTGTTTTTATTTTGTATGAATACAGTATTTGTCATTTTATTGGTGATTTCAGATTTTATCATGAGACCTAAGTTGGAATTTTCTGCTCAAGAAAATAAATTTTAGAATATCAGAAAGTTAATGTAGTCCTTTGTTTAACTATATATACAGGTACTTGTAGGCAGACGTGCTACTTCATGTTCCTTTATTCAGTACGCTAATGCATGCATCACTTGAAAACATTGTTAACCTGTTTTTGCAAATCATTTCAATTTGTTTAGGTGTTTATCATTGTAGCACTTTGGTTGTTGGGGAATATAAAACTCTCGCTTGGTGCATCACGTCCATGGTGATATGGCAGTTTGTTTGCCACACCATAATTTTTATCAAAGTTCCTAACAAAGGTTATGTACTTTCTAAAATTAGTTCGCAAGACAAATCCTATCTTGGAGTAACATCGGTGTTATATTCTGTGTCAGTCTTGTTCTTAATTTTTGTGCTTGGTACAGTAGTTTTATATATCATAGCTGTACTGTTTGGTGCGCCTTTATGGGAAAAGACAGAAGAAACTTTGTGGTTTGCTCTTATATTTTCAGCTCTGCTTTTCTTGCCAGTTGCATCGCATGCGCGATGCTTGCACAGACCAGTGACTAAAGTTGTTTTAGATATTCTGGAAGGCGGATCGGAAAACAGCAAAATGCCTTGCTTACGCTTACAGTGTTTTATTGTGATACTTGGTGCATGGTGTGGAGCAATACCTATACCGCTAGACTGGGATCGACCGTGGCAACAGTGGCCTTTCACTTGTGTAATAGGTCTTCTTTGTGGCTATATTATTAATAATCTAGTATCATTTTTGTATATATTAATGGAACAAAAGCCAAGCCAGGAAAAACGACGTGTATGATATGTGTACCTAATTGTTAGTTGAACTGTACTTTTGTAGAAGCATAATACCTTAGCAACTTTTGGACTTTTTCAACCATGAAATACTGACAATCCTGCATAAATATATAGATGTCTTCTAGGGTAATGTAACATATAGAGTAAATGTTTAACAAATCTGATGTGGAAATGTTAATCAATCTCTCAGAAAGCTCTTAATT
The DNA here is from genome assembly GCA_030141605.1 of Tubiluchus corallicola. Classification (NCBI taxonomy): domain Eukaryota; kingdom Metazoa; phylum Priapulida; class Priapulimorpha; order Priapulimorphida; family Tubiluchidae; genus Tubiluchus; species Tubiluchus corallicola. The sequence continues at coordinate 23,170 of JAQGDQ010000239.1, read as the reverse complement.
TCTTTGACTTAAGACAAGTCTACTCGTTTTTCCTAATTAAAAGTATAGCTTTTAATGCACTCCTTGTAAAATACAGCAGAGTTATGGTTTAAAGTTATTTGCCTATTGTCTAGTTTTTTTATTGAATTTTACTGTTGGTATATTTTACAAACGAGTATACTTACCGCAGGTTTTGCAGACTAATAGCAGATGTATTATGCAGATAAAATATAACAGTCACCTAACATGTTGGTTACTGCTAAATTTGGGTACTTTTGCTTTCCAACAAAATACTAGATTAAAAAGTACTTTCCGATTGATGAAGTCATGCACGTTTGCCTTTTCACTGGCATTTGATGTTGTCCTAACATGCATAAACATTTGATGGTTGTGCTAACCTGCATAATAGTTTTTCTTTAACTGCAAATTTTTGAAACACATTTATTACTTAGCTAGTTTTTCCCTCAGGCTTTTCATCACTAAATTTCTGAAACATTAACTCCTCTTTTTACATTCATTTCACTAGTTTTATCTTTACAACAATAAGTCTCATCTAGTTGCAGATGCTTCTCATTAGCAAATCTTTCTGCTATTCCATGCCTGTTGTGGGTTTACCTGCCATAACGAAGATTTTTCAATAGCAAATTTTTTGTTAGATAAAGTGTTTTTGTTAACAGAAAAAGTAATTACTACTCTATGCGCACAGTATAAACTTTGGGCTGAAAGCATGGTAGCGCGTCAGTAACATCTGCGTGATATGACATAATATTAGGAAGCCAAAGTAGAAAATGTTTTATTGCGAGAAGACACTGTGTTAGCATCGATGAATTGTACATTTTAACAAGAAAATGACGCAAGTAGTGCACTTAATTAAAGTAGTAGTTTTAATTAAAGTGTTGTGCACTTGAGCAGTTATACATACACTATGTTATTACTTATATGCAAACTTAAAAGGCAGTTTAGTTAAAGAATTATTTCTAGAATTTTGCACCCTAGGCAACTGCCTAGTTTACCTAGTGGTAGAAATGGTTCAATTCTCTGCTATAGTTTCGCTTAATAGGATGGAAAAGCTTCGCAGAAGTGAATTCCTAATGCACCAAATGTTATCGCTTGTTAGGGATGCAAGTGAAAAACAGAAACCTTGAGCAAATGTTATCAAGGTTATATAACAATTCATAAAATTTACTTGCTCTTTTTTGGCTCAATGCTAGCGCGATTCTCTCACTGTCGGCACTAAGAAACAGTAAACAGATGGTTAGGGGCCAAAGAAATTGTGGTAGTTCAGCAAAGACGCATACTTGCGCATTCAATCCTCGGTGGATGCACTGTATGCTTACGTGTAACTATTTATTGAAACGGGATTGTGCGTCATCGCAAATGTTACTTAGTTTGATGGCGAAAACGAAAGCTAGCACATGCCATGCAAGGACATGCAGTAGCTATTATTCAAACATGACACAAATTCCTGCAACATTGGCCTCAAAACATTACAGGTGGTGAATAAAAGCCACGTCGTTGCTTAAGTGGGTGCTGGATGTTACTTACTTTGCTGTGAAATAATTGTTGACTGTCTCAATTTGTTTTGAATAATCTATTTATAAAATCAAATATAATCTAATTAGCACTAATGGCTAACACCCACCACACCATAGCTAAGTAGTCAGGGTCTACTGAAACCTACGGAAGTCAGAGAAACAATGTTGCAGTCAAAATTTTCTGCTTTGTCATATAATTAAAGTGGTAGAATCAATGAATTGCGGGTATGCAAATTCCTCAGGAAACAAAGCAATATAAACATGTCACATGCATAAAATACCCATAAGTATCTATTGATTAGTTTTCTGATTGTTTTACACCCCTACTAATGAGATCAGCATGATAGCGCTTATTTATTGTACTGACAACCAGGGTAATACAACGGGTTTGGCATAAATTGTTCACCTGAAATATGCCGAATTTAGTAATATACTGAGTTTTGTGACTGCTTTAAGCTTTAAATACATAGAAACAAATCCGTTCTTCGAATCTGAGATGAATGATATTCCCAATTTTAAAGAGTTTACTGTAGTGGCTTCAGAGGTCTTTGCCAATTAACCAATTGACATTTTTCCAAGTGGTTTCTCTTTAACATTTGTTTTATTAGTACAAAGAAAGAAGGATAAAAACAATGCAAAAAGACATAAATTTCTGTAACAACATCAATTTTTAACTTTTACGTATGTGTACAATGTACGTGTACAATTATATATGTATATATATTAATCAGAGAATAGTACATAAACAAACAAAACTGCGTGTATGGTAGAAATGTTAAAGGAAGTGATGGTCAAGAATTTTCAAGACATGCTTTCCTATTTGGAAGCTCAAGCACTGTTCACTTCAAATGTGGTGACCCAATTTAGAATCTGGACTGCACTTTTACCGTTGGCAGATGCACGAGTCATGCTGACAAAATTTTGTGTAAAACTGACATAGCAAATGATTTCAGTTGCCTAGATAAATATATTTCCTCAGGGTGAAGGAAATACAGCAGGGGTACTTTTAGTGATCAAAAGTGAACAGCATTGGGCCTTGTCAATAAATGGATGGATTGGATATATTGCCTATAAGGAAGTGAGCTTCTGAAATTTCTTCTGCCATACTGCCACAGCCCATTTATCTAGTTCAAGGAAAGATGTACGATTGTACATAAATCTAAACATTGTTAAGGTACTTCTGCCATCCAGTATATCTCTTTAATGGTCATTTTTGACAAGTAGATAAGTCTCGATTCTGAGGCAACAACCCATCAGTATAGTATGTATACCTTGTTGTTATGAATGTTATATATTATGGCTTGCAATCTGCCAAGCTAATGTTAATGTTATAGTACATGTAGCAGTTAAGATGGGCTAGTCAAAATTTGCACACCCTATGTAGGTTGTATGAGGTACACTACTTGTGTGGCAGATGCACTATCAAATGATTCATTATTTATGGCAACATCTGGTTGATATACCTGTTGCTGAACTTGTCCATTTGCTTCAGAAAGTAAAGCATTTACAGCAGGCACATACATAGCCATGTCAATGTGATCTGTATATAACTGTATATTATTACCACCTTGACTTGTCGAATCACTATGTTGAGTATCCACTACTTGTTCTATTTGTTCAACAGCCATATGTGTCTGATTATTTCCACTAGCGGCAAGACTAGCTAATGTTTCTGCTGTTTCCTGGGCAATTTCGACATGTACAACTTCCTTCTGCATGACGGCAACTTCTGATGCGTCAGGTTGCGGTCTTTGTGGATGGCTTTTTGCGATATGTTCATGAATGCGGCTTAGCGTCATGCATCGAAAAGCACAATATAAACAATTGTAAGCTAATGGTACACCTGCATGTTTGGTTCTCAAGTGTGTTTTAAAAGCAGTTGATTGGATACAAGCATAAGAACAATAAGAACACTTGTAAGGTTTTTCACCACTGTGCCTCTTGGCATGGCGAACCAAATTACGGTTTTCATATGTGCGAAAGTCACACTCAGTACATTTAAAAGGTTTTTCTCCAGTATGTGTCCTAATATGTGACAGCAGTCTATTGTTTCTAGTGGTGGCATAATCACAATGATGGCATTTATGAGGCTTATGGTCTAGGTGAATAGCACTGTAATGCTTTCGTAAGCTGTTTTTATCTGCAAACTGTTTATGACACTTATCACATGTAGCAGGCACTCTTCTGACGGCATGTGCTCGGCGACCAATGCCATGCACATTGCTTTCATGCTGTTGTCGTAAATGTTGATTTTTGAAACCTTTGTTGCACTGCCTGCAGCGAAATGGTCGTTCTGTGCCATGCGAAGGTAAATGAACTTTCATGAAGTAAGTTGCACTTTCAGTCTTGTATTCACAGTAACTGCAGTTGTAAAGACCAGAATCTACTTTGTGCTTAACCCACAGGTGATTCTGGAAGACTCGCCATCGGCTAGTTGAAAATTCATTACATTCAGGGCACACATACTCGGTGTTGCTACTATGGCATTTTTTGTGATAAACAAGTTGTTTTTTCTCTCTAAATATGGCTTTACATGGTGCTAGCTTGCAGGAATAATTCCACAAAATTGTAGGATCAATATAGGTGCCTCTTGCCCACTTCTTTACCTCTTTTGAGGATTCAGCATCCGTGTCACTATCCGAGTCACTTTTAGTAGCTTGCTTCTTTTTGCGTTTTGAAAGTTCTTTGTTTAACGGTTTTGTTTGCGTTGCTTTCTCGGCTCCTGAATCTACATCAGAAGCATCAGTATGTTCATTCTGAAAAAATATAGACATAAAAAATTACAGTAGGCATAGAATAAATATATACCAAATCTTGTTTACTTGACGCTGAACATTACTAATTCTTGGTAAAGTAACTTCCAAGATTGTTTGCCTCACTAGCTTCCTTTTCCAGTTTCAGGGACACTTATGTGTTGTGAACAAAAAAAATTAAGGTAACAGTATTACAAGCTGAAACAAATTTTTTGTAATCAATTGACTACAAAAGTTACAATACATACAACATGTTTTGAACAGACTTCTCGGTTCTCAAATTCAGCAGAGCATATTCCACAGATGTAAAGCGTGTCACTCCGGTTTGTTTCCAACCCTTTTTCTAGTTCTGTAGGATCACCACCTGAAGTTTTTACTGGCTCTGTAGGGAGTTCAGTAGGGTCATCACACAAACTTGTTACTTGCTCTTCAACTAGTTCAGTAGAATCATGTCCTGAGTTTGCCGCTGGCTCTTTTTCTAGTTCAATAGGATCAGCTTCTGGGTTTGCCCTAGTCTCTTCTATTTCAGTAGTGTCACTCTGTGGAAGAGCAATGTCGTCTTGATTGTGAGTCACGGCAGTTCTTTCACGATTCTCTGTGTCTTTCTATACAAATATAAAATCAATAAATTACCAGCAAAGCATAAGACCACAATACTTAAAATTACAGTCCAGTATAGAAACTAGCCCCATTTATTTGTCTAATTTTGACTGAACGACTCAAAACTAATTTTTAAGCTACACTTTGTACACTTCATTAAAGTAAAATCACTGAGTGAAACTACAAGTTGTCCAATAATCATCACTTCAATAGTTCACCACCAGATGGTTATTGATCAAACCAGAGATAAACTTTTATGTTTATGTTTGTACAACTGGTTATGTACCAAAACAAAGAAAACTATGGGCAAAAATTTAGTTAGCTTCACTCCAACACATCATTGATTTCTCCAGGTAAAACTCTGCATCGTTTATTAAGAACATAAGCATGTTTATAGATATATAATGGTTATGATAATGAAGATAATCATGATGTTATTAATAATAATTGCAGTATTGCAGTTTCTTGAATAAACCAAAACAGACACATTTCTAAAAATAAGACTCTATATGACTTGTAACAATTTAATTATTTATTCAGGTTAAGAGTATATTCATGGTCTGGCATACAAATTATTAATATTTTACGTAACATTAACTTAGTCCACAATAACTTTCTGGGCAGGTAGTGATCACAGAAAAAGTTTACAGGTGATAGGCATATCATTTGGTGAATTAGCAAAGTGTGCGGTTCCATCATATGCTATTGCTCAGCGAAAACGGATAGGGACTTGGATTGTGATAGAGTGACAAAAAATAAATGATGCAACTTCTGCTATCATTATCTTGGTGAATTAATTAATGTAAGTGCTAATTAAGTAGCTCTGAACAAGCCCCCGGGACAACGTCACCAATGCATTAAAAACTTGTAGTATATGGTTTCCTAACACCGCAGCACAGTTTAAATAAGTATTGAATAATATGGTAGTATGTAAAATAAAAATTATTGTTTAAACCGTGACTGCAGTTTGCTGAAAAGCCAACAGCTGTACTCATGAATCATGATGATAAATCAGCTGATATCTATTGGAGCTAACTGCTAAGCAATTTTTCCAGCAGTTCATCGGATGACCAATCCTACCCAGCACCCAAAATATAAATAAGTACTGATGTGCAATGAGCCTACAATTACATTTCTAATCTAAATTTAGTGGAAAGAAAAGTCAGCACTGAATATCGGTCTGAACCAGAAACTTCCAGATTGCCCAGTAGCCCGCCAGACCCTTTTGATATAAGTTGCTTTTAGCTTAATAGCTTTTTACTGTATAGTCTGTATTGGTAGGTCACAAGGAATTAAATAGCTTTGCAAGTAGTCTTATAAACAGTCATACCGTCAATAGTGATGAAATATAAGTAGGCTATTTTTATTTTCACTTTGCAAAGTTTTGCATATATTGAGTCATAAATTATATGTATCACGTATCCTTTAAAACAGAACAAATAGAAAACAGAAGACAGTTGTACACTACTGTATGCATACTGAATGTTGTTTAGTGGCCAATTTTATGGTAAAGTGTTGTCAGAGAAGTTAACTACACGTAAGTACAAGTGCACAAAAGAATCAAAGTTGTCTGCTAGCTGCAGTAGTCACATAATGTGTAAAGAATGTAGTGTATTAACTGTAAGTGTAGGAGGGACACGTGGCTTACTATTCATAAATCTGCTTAGACAGCAAAGCATATCGTCAGAAGTGTAGGGTAGTAGTGGCACTACATACAATTCACACCTACATAGCGGTGACACTTCATTATCAGTGGCGTTCTGGCAACAGGTGTAACAGCATTACATTGCACAATGTAGTGCTGGGTTGCAACCTAAATTGCAAGAATTACAAAGTTTATAAAAGATACTACTTTTGTAAAAAATAACTGCTTTGTAAAAATGTCTCTAATTTTGTAAAACAAATCCTGCTCACATTTGTAAAACCAGAGACTACTATTTTTTCAAAAAATTTCCTGCTTTTGTAAAATAATTGGGCCACTAATTTTGTAAAAATATTAGTCACTTTTATAAAAGATGCCACTTTTACAAAAAAAGTAGGCACCAAAGCACCAGAATTATGGCTCATTTCTTCACTTGTTAGTTGACTCTGAGAACATCGACCCAATGATGAAGTTGAACTTCCTTAGGTCAAGGCACTTTGATAGAACCATCTTTTATGGAATGGTGATAGTTTACACCAGTAGCATGGCATATCGATAAATAGCACTCTGCTCTCTTAAGATACAAACGTGCTTTGTTGTCAGTTTGCAAATCTGTCAAACTGCTTTTTCTTTAAATCCTGATTTCTGTTTATACTGCATGTGTCTTTCGATACCACAGTGTACTGTGACGATTTAAATAATGTGCACATGCTTGCAATAGCTATGACAGCATGTTCGGTAACATTAACGACGAAAAATCTACTTCGCACCCACTGCTGTTTGTATCTGCATTGCATGTCCATGGCTTCAAAGCACTTTAGGTACACACCATTGTATACTATCAGCTTGACATTCGGTGTTACAGATCCTTCCAAGGTGGTGTTTGGCTGTTGTGCGCAAGCGGCCATGTGCACATGTCTGAGATAAGACGCTGCATGCTAGGAAGAGGGAGCACTGTTGCTCACGCAGTGTCGATCAAGGAGAAAATTATTAATCTTTTCGTGCAAAGTAAAACAAGAATAATGGATTCCGTTTTTAAATAAATTCAATTTAAACTTAAATCAACTTAATAAATTAATTAATTAGATTAATTTAACTTGAACTGTAACAATTTAGGCTATTAGTACGTAAAAATATTTTTTTGTTTAGGATTTTATCAAATTTATGATAAATTTTCTTTTTATATGTTTGTTTTGTTTTACACAATATTAAAACAAGGGTTAAAAATTTTCTGAAGCAGCATCCCCACTAATTTTAGCTATGAGACGCCACTGCATGTCTGTATGTTAAAATAAAAGTAAAAAAATAATTTAATTGATTTCAATGACTCCATATTTATATGATGACAGGTCAGTGCTGGAATAAGTTTTCTGACAGTCCAACTGTTCAATGTGGTATAAGACTTTCTCTTGAGCATCTATTGATTTCTATGTACTCTTCATTGGTGACAGCATGTTTTTTCTTTTGTTACTAACCCCTTTTGGTGATTTTGTGCTCTGTTTACTTCTGCCTCTGCTTTTGTGGAAACACAGTCTTTTCCAGTGTCCAATCTTACCACAAAAAATTACACTCTGATTTATTTGCTGGACATGATCCCTCGTTTCCTTGATGGTCACATCTAACAGCATTTGCACAATACTTTTCTGTTTGCCGATTTCATGATAGTTAATGGTGCTGACCTATCTCGAATGTGCTTAGTTTCAAGTGTGTTGCAGAATCTCATTCATGGCTACCATTTTTTTCTGTCCAAGAAATCATTCTTGTAGGTCTGGCATATTAGTGACTGCCAAAACTTGTTCTAAAACTGCTTTTTGTTTTTCTCTCTCTAGTGTAAAATACACACTGCTGCTTTTGCTTATCAATAAAAGTGTTAGGTCCAGTCTTGGTTTTGTGATTTGTAGTCTCAAATCTCTTCAAAATGATGTCAGATTGTTTTGCTTCAACAAGTGCCAGATCAAGCTGAACACATACTGGTTGGTTTATTCAACAACTCATAAATAATAAAATATTAGTTTTGTACTAATTACAAGTTTGAGACAATGGGACAAAATGTAATACTTAACCAATGTCTCATGACCAATGAGCAAGACTGAAACAGCAAGTGTCGAGATTTTTTTTGCAATGATCTGGAGATCTAGGCCATTTGACCAACAATATTTTTGTATTACTAATACTAAGGACACACTGTGAAAAATTAATAAATCATTATTTACTGTTGAATAGTGAGGCTAATGTAATGTCAACTAGTCATGCCTTTAATAAAAACAATTTGCCATATTAAATGACAGAGCACCCCATACATAAAAAACCAAGGAAAGATTTATGGTAACTTGACATGTCTCTTCTGACACTTAAAGAAAGTGAAAAACATGACTGCGTTTTGTACATACCTGCTTAAAATCATAATTTGTTGTGAGTGCACCACTATCAACACCCGTACTTGTTTTGACCATGTTTAAAGCATTTTCAGCCAATGTTGGTGCACATGGAACAGCTGTATCAAGAGCGGCAGTAGCAGCACTTTCTGAACTGCAGATGTTAACATTCTCATTATTGCTGTGATTCGTGAAAAATTCTGCAGCTTGGGAGGAACTTGGCAGACTTGTGCAAGACAGTACTGCAGGTGTAGGTCTATCACAGTTCATTTCATAGTCTAGGTTCACAGCAAATGCTGGTGCAGCAGTTGTGGTCTGCCCGTATATGTTTGGTATTGGAGTACCAGATTCTAATACAAAACTTGACTGAGACACATGAGCTTCATTGTTGTTGTGCTGCAATTGAAAATCGGGTTGCTGGTTTTGATTTGGTCCTAGAATGACCTGAGTATTTGCATCATGCCATTGAAGTTGTGATGGAACTTCCAAATGAACTGCATACATCTGCTGAGGATATTGTGTATTTTGTTCAGCTGCCCATGACTGATTCCAGGATTGTACTGGTGAATTGGTAGAAACTGTTGTTTGGCCCTGGTGTGGTTCTATTGGAGGTTCCTGGGTAACATTCAAGTGACTTGTTGCAGTATCACCTTTTCCTGCTGTTTCACTGCACTCTTCAGTCGCAGCTTCAAGTTGATTTTTATGACAATAACGTATGTGACTATATAACCCAATTTTATGTTGACTCATAAAACGGCAGAATTTACATTTGAAAGAGGTGACAACAGTGACAAAATCATCCATATTAATTTTGTTCTTATGACTTTCTGCCATAGTTTCTGAAATAAAACCAAGAAAAATATCAAATATAATCTTGAGAGGTTATGCCTAAGTGAAAGTGAAAAACTGACTTGCCAATACTGTACATCTGAACAGTAATATTTACTTATATATAAACACAATAATAACAAGCGACATGACATGTACAAACATATTTACATAAAATGTTTAATTACTTATCAAAATGTTGATGTAATAACTACTTTAAATCTAACTGCATATATTTGTGTTGTTGTTATTGTCGTTACCTTGTATGAGAGATTGATAATGCATAATCAGGAATGTTTTTTCATTATTATTCATTAACGTCATTTTCTCTCATTTATTACTGGATTAGATTTTACCTCAAAAGGATACTTTAGTTGCATTCAAATACTTGTATTTAGTTCATATACTTTTGATTTGAAATTTCTTGCCTTGGAATTTTGCACCTGTCAATTTGAATCGTGTTTGTTTAATTTTTCCCATGTTTATGTACATGGATCTTTTGATATTAATTTCCATGTCAAAATCTGGGATCTTTGGACCTATATACAGTTCCTGTTCTTAATTTTGTTTGATCACTATCAATTAAGAATTTACAAGTGTAGTGAAGCTCTGTATTGCTACATCTGTTTCAAACTATGACTGTAGTTCAAATACCACATGTGTACGTGTTGGACATGAAAACAAGTTAATAAGTTGCTTGTCAGACGGATGAGATCATGCGGATTAGTTATCTCATTTTTGTTGCAGCTTAAAATTATGCACTAAAAAATTACTGCTTTAACATTCATAATAAAAGTATAACAAATTTTTACAATGACTTGGTAACAAGGTACAGTCAAACCTCATTATAACACCACGTTCGAGGCACCAATAAATATGGCATTATAGCAAAGTTGGCGGTAAAGCGAGGTTCATTAAATTTATATCAATGCCATTCTACTGTACAACCTCGATTTTGTCTACTAGTTAATTTTAATAAATGATAACTAGGTGTATTATATCTATAGTACTCTTTTACCTAAGTTAACACAAGTGTTATACTGCACACTTTAGCTGCATTTACAATGCAGGTGTAATTCTATAATGTTACATTGCAAAAGTTTTCATAACAGAAGGTGGAGACGCAATCTTGTGAAATACTGGTAACAAGCCAACTGCTGATAAAAGAAATACACAGCCACGGAACCCACCAGGCTTGCAACATAACATTATTGGACAATTAAAACTATAAATAGCCCCACACAAACTTGACAGTGAGTTGAAACAATTTAACAAACAGTGGCTTTAATAGCATTTAAATTCACATCGGCTCAGTAACCTTAGTAGCTAAGTAACTCAGTAGCTAAATAACATTAGTTACCCAACTCTTGTACTGTTAAAGTGCATGCTCCTTGCTCGAAACTTCAACATTCACTTTTATACAGTCACTTGGTACAAAACGTAAATCCTAATTTAAATACTGTAATTGTTTTTCTGTTCAGAGATCATTGTTTTTACAATAAAATGGTTGTTTTTCAGTAGCAAATCGTTGTGTTTTATCTTGGCAGGCAGTATAATGGGGTAGATTTATTATGTAAAATAGACTTTTTGCACAGCAGATACATTGGCGGATGGTTGTGGGCGAGGTTAACAGTATTCCCTATATTTAATATATTAAGGAAATCTGGACCTAAAAGTTGGCATTATAGCGAAGCTGGTGTGATAACAAGGGGCAGTATAACAAAGGTAGGACTGTATCTAGATTTGCAATATTTCTAAGCTTGCATCGAGTGATTCTCATTGAGCTGCATAACTATGCTGTTATTAGTGTTAACTAAAATGGCAATCTGGGCTTTTCGTGTTAACCGCATTTTGTTTCACTGAAAACTACAACCGCGTGCAATTTAAAAACATCAGCATATCATTTCTTCTATCACTAACAAATTAGCTATCTAATTTCTATTTTTATGGACATGTACAAAACATTTTTTTCGCTGTACTGATGGCGCAATCCCTTACCTCAAGTGGCCAGTTTGTTTCGGGCGATTTGTATAGAAAAAATTCTTTTTCTCTTAATTCGTATGGTAGGTATGTGCCATATTAACACAGTGCACAACTTATCATTAACAATTCCTATGAACTACTGCCATGAAATGACACGAATCGTGTTGCCACCGCGCTACTTAAAGATGGCTGACCTATCAATTTCATAGTCTCGACAGCACTTTCCTACTTGATATTTCAATGAAATAGCGATTGTTCATTACTTAGTTTTTTTAGTTTGTTATCTACCGTACCAGTTTGTAATGCAAGTATATCAACCGAGATATTTAGAAAACCATTAACATACGAACAAAGTATTTATCAATGTGAAATACAACGAATAACTCAATCATGCACTACGTTCCTGTCTAAGAATGATCGGTATCGCTATTCTCCGCCTAGTTACGTGCTGCCATCTAAAAATCGGAAACCACAATTTAGTAGCAGTTCTGCAAATTATTAGTGTAAGCATAAAATAATTCTGTAGGAAAACGCACGTCAACAGAAGAATAAAAAACACAAGTCACACTTTTTATTTTTTATTATAAAAGATAAGCAATCTCAAAGTAGTTGTTCTAAACTAGCAAATCCATTTATTACTGAATGTGATAACTTTTGCAGCACTCTTTGAAAAGAACATGAAAATTCAATGAGACATGAAATGCAAAATAACTACATGAAAAGTAGTACTTTAAAACGAGATGAGATAAATCACATTGTACCATACACATTTTATAAACTTTCATAATATTTCAGCAGCTCGTATCATCATACTGGCACAATGTTTGTATAAAAAATACAAACAAGGCAAGAATTTAATGAACTAAAAATATACTAGAAAAATGGTGAAAATTTGTTGTTAAAATTTAACATTTTTATACTTAATAGTACTAGTAAGTCTTTTCACAATACGTTTATACTTTTTATTAGCACTTAATTCAAACTAAATACAATAATGAAGAACAATAACTCTTTTAAAAATACTATGCAGGTTAAACAATACACTGTGACCTAGCATATAAATACGAGAGGAAGGATGATTAACAATAAAACAAAACTATTTTTGAATCTGATATACTACTGCGGAAAATGACAATAAAATGGACATGAAATCTTGAAATTCACACAGGCAAACTCATCAAAATAAAATAATATTATACAGCAGGTTTATTAACAGTTATGTACACATTACTTGGATTGACAACATTTTCTTCATTTTCAATAACCGCCTCCTCTAGGTGGACCTAATATAAAACAACATTTAATTAGTAAGGTGCTTCTCATTTCAAATATTGTCTGTGTTAGTAATAGCTAGACATTACAATAAGGCTATGCACAAGCTGTGAGCGATGCTTCATATACAAAATAGCTACATTAGCTAGTCTTTTACGGCAAGGTTCAAGTCTTTGTCAGTGAGTCCCATGACAAGTTACAAGTCTTTCAGTTCTTATCTCAAAATCTATCAGGTTTGAATTAACATGAACAATGATGGAGAATTCATAGGCACAGCATAAGCTGTATGTATTTGTGACCAAAGAATGATATAATAAATACCCAGCTTGTAGTTAGTGCTCAAATCCACAGTCAGTATCTTAAATTCACAAACAGATAATTGGAAATAGTGATTTTAATTTAAAAAATGTTTATCCCAACTTTTTTCAAATCAATGGTCAGACTAACGGACTGTTTCAAATAACAAGCAATGGCGAGAGGAATGATTGTGTAATGATTGTTTAAGATTGTTACAAAGTTAAACAATGTTGGATCTTGTTAATAAAAGAATGGGTAACAATCAAGAAAAGTGATTTTGTGGCTTCATCAGCCGTGGCCCGTCTCAGAGCACTATCCATAAGCATGCAACACTCAGCAGGTCAGAGTCATGCTGTAACAATCTACAGTTAAGCAGATCCTGCTGTTGAGTGCTTCACACAGCTTACAGAATGCCATAATGTGTAAAAAAAACCCTAAGTTGTCAATTGATCAAGCCTTAAAACTTCCAGAAAGCGTAAGTATTACGTCAAGTTCATGTTTTGAGTCTCAGATCTGTAACTATGCAAAATATGATAATTTTTTAAATATACTAACTATGCAGAATGCAATAAGCTATGTAAGAGCATTGATGATGCTGTAAGTTCCCTAATTCTCATGTATGACACATTGAGGTTTGAAATAAAATCACTTTTTTGGCCAAATATGGTTCATAAAAATTCTCGAGGACAATAAAGGTATGTAAAGGGCACTAATTTCCCTGCAGTGCCTCTTAATCAAACATCTTCAGACAGTTTTCGTATCCAAATTTTGTATAGCTGGCATTTATGTCCTCATTTGGCAAGTTTTACATAGTAGTACATAGTAATACATAGATCGCAGTGACCAATGAGGCCCTTTTATTTAGCGCTTACTGTTCTTTGATTGTTGGTGCCTGGGATTGTTGGGGGCTTTCTCACATGCCCACCACATTTGCACTTAAAGCCTATATGAAATATACAGCTAAAGTGTATGTTCATGATTATTTTTGCTTTTTTCTTTCCATAAAAAACCTTGTGCAGCTAAAATTCGTTAATAGTAGTGAAAAATGGTGAAGCGTTGTGCTTGTGGCATGTATAATGTGGATGTTTGCTATCCAGAAAGATTAGAAGCAGGAGTTCGAGTTATAAGTTTCCCCAACCCAAAAAAAGATTTAGACAAGTGCCACCGTTGGATTAGAGCATGCGGGAGGCCACATGAACAGCTCAACCAATTAAAAATTAATAAAAGTCGTGTTGGCTGTTTAAGCAGAAGTTTTTTAATGTTTTATTATTACACTGTACTATTATTTATTACTGCTGGCTACTTGTAGAATGTGTCCTGTTAAATCAGGGCTATCAGGATTTTTTTGATGTAGTGTTATAAACACTTTGTTGCAACTTTTATTATAACTAGCGCTTTTATTGTAACTATGTTTGAAACTTCACAATAAATCTTGATATAGTGCACATATCCTTGCGTATAATAATTAAGTCCTCTTTGTAAGGATTTCCTATTCAAGTTCTTATAGTTTGGTTTCTAACACAATGATGCATTTTCCGGAATTGCCGATAAATCACTTGAAATTCACCCATTCTCCATGTTTTTCACGTTTGTCTATACACTGTAGAGACTTGCAGTGAGCGAGTGTTTGTGAGAATGGTGTTAAGTTATCAAGGTGGGTGGGACTAAACGATCTATCTATTGAACGCCATCGCCTAACAGTTCTCAACCATCATCTAACACCTATGCTTAAGATTTTGAATTGTTCGAATGCTAGATCCACTCTCCTCCAGGATGAGGTTTAAAAGGATCTTGTCAATGCTGGATTGTCACTGTGATACAAGTCACTCTAATTCATTGTACTGAGCTGGTGGATTCTTTCATAGGGAAGGGGTTAAAATTCTTTTAGTCTATGTTGAGTTATAAAAAGGTTACAAGTCATTAATTCCTCGCATTAGTTGACTCACATCCTCTCACTGTTTTTTCAGCAGTATTGCCGTGCAGCTATTGAGGTTTGTACCTGTTACCTATATGTTCTTGGGATATTTGTCCTTGACCATCATTTTGTCTCGACGTTAAGCCATACCAAAAATCTCAACACTACATCAAGACTATGCTCAGATATACCTAGCTATAACCTAAAGTGTGAATAGCACAGGGAAGCCAGGGGACCTAAAAAACTACTAAATGTATAAAATCGTTGAGCAGACCGGATATCCAGTTACTATTAGAAATTTAGTTAACTAAGCTGTTTCTTTCTTTTACCTGGTATGTTAAACATACATCAATAAATACATTTAACAAAAGATTAAAAGCATTGAAATTAAATTACAGAACTCACCTCCTCTCATCATTCCAGGCATACCACGTCCCATCATCATTGGTGGGGGACCACCCATCATACCTTCAAATAAAAAAATACAAATAACTTTTTATTTTTGTTCATACTGCTCATTTTGGAACAAGGCAACGGCTTAAGCTTTTTCAATGTAAGAGACAGTAAAAAAAAGCACATGCTTTAAACAAGATTCAGCTGATGAGATATTGTCAGCATGCCCCAAGGGGAAATGTGTCATTACTATTCAAACCCGTGCTGGGATGAATCCCAATCGCGGGCATGAGTTTACTGCCATATGCATTTTTTCAATTTGTGGATTGGAGATAAGTCTATATTACGAAATTAGGAGAATTTAAAGCCACACATTCAATTAATTCATTTATCAAACTAAAGAATAAATAAATTATAGCATTAAATATTTTTTCTTGTCAATAAGTGAACAATCTTAGTCAAATAAAATTCAAAATTATATACTGAAAAAAATTTTGAATAATGAATAATATACCTGGATGCATTTGTGGAGGAGCAGAAACTGTAGGTCCACGTGGAGTCATAACTTGCTGTGAAGGTCCACCAACACCTCTGACTGGTCCTTGCAAACCTGCACAAAAATACGCTTTTAATGCTGAAGCATATAAAAACATTACAATACAATTGCGAGGTATTATACATGCGTCATATGATAACAGTGCCACATTCGCACTCTAAAGTTTTTCTAAATCTATTTAAAGCAACCTCACTTGCCAAATAAGGTTGGAGTGGAAAATTCAAATTAGTCATAATTAAGTTACATCTCTATCACTTGACTTTTGTGTTTAGTGTAGGTTGAAGTAATATTATAAAACATGCTTCCTTTAAGAGCAGACTAAACTTATTATCTGCAACATCTACAACTGAAAAATCCTCCTTCAAATTAGCAGCATTACAGTTGCGATAATGTTCCATAAACAATGCACTATTAGGTTTCATATCCTCATAAATTCTAAATTGATGCTACGTTGGCATGTACCTTACGTAAAAGCTGTCACATCCACGACAGGCATATTTACATACGGCATAGGATAGACCAAGTTTGGAATCAAGGCTCTCAGCCGCAAAGTTTATAAAGTGAATGTGTGCTGGTAAAAATAACACACACAGGTACATGTTTGAACATGTTCGATGCTGATTACTCCTTATATTGAGAAATTAACTTATTTATTAGCCCACTTTATTTAAAACGATATTTGACATATTTGGTAACTACAGCAACCTTGCTAGACATTTGATTTGCAGAATGTAATGTAAAAGATGTAAATTCATTATTTTCTAAGTGACTAGTTAAAAATTTTCTAATCCTGTGTGGGCTCAAACCAATTTTTAGCAGCAACGTCAGTAATTTTTTGAATTTATTTTTAAAACTATTGCCCTAGCGATTAAGCTATTTACAGCCCAATATTTTACTTGACTACTAACATGTGATCTTGAGTGACACAAAACTGTTAGATTTTTGATAAAGAAGTACGATGCATTGTTATTTGTAATATCAACCGACACTCCATGAAATTCAAAATATTGTCCTGACTTACTTCACGTGTAAACTTTAGTATGGATGTGTCAAATTTCCAGGTAAGGTAAGGAGCAATTCCATACTTAGACACTTATCTGTACATGTTAGTTACAGCACAAACTCACTTTAGACAACTTTACTGGTGAGAGAATTCCAAATTTGGTCTATTGCATGTTGAGGTCATTTGGTTTTTACGGGCCAAGCATTATTGCTTTTTGTACATGGCAAGGAAACTGAGAGCTTTACATAGCCAAGCATTGTCTTGCAGGGCAACTTCGTGAATGATCTTACGAAGATCGAGATCATTGATCTGCGGGTGAAAACGCAACTGAATGCTTTTACATTGTTTTCTATAACGATGTTTCTGTTAACATTGCGTTTGCTGGAATGCATTTGCATCTCTAAGCGAGGACTGTATTTATCCACTGGGAATCAAGACTAGCAAAATTGGTTAAAATGATCCACAAATCTGTATCGTATTACTATTATTAACTCTTATGGGCACTACATCTGTTTTCTCCGAGAACGGATCTTGATCATATCATTTAAAAACAAAACATTCAATGACTTGTATTAGATGGAAGATAATTAGGGCAAAGCAATATTCAAATTTTGAGCTAATCTCTACAATACAGCTTGAGTTTATTACCTGAAAAAACTATTTAATATCAAAAAATGCTGCAAAGGCTGTTATCACAGATAGTGTAAATGTTCACGCATACAGAATTATAATATTTACCTGGTTGAGGTCCACCTCCACCAGATGGTGGCACACCTCTCCCTGCTGCTCTTCCCATGCCGGGTCCTCCGAGTGCACCCGGAATAGGAACTCGAGGCACTCCTTCCTGAAATAAAAAAAGCAAGCAAATTAATTATGAATTATATTTCTTAAAGGATCATGGATTTCCATGGCTCTTCATATCCTGACCATGTCAAAAAATTGAGATGATCAAATATTGCACCAAATAAATAAAAGATATCCACTGCATATTTAAATAGCTAAAACGATATGGAATTGTAATTTATACCTCTGCAGGAGGTGGTCCTTCCACAGTTAAAGACACAATGTTTTCACCTCGTAACAATACAAGGCCAAGTACCCTTTTCTCTTCTTTCTCGCCAGCTTTTGCTTTAGCTTTCATTTTACGAAACTCTTCACAATCACCTGTTAAATGCAAAAAAAGTGTTGTCATAAGATATTAGCCGAAAGAAAATCAGCTAAATTAAAAAAATGAAGAAAAGGTGTTACTAAAATTAACATAAAGATATTGCAAATTTCAATAATGTTGTAAAGCAAGTAAAATAATCTTACCTATTTTACATAAAAGCATGACTAGTTGACTAACAATGGATAACATATAAAGAATTAATAGTAAAAATATTAAAATGCCTTTACAAACTTCACTTACCAAGGATAAGGTTCATGTGTTTGTCAAAGGCCTTAAAAGTCCCAATGAAGATTCGACTGTCTTGTAAGGTTACACGCATCCTATAATTGAGGTGCTGTTGCATTTTATTTGATTTCCCAGCCTAGAACAAGCGAGTACATGCAGTAATCAAATAAACACACGAAAGCAATACTAAATTAGAAAATCAATGGTTTGCACCTCCAATAAGACTTGGATTCAGGCCTTTTGCTTTCTGGACAGCTATGTTAACCACTATGCCACAGAGGCACAATAATTTCTCAGATTCAGTAACATTACTTACAAGCTACTGCAGATCAGAAATGCATGAGCTGTAGATTTGTTTAAAAATAAACAAAATTTACATAAATATAAGTATAAACAATATAAATATTTATCTATATTAAAATTTTGTTATATATATTATTTTATATTACATATATATTATATATATATATACTGTATTTTAACCTACATACCAGGGTATAAAATGCTTCTCTCTGTCTAGCATCCCAAAGTTGTTTATTCAGAAGTCTCAATATATATATATATATATATGCGGAGAGGAGAGCATTGTATACTCTGGTATGTAGAGTATAATACGGTTAATCTTCTAATCAACAGACAAAAGGGTGAGAGGTGGTCCATTAAAGCCAAACTTTGATTTAAGAACTTAGCCCGTTCCATAACTGTTTCACAATCGATTTGTTTACACAAACCGATTGTTTCTCAAATAAGAAATAAAGTAAATTGGATTCGTGAACCCCATTTGAGACACTTGCCCTTTACAAACAAGCCTATTATGAAACCAAATCATGGTACTGAAATTCTTGCCTACTGATTCCGGCAGGCAGCAGCTATCCACGATGATTAATATTAGAAGCATTAACAGTTTTCCAAGCAGAGATAAAATATGGCTTATAAGTTTCTCTCACATTACTTCTGTACTAACATCACAAGGGAAACATCTATGTTGTAGTTTGTTTTGCACAAACATGGTGGCAACGACAGTAGTTTTGTATTGCCGTATTCATCTGAGGATAAGCACTTCTAAGTGTAACTGTAATGTGTCTGTAAAGCTCATCTATAAAAGTAGTGTGATAGTGTAAAGTGTTGTATTTCCGAAAATCAAAGGATATGGAGATCACTATGCATTCTCATACGTCCTCTAACCAGGAATGGGTAAAACAACTGTGTAAATGGACAGCGAAAGTTCTATGATCATCATTCAGCTTTTTTGTATAGCAAGTATCGGGTGCCATTATTGAGCATTATTGCCATCAACAAAGTTAGTAACATATTCTACTAACAAGCACTAGTATAGTAGTAAGTAGTAGTAAAATTTTGTGGACTTTCGGGAAGACACTTTTTTATTATTTTAGCAGAGTCACAACATAAAACACCCACGGCTTTTGGTAACTGAACAGCAAAGATGAAACATAGTTCTAAAGAAATTAACTGGAAAGCAAAATTTGCCAAATAGCCTTCAAAATTAACAACAGTAAAATCCGGGAAATGCATCGGTTTTTGGGACACTACTCTGAACTTTGCTGAGGGGCTTACACAACACTAGTCAATGACTAGCAAACCATTAATGACTAAAAGCTCTGCTAGTATTTGAGATATGATAAAAGCTTAACTACTAGTACTACTCCTAGTGAGAGAAGGTATCTGCATAGGGTTACCATACGTTTTCCCCGGGCACGTCCTCTTTTTGGGCCACTGTCTGGGCGGGTTTTCAAAAAATCAGCAGTTTGTCCGGGTTTTGCCTCAATCTGCAAATATATTTACTGAACAAAAGTAAGCGATGCGCACATCACTATGGGTCACACAACTCACACCGCTGTCGATACTCGGCGTATTCGCCAACGACTTAAAATGACGTCAGCTTCCGGTAGCATTTGCATTTTATTTTGCATTGTTTTAATAGACCCTAAACTGGTCATTGTTGCCTACTTACAAGTGTGCGAAAAAGTGTCCTCTTTTTCAACTCAGACAATATGGTAACCCTATATCTGCAGATGTTCTTCAAATTAACAACGAAATATTTGGATGCAACAAAGGAGGCTCGTACAAAACTAGCTGCAGATATACAAAAAATGATTACACTGTAAAGCCTAGGAGAGTAGGAATCGAATAAATATAAAAAATAAGGTCGATTAATGAGGTAATAAATACAAATGGTATCATTGTAACACTGAGTTCGCAAAAGGCAAGCAAAAAGAATTTACTCGAATAATTTAGTTGAAAATAATTAGGTTATCATACCATTTTGCTTTTTCAAGTAATGTAACGGAAAGAGACGACAAAAATTAAAGTTAGCACAAAGCGCCGGTAAAGTGCTTCGCTTTGCGAACGCAACTAGCGGCAAAACGGCATGCTCTTGTAATTCCGTGTGCTGCTACCTAGTAACAAGCAAATGTTTTGTTCAACTTCACTTTGTTGCAATTTGCTCTACTAAGCGACAACAATAACAAGAAAATTATGACGAAAGTGAACAAGTAGAGTTGAATGAGAAGTCTACGAGTCCTGAAAGCAGGAAAAAGAGCAAAGGGACTATAATGAATTTTTAGTTTTGGCCAACTGGTACCAACAAAACAGTAGATTATAAATATGCTTACACCGCTAATGACAGGCTCACAAGTCAAAATCACTCAACACTGGATGTACAAATGATACCCATTACTACCAATATGGTGTTAGCATTTAAAGTAACATTTGAGTAGACTGCAAATATATAGTCAAAAACATTTAAAGAAATTATTGTGCAAATCTGCCCCCAGTTTCAGTAAAAACCATTGTAAAAGTTTGGCTTAGTATGGGCATCCCGTATTAGGCAAAGGTCTTGCTGCAATATGGAATAAAAATGAATAATATTAATTAACTTGAATAAATCGTATGTTTTTAGAATATCATATGACTGATTTCTCACAATACGGTGACAACAATGCATGCTAGCTGGAATTGTGAAATATCTGTTAATAGACCTGGGACAGTACCAGAGTAGTTTGATGTTGATAGCATATTAATAACAGATTTCTCACAACTACAGCTAACTACCTATTAACTTCATAAGATTACGTTCAGTAAATTTAATATTCAAAACTTTAATTCTTACTTTGCATTCACCATACCTTTTTCAAAAGTCAAACACATAATGCACAGCTTTGACAGAGCTTATCTTTCTTATTTGTATATTATATTGTGGTACTTTTCATTCGTTGAAACAATACTGAGTGAATCTACCATGTCCCTGTCTGCTGTGCCGTATTGTAGATTGTTAATCTGCTACAGTAAAAGAAAGCGAATATAAATACACACGGAATAATACAGACATTTATCTAGAAAAGATTCATCTGTTTACAGAAATGATGCCGTATATAAAAATAAACTAGTTAGCACTGTTTCTGACGTGGTCAGAAACTGAAGATTTTGCAAACAATAGTTACAAAAGATGTTAGCCTTGTGTTTGAAAATGGTAATTTAAATTTTATTGAATTCGTATTGTTGCTTGACTACACTTCACTTCACTACACTTCGAAACGAAATCGCAACTTGCAACTTTTCAGCCTGTGACCCATGGGTCAAAGGTCAACCAAATGGGGCATAACTTATATAATTAAATTGGTCTCATTGAGACCTTTTATTTGACGAAAAGTTACTTTTGATCGACATTGGAACGCATTTGACTCCTCGACCCCTATTTTGCAACCTAGTAAGTTAGCATAGGTTAATCACAGATTAACGATTCTCATTGTGTGCTATACCATTCGATTCGCCTCATTGAGGCCTTTCATTTTATATGTGCAAGGTACCATTGCTTAGCACTCGGTGCATTCCAGTTTGCAACCCTCATTTTTCCGTTTTTGCCCTTAGCAGAAAAGTTTCCTATATGTACACATTACACGCCCCATATTTTGTCATTCACAAAGGTGCAACCTCACCTAGCAACAGGAATGCACCGAGTGCTGAGCAATGGTACCTTGCACATATAAAATGAAAGGCCTCAATGAGGCGAATCGAATGGTATAGCACACAATGAGAATCGTTAATCTGTGATTAACCTATGCTAACTTACTAGGTTGCAAAATAGGGGTCGAGGAGTCAAATGCGTTCCAATGTCGACCAAAAGTAACTTTTCGTCAAATAAAAGGTCTCAATGAGACCAATTTAATTATATAAGTTATGCCCCATTTGGTTGACCTTTGACCCATGGGTCACAGGCTAAAAAGTTGCAAGTTGCGATTTCGTTTCGAAGTGTAGTGAAGTGAAGTGTAGTCAAGCAACAATACGAATTCAATAAAATTTAAATTACCATTTTCAAACAAAAGGCTAACATCTTTTGTAACTATTGTTTGCAAAATCTTCAGTTTCTGACCACGTCAGAAACAGTGTTAACTAGTTTATTTTTATATACGGTATCATTTCTGTAAACAGATGAATCTTTTCTAGATAAATGTCTGTATTATTCCGTGTGTATTTATATTCGCTTTCTTTTACTATAGCAGATTAACAATCTACAATACGGCACAGCAGACAGGGACATGGTAGATTCACTCAGTATTGTTTCAACGAATGAAAAGTACCACAATATAATATACAAATAAGAAAGATAAGCTCTGTCAAAGCTGTGC